>JAPXFY010000015.1:35817633-35827633 GCA_030674185.1 Monoplex corrugatus
TTGGGATCGTGGGGCATTGCTGCCAACTATGCGACATTTAATCAAACACACGGTCGTAAATCTACTTCTGAGCATGTACTATCAAATAAATGGAGGTAAGTCTACTTCTTAACATGTGCTAAGCCCAGTTCTAAGATAACGAAAGTAAGATTTTAGCCGAAAACATGGTCGTAAATCTTTATTCATAAAGTACGTGTCTGACTTCAAAAGCTAACGGGGGAAAAAAAAGAACAAAAATCGACGACTCGGTGTATATCGTTGTTTTATGCCGCAGGCTGACTTCTGAGCAGGAACTATAAATTCTGTTTTGTTCCTTGCAAGCCGTGTGTGTGTGTGTGTGTGTGTGTGTGTGTGTGTGTGTGTGTGTGTGTGTGTGTGTGTGTGTGTGTGTGTGTGTGTGTGTGTGTGTGCTGTTTTGTTTGTTTGTTTGTTTGTTTGTTTGTTCTGGTTTTTTGTTTGTTTTCGTTGTGTGTGGGGGGGGGGGGGTGGGAACAGCCTTGTTTCACTTAGGCGCTGTTGGCCCAAGCTTGCGACTCAACATGCAGAAAAATCGCACTCAGACATTCAAATGTCTAAAGGAATATTTCGTGTGCCTTAACAAAAACACATTCATTTCCATCGTATGTAGAAATAAGCAGAACAGAAAACAAACCGATGTGGTAATTTTGATAAGGGAAAAGGTGAGCATCATAATATAACGACTTGCACAGGATCACTCCAAAAGTACCAGGCGCACAACGATGTGCTGCAAATGGATTAAATTGGTAATGATCCAAAACCAGTCAATCTTCCAAAAAGTAAACTCTCACGTTTAACGACTTTACTTCATTCTGTCATTTCTTCCTATCATTTTCTGCCTTCCTGGTCCATTTACCTGTATGTGTTGGATAACGTCTTACGTACTTTTTCTTAGGATTGATAATTGGATACATGTATTCAGTGCATTTTTGGCTCTAGGGAGATGAGATATGTGGAAGCAATTTTAGGTAACTTAGGCCCTTTTCTATATATATGTTTTGTTGTCCTTAGGTATGCTGAAATTTGTATTCAGGTGTTATTTCAAATCCCCTGTGCGTGCGATAAATTGGATGGAGTGGCCAACGCCAGGGGCATGACTTTAGATTATGTGCGCGAATGCATTGATATGTGTATTTAATTTTCTTTTTTTTTTCCCCTGTTGAAGTTTTGAAGCGGTTATAGCCCTGATATGGCTGAACGCAGTCGGCTGGGCTTTAAACAACAACAACAATAAAGGAACCGTTCTGATGGACTTTTACCCTTCAGTGTATGGTCGCTACCACCCAGTGACGGGTCTGAGAATAGTAGCACAGAGGCCTACTTGGCGCGGAGTCCCCGTCTACCAACCTGACTGCACAACTTGGCACAGGTGCCAGTCTCATTTGGAAAAGAAAACAACTGTACGTGCGGCCTCCAGTCCACTCAGCTGTGAATGGGTACTTGACCATGTTCACGATGGTGAAGATAAAGCAACGACGGAAAGGAAATGGGCACTACCGTCCTCATACTATGACCCAGAGACAAGCTGTCTATCACCCTACCCCCTTGCACCTCAGGATTATGAAACACCTTTACTTTTAGTACATCTCATTCCTGACCTGAAAGAAAGCAGCACGTTTTGGAGGCTGCAGCGCTCTGCAACTTTCGCGGCGTTTGCTGCAGGTAACTCTAGGTTGTAAAATAACGACTGAACAAACCTTTGAAGATGTTGAAAAAGTGACCAATGATGTCTTGTTTTTCCTCATTTCAGTATCCTTACTGTTAATCAATATCTGGAAACTCAGATTATGTATAACCGAACTCGCACCACACGCAGGCCTACATCAATGTCACGTCTACTTAAAACACAAACACAAATGTAATACAAAATACATGAGAATAACAAAAAAAGCCCCACGAATCAACGAATCAACAAAATATAGCAACAACTCAATCAGACCTTCCTTATTCACAATTAAGTAAATAAAACTGAAAAATCAGATCTGTTGGCCGCCATCTCGATATTCTAACCGCCGTGGAACAAGCTGTTTAGAAATGCCCAATAACTGACAAAGCCTTTTCTTAGTAGGCCTACTCACCCCACCCGATAGACAAATCTCAAAATGTCCATTTATAGATAAACATACAGACCCTAGGTCATCAACAGTCTATCATCAATACATCATTACATGTCTAAACAAAAAATCAAGATAAAGACAAATTTAAAATGGATCGATGAAGAAGGCATGTGAAGAAGTTAAAGGGGGAGGGGGATTAGTGCCCCATGTAACTGCCTGCGACTGAGATCCACGGAAGAGAAGGAGAAAGTAATCAAATCAAGCTACTGCCAGCATTAAACAAGTAGAAACCAGACACACATGGAAACTACTGATGACGTGTAATTAACTGACCACACAAGATAGACGCAGTCTTCTGCAGTTCAACGACCTGATGTTTTTATTCAAATCCTGGAGAATTTGTTTCTTTGGTGTTTTTAGTGTACGCTTGACAAAAGACAGTTAGTCTGATATTTGCACCTCTTTGTTTCGTCAATCACATATGCGCTCTCTCTCTCTCTCTCTCTCTCTCTCTCTCTCTCTCTCTCTCTCTCTCTCTCTCGCTTCGCTCGCCTCGCTCGCTCCTCCCCTTCCTCTTTCTCTCCCTCTTTCTCTCCGTCTCTCTCCTTCTGTTTTATATTATGACAGAAAAGGTGAAGATTGTACCATAACACTGAGGTCGTAGTGGAGTGAGGATAGAACCTAGAAACTTCGACTTTTCTCAGGGCTAACATGAGGGCGATGTACATCTCCTCCTCTTCGATGTTTTACCTTCCCATACCCTAACCAGCACCCATTCACAACTGGGTGGACTGGAGGCCACACGCAGAATGTTGTTCCCTCGAGTCAGACTTGAACTCATGCAGTCAGACTGGATAGCAGGAGCTCTGCTTCTTCGCCATCCAGACTTCTAGACGGGACAGGAGGTGGCAGCTCAGAAACCTGTCAAAAAGGTCGCTCTGATACTCTTCTCACGCTTCAGTCTCTCTGTTCGCTGTCTTTTTCATACTCCTCTAACCTGGCCGAAAACAAAAAGCAGTCTATTGCTATTACCTGGCGGACAGGTTTCAATTCACCTCGCATCGCTTGCCTCCAAGCTAGCCTTCAAGTCTTTTGTGTCCACATCAAACAACCAACAGACTGCGCCACGCTGGCCACTCCACCCAGAGACATGAGAAAAAGAGATTGGCGACACAGTCTGCGACACTATGCATGTCTAGCTTTGGCACTCAATACACAACGGGTTTGGGAGTGGTGCGGGAGACGGAGGTAGACGGCATATATCATGGGGATGTTGTTTACTTGTAAATATAGATGAGAGAGAGAGAGAGAAGACAGACAGACAGACAGACAGAGACGGAGAGAGAGGGGGGAAACTAGCCGAGCTGGGTGTTCTACATTTTAGAACAGATATAATGTATACATATTACACACACAGCAAAAACCGTCCATTTATCTGGGGAAAATTCTTTCACCGACCATTTCCTGACCCATGAAGGAAGGTGCTGTGCACGTGCCGATGACTCGTTGGCTTCGATCAAGCCAGACAGTGATCGCCAAAGGAATCAGGTATGTTTCCCGATCTCTTCTCCCTATTTCTCTTATCTACCCGACAAACTGCGATTCGAAAAGTGCTGACGCGGTCATCATTTGGTTGACTGGTCAATCTTCAACGCTCAGGCAAAGATGAAGAAACCGTTTTTCTTTCTGACCAGCAGTTCTTATCCTTGCGCACTTGTATGACCGACTGCCAGTGCGCTTGGTTTATAAAAAAAAATTTTAAAAAGTAGGGTCAAACTGGTTCTCCCATAACCCTCAACAGAGGCCCGACTAAAGTTGAGGAAGAGCCCCTAGTCTACCAATGTGACAGCATGAGTCTCAAGCAGGAAAAAAAAGTTCTTGTATCTGTGTGACCGCCAGACCAATGTGCTGCGCACGCTTATCTAACCTTCTTCAGGGTTTGGGGAAGGAAAAAAACAAGACAGACCTCGGGCACCGCCGCTATAATGTTGGTCCCGTGAAGCTGAGGCCACTACCATCTCATTCCCCTACAACCTCAGGATTATGCAACAAATTTTACCTTTACCCATAATCATAAGGTGGATCACTGATGAGTTCTGTGGTTAGAGATCTTGCTACTCTCAGGTCAGCTTTTGAAAGCGTGTGAATAGGGTCGGCTTTCTGAGGACGGGGCGCCCCTAATCTCTATCTTTTCCTTTGCTGCTTTACCTTCTCCAACGCTGAAGAAAGTCAGGCACCTATTCACAGCTGGTTAGAAGAGAAGCCGCAACCATAAGTTTTTTTTGTGGGCCAGGCGGCCTAGTTGGATGGAGAGGACTCTATCACCAGCCAGGCCTCTCGTTCTAGTTTAAAACGAGAGGATTATACCCCTAAATCAATCGCGTGCTTTCGTGCCATAGTATTTTGTGGGAAGGTCTACCTTTACTATGGTTGAGGAAGGCCTCTCTCTCTCTCTCTCTCTCTCTCTCTCTCTCTCTCCTCTCTCTCTTCTCTCTCTCTTTCTCTGTCTGTCTGTGCCTCTCTCTCTGTCTTCTCTCTCTGTGTCCCTCTCTCTCTCTGTCTCTCTCTGTGTCTCTGTCTCTCTCTCTCTATTTGTGTGTGTGTGTGGGGGGGGGGGGGTTGCGGGAGCTGTCGTTGAAGCAATGTGATGACGGTCTCTCTACCTTGAGTCATTCCATCGGTCAGGCTTCGCGACTAAGCGAACACAGTCGCTTGTATAAGTTCAGAACAGCCACAGCTGAAAATCACCAAAGTGACCTGGCAGCAAGTGCATTCTTCCACAGTGGTTGGTCCCACGGCAGCTCGACATCCTGCGGACTTACGTTTAAAGGAGTGTGTGGGAGCCGAAATGAATGGCGTGGGAGATTCGACGTTGAAGCAGCGAGTTCAAGTTCATATTGCTTACAGCCCAGCCGACCATCAGAGCCATATCAGGGCGCGGCAAACACCACGTCAAAAACGACAACCGGGTTAAGATAATAGTTAAAATCCATGCTCACCCTTCATGTAAAATGTGGCAAGGAAAAATAAAAAGAATAAGCGATATGAAATTGACAGCAGCAGGGAGGAAAAGAAGTGAAGGGCAGAGAGAAGGAGAATGAAGAATGAAAAAAATGTTTTAGATCAGCGTCGTAAACTGCCCCTTCTTTGGTGAAAAACAGAGCACTGGCAACTTCACTCTGTTTCGCGAAAATAAAGGTAGACTCCTTGAAACAAAATAAGCGAAAGTAAATTTCCATTGATCGGAATTTTCCGTCTGAAACCAGTGCCTCGTATTGAAAGATAGTTTAGAGGGTTAAGGAAGAACTACTTTTACTATGGTCTAGGGAAGATCTCCTTTATCACGGTTTGGAGCAGGTCTATCTTTGCAATAGTTTAGGGTTGCAATGTTTGTGGGAAGGTCTACCTTTACTATGGTTTGGGGAAGGTCTACCTTTACTATGGTTGGGAAGGTCTACCTTTACCATGGTTTGGGGAAGGTCTACCTTTACTATGGGGAAGGTCTACCTTCACTATGGTTTGGGGAAGGTCTACCTTCACTATGGTTTGGGGAAGGTCTACCTTTACTATGGTTTGGGGAAGGTCTACCTTTACCATGGTTGGGGAAGGTCTACCTTTACTATGGTTTGGGGAAGGTCTACCTTTACTATGGTTGGGGAAGGTCTACCTTCACTATGGTTTGGGGAAGGTCTACCTTTACCATGGTTGGGGAAGGTCTACCTTCACTATGGTTTGGGGAAGGTCTACCTTTACCATGGTTGGGGAAGGTCTACCTTTACTATGGTTTGGGGAAGGTCTACCTTTACCATGGTTGGGGAAGGTCTATCTTTACTATGGTTTGGGGAAGACCTACCTTCACTATGGTTTGGGGAAGGTCTACCTTCACTATGGTTTGGGGAAGGTCTACCTTTACCATGGTTGGGGAAGGTATTCCTTTAATATGGTTTGGGGAAGGTCTATCTTTACCATGGTTTGGGGAAGGTCTTCCTTTACCATGGTTGGGAAGGTCTACCTTTACCATGGTTTGGGGAAGGTCTTCCTTTACCATGGTTTGGGGAAGGTCTACCTTTACCATGGTTTGGGGAAGGTCTTCCTTTACCATGGTTTGGGGAAGGTCTACCTTTAATATGGTTTGCTGAGGCCTACTTTTACTGTGGCCTGCGAAAGTCTACCTTCGGGTGTGTGTGTGTGTGTGTGTGTGTGTGTGTGTGTGTGTGTGTGTGTGTGTGTGTGTGTGTGTGTGTGTGTGTGTGTGTGTGTGCGTGTGTGCGTGCGTGCGTGCGTGCGTGTGTGTGTGTGGCGTGCGTGCGTGCGTGCGTGCGTGCGTGCGTGTGTGTGTGTGTGTGTATGTGCGTGCGTGTGCGTGTGCGTGTGCGTGTGTGTGTGTATGTTATACACACATGTTCAGACACGGCTTACTTATGGCCGCCATTCTGACATGTCACAGCGAATTCTTTTCCTCGGTAAACGAGAGGATGTTGTTGTGCGCTGCTTCAAAGGTATAACGTATTCAAAGTAAATAAAAGGGTGTTTTTGTCTAAGAAAGCGTTAAAAAAAAATGTCCGTGAGATAACAAACAGAGTTTACGACACTGTTCTGAGATCTGACGAAGAAAAACAATCTTAAAAAAAAAAAAAAGAGAAATACGTTGCCAGTCTTAATTTTCTTGTTACTGAAAAAAGAAAAGAAAACAGAAACCCTCTCTCTCTCTCTCTCACACACACACACACACACACACACACACACACACACACACACACACACACACACACACACACACACACACACACAACTTTCTCAAAAAACACACACACACACATAAACACACACACATAACAAACACACACACACACACACACACACACACACACACACACACACACACACACACACACACACACACACGAACACACACACACACACACACACACACGAAATCCCCCCCCCCACCTCCATCGCCACTTCCCACCGAAGAAAAGGACCAAAGTAGACCATCAATTTCTGTTGATTGACAGAAACGGACAATCGCAGTTTTGCAATTTTCCTCTTATCTCTCCTTCACGGACCATTGGCTGGCACTTCAATCGCGCTCCTAGCCCAACCTCCTTAACCGGTCCGTCTTCGTAACGTAACGGTGCCATCGGCCCAGCCGCCAAACAAGCATCACGGCAAGCTAGCTAGCTAAACAAACGTTAATGCCTTGGTTGGTAGGATCTGCCTGCCTCTTCCTCCTCTACCTCCTACCCAAACCACGCACAGATGCACATTCCAAAATTAAAAATAATAACAATGATAATAATAATAGTAATAACAATAATACGCGTAATATTCATAATCATAATAATAACAAACGTGTGCGCACATTTCCATCCGTTCACCACACACACAAACACATACACACACACTCCACTTCCACTCTCTCCTCCCTCCTCTCTTCTCTCCCCTTCCTCTCCCCCTCACCCTCATCCTCTCTCTCCTCTCCTCTCTCAAGGAACGTACATAAGACACACACACGCTAAACAGCCCATTATCACTGTCCCTCCCACCCACCCTACCGATACGCGCACACACACACACACCACTCTCCTCTCTCTCTCTCCTCTCTCTCTCTCTCCTCTCTCTCTCTCTCTCTCTCTCTCTCTCTCTCTCTCTCTCCCCTCCCTCCATCGTTAATGGCGAAATCAGGACGTAAAAATACTTCCTCAAGTTCTATCTGACATCATCTTCAACAGTTGTGAAGACTGGAGAATGGACAAAGAGGTTGAAATTCTTGTCTGATTGCAGCACCAACAGTACATAAGTGACCCCCATAAATGACTGGGTAAAAATGCGAGCGGCGCGTGCTCTGTGTTTTGTGTGTGTGTGTGTGTGTGTGTGTGTGTGTGTGTGTGTGTGTTGTGGTGTGTATGTTATGTGTGTTGTGTGTGTGTGTGTGTGTGTGTGTGTGTGTGTGTGTGTGTGTGTGTGTGTGTGTGTGTGTGTGTGTGTTGTGTTGTTCGTTTTTGATTTAACGTCTTTCACTATAAGTGATATTAGACGTGTGTGTGTGTTGTGTGTGTGTGTGTGTGTGTGTGTGTGTGTGTGTGTGTGTGTGTGTGTGTGTGTGTGTGTGTGTGTGTGTGTGTGTGTGTGTGTGTGTGTGTGTGTGTGTGTGTAAGTGCTTACGTGCGTGCGTGTAATTTTGTGGATAATAAGTGAAGAGATGGTAGGGGAGTGGTTAGTTGCAGGATGTTTACGGACATACCGGTACCCACCAGTCATCGACGAAAACAAGTATAATGAAATTTGTTTGGTTTTTCTTCTTCTTCTTCTTCTTCCTCTTTTTTTCTATTTCTCTCTTATCAATGATTTACCGTGTGAACTTCTGGCTTTTCTCCTGAGGAGAGCGTGTTGCCATATTGCAGCAGCACCTATTTTCTCTGTTTTGCCAATCTTCTGTCTCTGTGTATGGTTTGTTTCTTATGGACGCGAGTCCTTCCACAGAACTGCTCCTGTGGGTCCTTTAACGTGCCGCAAGTGAGTGCTCCGACACCCAAGACCCGGTTTACCGTTTTAACTGAAAGACTAGCACATAGAGGAAAGGGAAGAAGGTGAGAAGAGAAATAAAATTTAAAAAACATTTTCTGTTCGGTATTGAACCCTGGACATTTCACATTTAACTTCTTGAATAGATGTTTTAACCTTTTGGCTTCCTGCAGGAAGCTGGTGGATAGAGCGAGAGAGTCAAAGGGTTAACTTTTTGCTTTGCTAGGGAGGTTGACAATGCAGGAGGCTGGTGGACAGGCAAAGAGTTAAACACACACCCTCCCCTCTCTTCCCCAATCTTAGATTTTTTTTTAGCCTGTGTTAAGTCTTTACCCTCTGGCAAGGTCTTGAAACTGGGAGATGGGGGACCACAGGACCTATGAAACATAACACAACCAGAATAACTGGAGCATTAAAATGGGAAACGAACAGACTAGCGTTTATGTAGCAGGCTGGACTGAACTCCAGACACCATACCTTGACCCTACGGCTCTTATCGCCAGAGCCAGCCAGTCAGCCCGCTAGAGTCTGTGGAATAAGGAGATTTATCACAGTCAGCCCGCTAGAGTCTGTGGAATAAGGAGATTTATCACAGCCAGCCCACTGAAGTCTGTGGAATAAGGAGATTTATCACAGCCAGCCCACTGAAGTCTGTGGAATAAGGAGATTTATCACAGCCAGCCCACTGAAGTCTGTGGAATAAGGAGATTTATCACAGCCAGCCCACTGGAGTCTGTGGAATAAGGAGATTTATCACAGCCAGCCCACTGAAGTCTGTGGAATAAGATTTATCACAGCCAGCCCACTGGAGTCTGTGGAATAAGATTTATCACAGCCAGCCCACTGGAGTCTGTGGAATAAGATTTATCACAGCCAGCCCACTGAAGTCTGTGGAATAAGGAGATTTATCACAGCCAGCCCACTGGAGTCTGTGGAATAAGATTTATCACAGCCAGCCCACTGGAGTCTGTGGAATAAGAAGATTTATCACAGCCAGCCCACTGAGTCTGTGGAATAAGAAGATTATCACAGCCAGCCCACTGAAGTCTGTGGAATAAGGAGATTTATCACAGCCAGCCCACTGAAGTCTGTGGAATAAGGAGATTTATCACAGCCAGCCCACTGAAGTCTGTGGAATAAGGAGATTTATCACAGCCAGCCCACTGAGTCTGTGGAATAAGAAGATTTATCACAGCCAGCCCACTGAAGTCTGTGGAATAAGAAGATTTATCACAGCCAGCCCACTGAAGTCTGTGGAATAAGAGATTTATCACAGCCAGCCCACTGAAGTCTGTGGAATAAGGAGATTTATCACAGCCAGCCCACTGAAGTCTGTGGAATAAGGAGATTTATCACAGCCAGCCCACTGAAGTCTGTGGAATAAGAAGATTTATCACAGC
>JAPXFY010000015.1:35832633-35845133 GCA_030674185.1 Monoplex corrugatus
GCCTTATTTACTCATTTTTTATTACTCACAATAATTACATTTGTGTAGTACGAACAGTCCACATCAAAGCATTCTCGCTGAACTTTACATACTTGAAAAATAACAATTATAAATAATGAGGGGTAGGTGGGGTGGGATTACTGGGTCCGTACTATTGCAGTATAAACAGTCAGTGGGCTACATACATACACTGATATAGTTCATCAAGAATAAAAACAGACGATAACATTGAAATCACAAATAGAAGTAGAACCACTAGTCTACAAAGAATACGTACGGACGAAAATGTATAAATCATTTAATAAAGGTCTTTCATGCACACACACATTTTAGATATATATATATATATATATATATATATATTATATATCTAAAATGTGTGTGTGCATGAAAGACCTTTATTAAATGATTTATACATTTATACATATGTATATATATTATATATATATATATATATATATACATACATAAATACACACATATATATACACATACACACACGTGTATATATATGTGTGTATGTATGTATGTATGTATATATATAAGCGTACACAAACATTCAGACACAGATAAATTGCAAGACCGGACATAAAAAAGATTGTTAAATATTAACCTCTGCAGTTTTGTAGATGTTCTGTAATGTTTTTTATTTTTGTTGTAGTATTAGTCTCTTCAGTTTTGTAGATGTTATACATTGTTCTTTGTTTTTGTTGTTGTTTTTATTGTACTCACACAACACACACACACACACACACACACACACACACACACACACACACACACACACACACACACACACACACACACACACACACACACACACTGGATAGAGGAGTGCTAGGTTAATGATCAGAGTGTCTACCCACGAAACGACAAATCCCAGGTTCAAACTCCGGTAGAAAAAGGAATTTTTCCACTTTACCAGACTTTGATTGGCCGTCTGGGTTCTGATACTCTGGACGGGATAACAAAGGACGATAAACTAGTGGCGCTGTGTTATGGCGACATGTTCTCCCCTAGACAGCAACCTGTGTTTCCTAGACGGAAAATACGTTGTGGAAGAAATTGAAGAAATGCAATGCAGTACAATACGATACGATACGATACGAGTATGTACTGTCACTTCTAAGTATGGATCATTATATGTCATTATGTACTCATTCATATATGCTCCTGTTCATAAGCGTACATGTATGTATGTGTATATGTGGTTAGGTTCTGTTAGTATGTATTCGGCATTTGTGTATTCGGCGTATGAATTCTGGTGTGTGGTGTGTGTGTGTGTGTGTGGTGTGTGTGTGTGTGTGTGTGTGTGTGTGTGTGTGTGTGTGTGTGTGTGTGTGTGTGTGTGTGTGTGCCCGCGCGCGCGTGTGTGTTGTGTGTTGTGTGTGTGAGAGAGAGAGACACGGAGAGACGGAGAAATAGAGGCAGAGAGAAAGAGAGAGAGAGAGTGTGTGTGTGTGTGTGTGTGTGTGTGTGTTGTGTGTGTGTGTGTGTGTGTGTGTGTGTGTGTGTGTGTGTGTGTGTGTGTGTTGTGCTTGCGTGCGTGCGCGTGCGTGCGTGTAGTATATACGTGTGATATCAGTGCTTTATGTAAAGTGTGTCTCATAAATATGTCATGCGCAGTGAGTCCAAGTCAGTTTGGAAAATAGCTCTTTACAAAAATGATTCAGTCTTATCATAGCCACGACCACAACAAATTTCAATACTATGTCTACATTCTGTGTCAAACACAAAGCTCTGACAGCGCCATATACGACATGAACCATTAAAAAAGGCAAGCGACATGCCGACTTTTATATGTTGTAGACAGAGATAGGTAAGCAGATTTATGGTTGCCGGCTGGGATTTAACCTTTTGACTCCCGCACCCTCTCCACCAAATTGCAAAAACTTAACCCCTTTGACTCCCTCACCCTATCCACCAACTTCCTGCAGGAAGCTAGTGGATAGGGTGAGGGAATCAAAGGGTTACGTTTTTGCTTCGCTGGCATGGTTGACAATGCAGGATGCTGGTGGACAGGTTGCGGGAGACAAAGGGTTTAGTTTTTGCTTCTCTAGCATGGTTGACAGTGCAGGATGCTGGTGGACAGGATGCGGGAGTCAAAGGGTTAAGTTTTTCCTTCGCTAGCATGGTTGACAATGCCGGATGCTGGTGGACAGGGCGCGGGAGTCAAAGGGTTAATTACAAGACAACAGCTCATGCGTCCACGGCTCCATCATCTGAACTATTAAAGATCGTTCTTGTAGAGCATTATCCTCCAAACTCATTTGGACTCAATGAGCTTTACACATAATCAGACTTTTTAAAAGAACATGGAAAATTCAAGCTGTTAGAGAAGCTGACCACACTCCACCATGTTGTTGCACAGTCTGCATCTTTGGTGGGCCTGCATACTACGTGTTGTCACGTTTCCATAAACCAAGCACTGACATGACTTACAGGACCTTTAACGTCAGATATGGTGTCTCGCTCGCATAGAAACAGCAAAAACAAAACTGTCAAATACAGTGAAGAGCTAGCCCACATTCAGACATAGCCCTCCTTTGCAAGAAATTGTCCTTGAAAAAAAATAGAGAGAATTTTAAATCTTCCTTTTCATAAAGAGAAAATATTTCATATAGACACAGAAAGATAGCCTTCACTGGGTCTGTCGTCTGTCTTTAAAAATGTTACTCAGGATTTTACAGATTTTTGTAGACAGACGTGACTGACTTCGAATAACCATCAGCCAAGAAATCATGGATTTTTCAGCTCCAACTGGTTTCTACCCACATCTGAGTTACTGTTATTGTTATTGTTATTTTTGTTTAAAAGCCCAGCCGACTGTATAGAGCCATATCAGGCTATAACTGTTTCAAACATAGACAATATTTCAAGAGGAAAAAAAAAGGGAAAAGAAAATTAAGTACACATATCAATGCATTCGCGCACATAATCTAAGGAGATGCCCCTGATATTGACCACTCCGTGCAATTTATCGCACAGGGGATTTTAAAAAAAAACATGTATATACGAATTTAAACATAACTAAGGACACTAAAACATACACAAGAATGGGCATAAATTACCTAAAATTGCTTCCGCATATCTCACTTCCCTAGAGCCAAAAATGCACTTGATATAATGCACCTAAATATCAATCCTAAGAGAAAGTACATTAGACTTTATAGAATGGACCAGCAAGGCAGAAAAAGATAGGAAGAAATGACAGAAAGCAAAGGAGGAAGAAAGGAATAAAGAGAGTGACAGAAAAGAGGAAATTTCTAGCACAGAATTTCCAGAAGGTGGGGATACTATTTATACACAGCATTCCCACGGATGTCCAGACCTGAATGTGTAATGGACTCATATGTAGACTCTATGGATGAGTTATTGTTGATACTACTCAAATTTTCTGACCAACACCGTGGGTATCGGTATCTTTCAAGTCTGGTTGACTTCAGGGTATATTATGAAAGGGAAGCCGTAGAGTACAGCCCTGTCACGCAGATTCAATCCAAAATGGATCCCAGGGCATCACACTATCAACCCCATTCTCATGATCATTTAAATTCAGGTTGTTTGTTCAGTTCTTCCAGAATGCTTGTCGTCTCTTGCCGTCCATTTTGCCCTGGGCCACAGTCTTCATTACATGGCAGCCCTGATGTCTCATAGCATGTCCAAAGTTATTTCATTTCCCAAGGCACCTGCTCACACTGCTAATCAACCTCTACACAGACCAGCAGGCCACGATAAGATTGAATCCCAATCAGTCAAAAAATTATGGATTTTTCGGAACAAAACGAGACCCCAATTCTGTGACCTGTCGATTCCTTGCTCACATGGTGATCTCAGTTTTGATGGGTGTGGAGATGCGTTCAGGATCGAAATGAGCGACATGGGAGTAGTGACACACCAGCTGTGCAGAAGATCGTATAAATAAATAGTTACATGAGTAAATATGACTCCTTTAAAAACCGCTAATTAAAATATGTTCGAAGACATCTTGGATGACGTAGTCAAAGGAGCGCGCAGTGCCTTATCAATTTTTTATTCTTTGTATTCTTTATACTCTCCTGTTATCAAAAAACAAAAATTTCCTTCCCCCACCACAAAAGTTCTGTGCCCAGTGTGATGGTGCCCCGTGCTAATTGTGGAGGCTTGAGTTCAAAGACCAAGGGGCTGCCTCGATAACGTAGTCATTTGATGATGACGATAACGTCACAGGGAAGAATGAAACTGGGCTGTGAACCTGATCGTTCGCTATCGGCATGTTAAACCGTGTCTGTGAAAATGGGTCACTTATCTCAAAGCATAACCTAGTGGTGACGACTGGAAGGGAGGAGGGTATTTGGAGAGAAAATGGTTATAATTACGTCGCTTTGAAACGGAAAATCTCTTATGAAAGATGTTATCGTAACTGTAATTGGGGGAATTGAAATGAATACACGTGGGCGCTCGTGCTCTCTCTCTCCTCTCTCTCTCTCTCTCTCTCTCTCTCTCTCTCTCTCTCTCTCTCTCACACACACACACACACACACACACACACACACACCACACACACGCACACACGCACACACGCACACACACACACACACACACACACACACACACACACACACACACACACACACACGTTAATATGCCCGTCAAAAGCAAGATATTAATTGCTCCAATAAGAAGAAAATTGGCCAGTCAAATCACCGTTAAGAAATTCCTAACGCCGATCTCAGATCGGAAATGTACAGCATCGAAGAAAAGGAGATGGACAACGCCTACATGATGCTTGGCCTAGAAAAAAAGTTGCGGTGTCAACCACTTCATCCCCTAAGACTTCAATTAACAAGGAACAATAGTGGGTGCTGGATGGGACTCAGAGCAACAATGTCTCATCATTGACCAGGCAGTGACCTCCCAACTCCCGACGCTAAATGGCAGACGTTTTACCAAGAAAGAAAAAAAGGAGGGGTAAACATGTGCTGTATGACCCTTCGGACCCCGTCACTATTAATACCATGTTCACAAGCCCAATGGAACGATGGAAGGGGTGACAAACCCTGGGGCATAATCACACAACACACACCAGCCATGTCCAGCCCAACCAATCGACCAACAGAGAAAGAAAGATCCCTTCTGTCCTACTCCGGACCATCATCACATCTGTTTAACTGGTCGCCCACCCAGCTGCCAGTTCGCCCAGCCGCCAGCTCCACTATTCCCCTTAATGTACACAATCTTTGCCTCACAACTGTCCTGCAGTATATATTTTACAGGCTAAAACAGTGGTCAATTACCTGCACCCAGACTTTACTCAGCGGCTTGAAAATTACGCGTACACCACACACGTACTGCCTCAAAGCATCTTATCTCACGACTCGGTGGCTGTCTTGTATTATTCCTCGGCCAAATGAGCAAAAAGGAAGGTAACGTAAAGCCCGAACCATTTAACCAAACGAAGCGTACACAATTAAAGGAAACCCATCCACTCCATTGTGAGTGTGCGGTAAAGAGAGGGGGCTGATTTCACGGGTGGCTTAATGAAGACGACACCTCGAATCAGTCATCCAAACAGACGGACGGAACCCCTACGGTGTTGACCACGAAAAGGTCTCTGCTTGAGGATTTACACTTACCTACTGTCTACGGTATCTTGTGGTGTGGGGTTCCTTTGTCGAGTTGAATAGGATTGAGGTCAACAGCATATAACGTATATATGGAATATGTACATATTAAATATGCACACACGCACACGCACATACGCTCATGCACACAGGAGTACACACACACACACACTCACATACACGCACAAACGTACGCGCGCACACACACACACACACACACACACACACACACACACGCACACGTACACGCATGTACGCCCACTGAACGGTTGCCGGTTGAGAGAGAAGAGGGGGGAAATTTTGGAACAAGCGATGTTGTGTTTTAACTGTCAATGACGAATACATAGAGTGACAGTGGCCAAAGTGTTCTGACTTGTTTTCTTTACATACATACTCTCTCTCTCTCTCTCTCTCTCTCTCTCTCTCTCTCTCTCTCTCTCTCTCTCTCTCTCTCTCTCTCTCTCTCCATTTTTAGTGTTAAATTTTCCCTTCACATTGTTGATGTTAATTGCTAGTGTTAAGTTCTCGTTCCCGTTTTCTATTCTCCCACCTACTTATGACTCTTACTCTGTCTCCCCTCTGCCCCCAATCCAACCCGCCCAACTCTCATCCTCCATTTTTTCCCCGTCTGATATCACTCATAGTGAAAACTTAAATCAAACAACGAACAAACTAACACACACACACACACACACACACACACTCTCTCTCTCTCTCTCTCTCTCTCTGACAGAGGGTGGAAGAGGGTGGAGAGACAAGATGGGAACGGAGCATCGTGTGTGTTTTTTCACTGTCAGCGATGAATTCACACCGTCGCAATGAACAAAGCGTGTTGTATTTTTCTTGACGGCGCATCTCTCACCTTTCAGCTTTGTCACTAAAAAGAAAAATTACTTAACACAAACACATATTCAACACGCACACACACACACACACACCCTCTCTCTCTCTCTCTCTCTCTCTCACACACACACACACACACACACACACACACACACACACACACACACACACACACACACACACACACACACATCCCGCTTGCGTCCCTTGTTTGCGAACATAAACGAGGTCATGTAAATACTTGTGTATGTTTGTGTAAGCGCGCGCAAAGGATGAGTAAAGAGAAAAAGTTGAAACTGGAGAAAAGGTCAGTTTGTCTGCTGTTTGTAAAACTCCTCCTGATAATAGTATTAATAATATTTAAAAGACGAAATCTCGATTTATAAATTAAATGAAAACACACACTCTCATCGTTCACTTAAATACTCACAATGACAAAACAAACTCAAGGGTACAAAACACACGTATATTGAGAAAAGAGGACAGGAGGGAAGTGGGATGAAAGGGGTGGGTGGGTGAAGGGCGAAATAACTGCTGGACAAAAACGTGTCTTCGAGTTAGACCTGAAGCAAGACAAGAGTTTGTGAGTATCAAAGAGACAAGGGAAGCTCGTTCCAGCTGGACAGACTGGACACAGAAAACGAACGGTGACCAACTGCCTTATCGGAGGAATCTCTAAACAAAATAGTATCAGGAGCAGAAGGGAGATGTCGACCAGAGGTTTAATTAACGTTGAATTGCAGGTGGCCGAAGAGATAAGTATGTGCAAAGCCGTGGCAGAGTGTATTGATTTTGTGTGAAATTCCTTGAGTTAACAAGCAACCAGCAGAGGAACTGAAGCAAGGGAAAGACATGATCCTGCTTCTTTTTACGAAGGATAAGACGGGCCGCAGAATTCTAGATACGCTGGGGGCAAGTGACAGAAGAAGCAGGCAAGCCTGAGAGCACATCGTTGCAATAATCCATACCAGACAAGATAAGAGAAGTCACGAATTTTCTTGCCGCTTCATTTGAAAGATAGCGACGAATAGGAAACCTGAAGCGCCGCAGTTGACAGTAACAAGACTGACATGTTTGGCGAATTAACCCTTTGACTCCCGCTAGCATCCTGCATTGTCAACCATGCTAGCAAAGCAAAAACTTAACCCTTTGACTCACTCACCCTATCCACCGGCTTCCTGCAGGTAGCTGGTGGATAGGGTGAAGGAGTCAAAGGGTTAAAAGTTTTTGCAGTTGGTGGAGCGGTGCGGGAGTCAAAGGTTAACATCTGCACAGAGAGTTGCAGATCAAGAAAGTGCCCAGTTCTAGATCGAATCAGCAAGTACAATAATGTTTTCGCTTATTGGATAGGTCAGTGGCAGTGGCAGTGTTTGTTGGTTTATTTCATTTGTTCAATGCATCGTTTCCGTGCTCGGTATAATTCCATAACCATGCACCAACGCCGTAATGCCGTGTGATGGGGAAAAGATCCAAAAACAACCATGGTATAATTTGACAAAAGCATGTACATAAACCCACACATGGCAAGGTCTTGGGAATCTATTTAACTTATGGATTCTACAGTATATGTATAATAATATACTGCCTTTATCACCATCATCATCATCAAGGTAATATCTGGGTCAACGTGCGAGTATCACACATCACACACCTATTCCTAATCTCTCTGATATGTTAGCCTTGTCCAAGGATTTCATACAGTTCTACAAATTCCTACGGCATCCCACTATTTCTTCCATCCTCATCCCTCCCTCTTCAAACTTTCCGTTGTCCGTTACGCTTGAAACACTGGCGCTGTTGAGTGTGAGGTCTTTTTATGAGCAAGCATTCCGGGTAAAACATTGATATGTACACTGAGATTACGAAGATTTAAAGAAAGTTGAGGGGTGGAGTGGTCCTTGAGTCCTGCTAAGATACGGAAAACCTGTTCCGAGAGGAA
The DNA here is from genome assembly GCA_030674185.1 of Monoplex corrugatus. Lineage (NCBI taxonomy): Eukaryota > Metazoa > Mollusca > Gastropoda > Littorinimorpha > Ranellidae > Monoplex > Monoplex corrugatus. Next base: position 35,841,019 of record JAPXFY010000015.1, read on the forward strand.
AGGCCTGGTGTGGCGCAGAGGTCAAACTCCCGTAGCTTCCAGTCCACCCAGCTATGAGTGTGTACCTGATCGATGTAGGGTTGGGAAAGGTAAAGCAGCGAAGGAAAGGAGATGGGCACCGTCTCCATAATGCTCGCCACAGCAAGTTGGTCTTACCACCTCATTCCCCTACGATCTTCGGATTATGGGACAAATTTTATCGTACCCTTTACCTTCTTTCTGTCCTCTCCGTGTCCAATGTTCCTGTTGTCCATTTTGCTGGATTCACTGTCGCCGTTAAGTCAAGTGGTTTGTTTATGAGCAAGCTTTCCGGGTGGATACACACACTCGGGTAAAAGCAGATTCTGGAGATTTAAACAAAACTGAATGGTGGTGTGGTGTGGTGTGGTGTGGTGTGTGTGTGGTGTGGTGTGGTGTGGTGTTTGGTGTGGTGTGTGTGGTGTGGTGTGATATGGGCACCCTATGTGTCAAAGGACTGTCACCAACAGAAAGGACACTCAGTCAAGCTGGCATTAGTGTCGGTTTTCCATACCACTACATCCAAGTCTAAAGCTTGGAGATATCTACACAACAACGTAATTTCATAGTCTTTAAGAAGGGGTGGGGTCCATTCAGGCGGTGCTGGTCAATTTTCTTGGGAGCGTCTGGCCCGGAGCTTGCATGTTGTAGGTACCAGTACTACTGGTACTGGGAAGTCTTAAAATGGGAGGGAAGGTAGGAAACTATAAAATGACACTGAGCTGACATAAGAACGAACAAATTATGAAAATCAGCGAACAGGTTTTATTTCATATTATTTTTTAAGTGCCGTGGGCTGTAGTTGAACTTATGATGTGAATTCTTGACTCCACGGCTCTTTGAACTAAGTAACCAGGCAGTCATCCGAAAATTACGCCGAACCCCCCAGTGGTGATTTGAATAGCGTTATTGTGGCTGTCCTAACCATTAGATTATGACAGTTGACAACTTCGTCATAAGTCGTTTAGACGTCTGACGGGTGTTGTAACCGATGAGGTACAATGGTGGTGTGTTGTGTGTGTGTGTGTGTGTGTGTGTGTGTGTGTGTGTGTGTGTGTGTGTGTGTGTGTGTGTGTGTGTGTGTGTGTGTGTGTGTGTGTGTGTGTGTGTGTGCACGCGCGCGCGTACATGTGTGAATGCATGCTTGTGCATGTGTGCATGTGTTTGTGTGTGGTGTGTGTTTTGTGCGTGCGTGTAGCGCGTGCGCGTATGTATGTATGTACCTATGACGGCGCGCACATAAGAATACTAATCATTGCACAAGCAATCTGTCCGACAAAGCATTATGCCCGTTGGCAAGAACAGCAACAATAAGAAAGGACACAGCCACAGACGCAGAGGAAAAGGTCACTGTGTGAAAAACACTTCTGACCTGATCAAAGGGAGGGGAGGCCATCATGTCAACGACTGATCACCAGACACATGTAGCCTAATGTGAAAGGCAAGTAGTGAGGTTCAGACAGCTAGCGAAATAAATACAGAGAGATGCCACTGACAGCAATGACAGCTGAGGTCCTCTTCCGCGTCCGAGTATCGTCATGCCTCACATAGTTTGTCTTTTCGAGGTACGTTCATGTCGGCTTGGACGCAACTATGGACGCTGTTCTTGAGAGCTGACCCACACTATGTTGTAAGACAACTTTAAAAGATGCTGCTGCACAGTCTGCGAACTCCGACTTAAGAGGGTATAAAAGAGACAAGAATTACAAGAAAAAAGATATTTTAAAAAAAGATATGTGAATGGTCCAGTAAGGCAGAAAAATAGAAAAGGCAGGAATGGTAGAAATAAAAGAGAACACAGAAAAAGAAGAAATAACTCCAGCAGAATTTCAAGAAATGGAAAATTTTCAATTGTTCTATAAAAACGTTGAAAAGCAATGGCGGCTCCAAACAAATGTCTGAACAACAAGTCATAACATCCCGCAGTCCTTATAGCAACAAGCATAACATTTTGACTGAACTCCTTCCATCTTCAGAAAGTTTGGAAATGTCTTCCTGAATTGGTGTCTCCAGGACACACGCCGACTATATGTAGGACAATCGCTGCTGCCCATACAGTAGGCTCCCTCTTTCCGCAGCGCTGGTGTATGGGAGATGCTAGAGCTGCTGAAGGGAGAAATGTTAACTGGTAAGCAAAAGTCTGCTAAAGCCTATTCGCCATACAGTGACATGATATAACAAGGACAAGCAGACATGGAGAGATATGGGTGAGGAGCACGAACTTGATCGATACGAAGAGGAAAGTATCATTTCACTGACTGATCATCACCAGCCCATGAAGGTAGCGGGGAAAAGAGCTGGGGTCCAGCAAGCCAGCAAGCGGATAATAGCGACCTGTCACCGTCAGTAATGAGAGCCCAGCTCTGTGGTAATAACTGTTATCACGTGCTCTGATGACCTGAGGCACTGACCTCGTAATGCTGGACCCCATGAAAGGTGAGGTTTCTATTATCCCGCCCTTGAACAACATGGTTATGGGCAGCTTTTATTGTTTGTTTTGTTTTTGTTTTTGTGTTGGGATGTGATTTGTTTCGTTTATGTATTTTTGTTGTTGTTGTTGTTTTCTTACTTTGTTTTGTTTGATAACTTGACATGTAAGAAGCATTCACAATTCCATGAAAATAAACATGTCACAGATTCACGTTTCCTGTTCAGGCATTTTAACGGCGTGTTGTGGTTGTAAGTACGTCGAGTGTTTGGAAAAAACTACAATTCATTTTGTAACTGAATTGTGGCTGCATTCGTTTCGAGGGCCGAAGCTCAATAAACCGACAATAAGCACCTCGCAATACTATCACTTCCACTGTGTGCTGCATCTTGCATTGCCAAACTGCCTGACAACAGTGGTGGCGTCATGTCGGTAGTGTAACGTCAGGTCAAAAAACAACATAAAATGCTGGCATCATGTAAAATGACTTAACGAATCAATGATAATGACAAAATGTCAAGCCATTCTAACAATCTCCCTGTCATATAAAATTACGGAAAATCCAGGTTTTCTACTTCTCAAAAGTCACCTTGATCTTGAAGAAACTTCCGCTGAAATAAAACTCAACTTTTGGATAATTGTAAACTATCAAAGCAGTGAAAACAAAACTGTCAAAAGTTCTTTTTCGCACAACTGCCCCAAGAGTGCTGATTTTAGCATTTTGCTGTTGCTGTTGCTTCGTTTTGTTTGTTTGTTTCTTCGTTTGTTTGTCCGTTTGTTTCTTTCTTTCTTTCTTCCTTTCATTCTTTCTTTGTTTCTTTGTTTGTTCGTTCGTTTGTTTATTGTTAGGGGTTGGGGGCGGGTAACGGGTAGAGTGACCGCGACTTTGAAGCTTTATCGTCCGAATTTATACTTTAGCGACCTCTCGACAGTCCTAACAATGTAAACAGAATTGTCAGAGATTCCTCAAAAGGGCTGTCCACATATCTTTCTTAAAAGATGTTGGTTTGGGTGACGGAGCTTTACTTTCCAAACTTATGCTTTCGTGAGTCCTCAACAGTCCACAGTTTTGACCAAAATTTGGTAAAGTTCCACCCGTAAAGAGCTAAGACAACACCTCTCTTCTCTCTCTCTCTCTCTCTCTCCTCTCTCATCTCTCTCTCTCTCTCTCTCTCTCTCTCTCTCTCTCTCTCTCTTTCCAGACTTTAGAACAGTAAACAAGCATAGTAAGGCAGAAAAGTATAGAAAAACAGATCCATATCATATTTTGCTAAATGCAAATTTATGGAACCAATCATAAATAAACATATGTAAACCAAAATGGAACGGGTTACTGACATGTACAACAACTACTTCAAGCCTCTTCGATTTATTTCATATTTTTTCATTCCTGACATTCGAAGCTACCATTTGACACAGGACAGATCAGAACATTATAAGCATGGCAAGACTACTGTTATCGAATGCCAAAGCGCGCCCATCGAAATGTATAACATGTTTTTAAGCGACAGAAACACTACAGCGTCATCAAAGTGACGTGGCCTTTTGACGCTGACGGAGGAGCGCGCGACCTGGTGGACCCCCGCGCTTAGCCGCCCGTCTCATTAGCTATGTATCGCGTGTCGCGTGCTGTCCCGGGTCACAGGCAGGGTTGTTTCCCTTTTCCTAT
>JAPXFY010000015.1:35847633-35850133 GCA_030674185.1 Monoplex corrugatus
TCAGAAACTTGTCAGTCCTGTGCACGTGGGACGAATAACGGGAAAACGAACTGACAGTCTGTATTATTAGTATCGTTCATTACTGATACTGATGCAAGTAATAATAATCAATAATTCAGCGACGAGAAATTCAGACCTTGGGAACCAAATGTGTGATGAAACTGCTTTCTGTATATCTTGAATTATAAACGGACCAAACTATATGTACGGAACAAAGTCAATACCTTATGGGTTTGCAAAACCCCTTCAGGCAACAGCGAAATGATCCACGCTGTGGTCACCACACTGTCCAAGATCATCCTTCAGGGTACTCTGGTATGAAAAATAAATACTAATAAACAAACGGATGTCAAAGTCGACAGAGGAAGAGCTGGGCGAGAAATATAAAAAAAAATGAACTGCCAAAGCAGTGCTGCAGCCCACAACCAAGGATGGAGGATCCTGTCTGCTGATGCTTCCCGTGAGTCCACCTTTCCACCCCGTTCCCCAACGACCATGCTATTCATCGGACAATAACAAGATGAATACCACTTAATACCTTGATGGCTATGGCTAGTCATGGACAATAACAAGATGAATACCGCTTAATACCTTGATGGCTAGTCATGGGACAACAACAAGATGAATACCACTTAATACTTTGATGACCAGTCATGAGACAATAACAAGATGAATACCACTTAATACCTTGATGACCAGTCATGAGACAATAACAAGATGAATACCACTTAATACATTGATGACCAGTCATGAGACAATAACAAGATGAATACTACTTAATACTGCAAAACTCGTTCTCTCCTTCATAATGTCTCGCATTGACTATTGCAATTCACTCCTGTCTGGTCTTCCTGCCTTCACCATTCACATCCTACAGCGCATTCAAAACAATGCTGTACGCCTTGTACTCAAAAAGAAAAAAGCTGACCACATATCTCCTCTCCTGGCACAACTTCGCTGGCTCCCTGTATCAAAGCGCATACAGTACAAACTAGACACCATGTGCTACAAAAGCCTCAATAACGCAGCCCCCGATTACCTGTCAAGCCTACTTGAGATCTATCTTCCCTCACGTACCCTCCGCTCTGCCTCCGATCCTCTGACTTTTCGCTTTCCACGCACTAAGCTCAATACCTATGGTCCACGAGCCTTCTCTGTTTCTGGTCCACTCTCCTGGAACAAACTTCCTCTCTCAGTCCGTCAGCAACCTACTTTTGTCTCCTTCAAGTCCGCTCTCAAAACTCACCTTTTCTCCTTCCGCATAAAATCCTAACCTCACTCAACCCCCCCCCCCCTCCCCTCTGCAGCCTGTCTCCGCTCGGAGGGGAATCACATGGTTATAATATATAATTGTATATGCTATGCTCTCTATAATTTTCCATTGCTTTTATTCTTGCTTTTATTGCTTTTATTCTTTCTCCCCATTTATAGCCATGCTGTGTGTGTGTGTGTGTGTTGTGTGTTGTGTGTGTGCGTGCGTGTGTGTGCGTGCGTGCGTGCTGCGTGCGTGCGTGCGTGCGTGCGTGCGTGCGGTGTCTGCTTCAGCGCTTAGATTTGATTTTATCAAGATTTTGCGCTATATAAATATTGTAATTATTATTATTATTATTATTGATGACCAGTCATGAGACAATAAGATGAATACCACTTAATACATTGATGACCAGTCATGAGACAATAACAAGATGAATACCACTTAATACCTTGATGACTAGTCATGGGACAATAACAAGATGAATACCGCTTAGTACCTTGATGGCTATGGCTAGTCATGAGACAATAACAAGATGAATACCGCTTAGTACCTTGATGGCCGGTCATGGGACAATAACAAGATGAATACCGCTTAGTACCTTAATGGCCGGTCATGGGACAATAACAAGATGAATACCGCTTAATCCTTGATGACTAATCATGGAACAATAACAAGATGAATACCACTTAATATCCTTGATGACTAGTCATGGAACAATAACAAGATGAATACCACTTAATTAATACCTTGATGGCTAGTCATGGAACAATAACAAGATGAATACCACTTAATTAATACCTTGATGGCTAGTCATGGAACAATAACTTAATACCTTGACGTATCTAGACTTACGCCGATCCACAAAACACAATTCAGGCCTTTGTGGCCGGGTGCCTGGGGAAACTGTTTTGTGTCTATATGCCTTTCTCCAATGACACACCAGTTAACCCTTTGACACCCGCACCCTGCCCACCAGCATCCTGCAATGTCAACCATGCTAACAAAGCAAAAACTTAACCCTTTGACTTCCCGCAGGAAGATGGTGGATAGGATGCGGGAGTCAAAGAGGCAGAAAGCTGGTGGTTAGGGTGAGGGAGTCAAAGGGTTCAGTTTTTGCGTTGGTAAATAAGGTGCAGGAGTCAAAAGGTTTAATAAAGGATTTGATCAAAAGGAACAGGATACTGATACTGATGGTCATGTTGCCGATAGTTGCACCATATGGACAAAATCGCGCTTATCACGGGA
>JAPXFY010000015.1:35855133-35885133 GCA_030674185.1 Monoplex corrugatus
GGCTACAGCAATTTGTCCTATCTGGGCTACAGCAATTTATCCTCTCTGGGCTCACGCAATTTGTCCTATCTGGGCTACAGCAATTTGTCCTATCTGGGCTACAGCAATTTGTCCTATCTGGGCTACAGCAATCTGTCCTATCTGGGCTACAGCAATTTGTTCTATCTGGGCTACAGCAATTTGTCCTATCTCTGTGCTCGCGTTTGTACCCTGGAGACGTCTAAAGACATGTATATAAAGGCCCAATGTGTGTGGAGACATGTATGTAAAGGCCCAATGTGTGTGGAGACATGTATATAAAGGCCCAGTGTGTCTAGAGACATGTATATAAAGGCTCAGTGTGTCTAGAGACATGTATATAAAGGCCCAGTGTGTCTAGAGACATGTATATAAAGGCCCAGTGTGTCTAGAGACATGTATATAAAGGCCCAGTGTGTCTAGAGACATGTATATAAAGGTCCAGTGTGTCTAGAGACATGTACATAAAGGTCCAGTGTGTCTAGAGACATGTATATAAAGGTCCAGTGTGTCTAGAGACATGTATATAAAGGTCCAGTGTGTCTAGAGACATGTATATAAAGGTCCAGTGTGTCTAGAGACATGTATATAAAGGTCCAGTGTGTCTAGAGACATGTATATAAAGGTCCAGTGTGTCTAGAGACATGTATATAAAGGTCCAGTGTGTCTAGAGACATGTACATAAAGGTCCAGTGTGTCTAGAGACATGTATATAAAGGCCCAATGTGTCTAGAGACATGTACATAAAGGTCCAGTGTGTCTAGAGACATGTACATAAAGGCCCAATGTGTCTAGAGACATGTATATAAAGGTCCAGTGTGTCTAGAGACATGTACATAAAGGTCCAATGTGTCTAGAGACATGTATATAAAGGTCCAGTGTGTCTAGAGACATGTATATAAAGGTCCAGTGTGTCTAGAGACATGTACATAAAGGTCCAGTGTGTCTAGAGACATGTATATAAAGGCCCAATGTGTCTAGAGACATGTACATAAAGGTCCAGTGTGTCTAGAGACATGTACATAAAGGCCCAGTGTGTCTAGAGACATGTATATAAAGGTCCAGTGTGTCTAGAGACATGTACATAAAGGCCCAGTGTGTCTAGAGACATGTATAAAAAGGTCCAGTGTGTCTAGAGACATGTACATAAAGGCCCAGTGTGTCTAGAGACATGTACATAAAGGCCCAGTGTGTCTAGAGACATGTATATAAAGGCCCAGTGTGTCTAGAGACATGTATATAAAGGCCCAATGTGTCTAGAGACATGTACATAAAGGCCCAATGTGTCTAGAGACATGTACATAAAGGCCCAGTGTGTCTAGAGACATGTATATAAAGGCCCAATGTGTCTAGAGACATGTATATAAAGGCCCAATGTGTCTAGAGACATGTATATAAAGGCCCAGTGTGTCTAGAGACATGTATATAAAGGCCCAATGTGTCTAGAGACATGTATATAAAGACCCAATGTGTCTGGAAACATGTATATAAAGGCCCAGTGTGTCTAGAGACATGTACATAAAGACCCAATGTGTCTGGAGACATGTACATAAAGACCCAATGTGTCTGGAGACATGTACATGCCACAGTCCTTAGTGTCTGAGGGAGACAACTCAACTGCCAGGTTTACACTCGTTCAGATCTAAGTTCTCTTGGTGTGATTAATTCATGTTCATTCAGCTTTTATACCTATTTACTCCCAGGTCTATGGTATGATTACGTTTTGTCAGGTTAATGTTTTCTCTGGACTAGTACCTCTGTTGTTTTCCTCAGGGGGTTGTGTTCCCTATATTCCTCTAGGACGTTCCTCCCATCCACCTAGGTCCTCTGGATCCTTATCCCCCAAACATAGTATTTCTTAAGTTTAACTATCTGGGAACGGTCATCTCACCAGACGGCAGATACACATCAGAAATAGCCAGCAGAGCTGGCCAAGCTAAACAAATGCCTACAAGTTAACATCAGGAAGAGAGTTCCTGAATGTTATATAGAACCGATACTGTTGTACGGTTGTGAGGCGTGGACAGTCAACACGCAAAGTAAGAACAAAATTGAGGCAACTGAAATGTGGTTTCTGAGAAGAATGTTAAGAGTTCCATGGACAGCAAAGAAAACAAACGAGATCAGTCTTCCGTGGACAGCAAAGAAAACAAACGAGACAGTCTTGAAGGAGGCGGACACAGGAAGATGATTAATACGGAAGATTAGGAAAAGACAAGCAACATTCATAGGACATCTTATGAGGAAAGGGAAATTAAAGCACCTGGTGACAACAGAAAAGCTACAGGCAAAGAGAACACCAGGCAGACCCAGGGAGAAAATACTGGACGGACTTGTAGAGTGGCTGAGGACAGACAGGGTGGAAGATACACTTGCAGCGACAAGGGATAGATTCGTATTAAGGGCCATGATGGCCAACGCCACGCGGCAGGGAACACGATGATGATAATATTCCCCGGGTTTAACTGAGGTTAGGCTTGTTCTCCCTAACTTACACTCCCCTTGTTTAACTTACGTTTAGGATTTGGGGTTCGACTTCGGATTTTGTCTGGAGTTTTGCGTTAGAGTTAGAGCAAGATGAGAATTAGAATTCGGTTGATGGTCCGAGTTCGTCGGGTTCAAACCTGAGAACTGGGTCAGGGATCACACAGACCTGGGGGACGGATAGAGGGGGTAGTAAACCTGAAAGAAACAGACGTGCTCCCGGTGCAACAGCACACGCGTCTACAGTGAACCCAAAGCTTTGACATTCTCTTTGCCGTCTTCCATGTTCCAAAACAGTAGATCCCCCCCCCCCCCCCCAAAAAAAAAAAAAAAAAAAAACCTATCCATCCACTCTTCCTCTCCTCTCGCCTTTCCGTCTCTTCCTTTTCTCTTAACCCCCATCCAGGAGCAATCTACCCACACAAGTTTTTCCTCCCACAAACCATTTCCTCACTTTCTTCTGTTCCTCTGGTCTCTCTCCCACCCCTTTCCTCTTGTTCATTCCGGCACGTACGTGTGCAGTGCTAACTCCGCCCTTGTGACTGTGTGACACATACCACAACACACCACACACACACACACACACACACACACACACTACACACACACACACACACACAACACCACACACACAACACACACACACACACACACAGCACACACTCATCACACACCCACCTCATCTCTCTTCTCTCTCTCTCCCACACACACACACACACACACACACACGCACGCGCCACCACACACACACACACACACACAAACACGCGCGCGCACGAGCGTTTCAACACAATTTTCACACACTATATGCGTACGTACGCACGTAACAAGCCACACACACCACACCCCACACACACACACACACACACACACACACACACACAAAACACACACACACACACACACGTTCGCACGCGCGAGCGCGCGCGCACGCCACCAACACACACACACACACACAAAACACACACACACAACACACACACACACACAACCTCAAGAACCTATCATGTTCACCAGATGCTGCCATTTCCATCAAAAATGGTTCGCCCAGAAGTATCATACACCCTATTTCGTAACGATCATATCTCCCGTTCACATTACGGGTAGAGGAAACGGATAAGATGGGGTGCGGGAGGGGTTGATGACGCAATGAAGGTTCACTGAATGCTGCGTTATCCTGTTGATCGCAACTCCTTTCTGTATCTCTTGAGGATTAAAAAAACATTCACTGAATATTCATACACCTTCCATTGTCTGCTTGGCTTATACGGATATGGATCATAAAACACTCTTTTGCTGTAACACTATAATTCAATTCCATTAGAATCTTTGTTCAAATGCCAATCTGTCAAGAACCATCTGGTTCACCAAAATGGTAAAGTCCATCTGGTTCACCAAATGTAGTCCATCTGTTTGTCATACCAAATGTAGTCCATCCGGTTCACCAAAATGGTAGTCCATCTGGTTCACCAAATGTAGTCCATCTGGTTCACCAAATGTAGTCCATCGGTTCACCAAATGTATGTCCCATCTGGTTCACCAAATGTAGCCATCTGGTTCACCAAATGTAATAGTTTCCCCATCTGGTTCACCAAATGTAGACCATCTGGTTCACCAAATGTAGTCCATCTGGTTCACCAAAATGAGTCCAAAATAACCTCTGGTTCACCAAATTGTATGTCCCAACTACCATCGTTGTACCTACCACAATGTAGTCCATCTGGTTCACCAAATGATAGATCCCAGTCTGGTTCACCAAATTAGTCCATTGTTCAAAAAATGATACCTCTGGTTCACCAAATGTAGTCCATCTGGTTCACCAAACGTATAACCTTTATTTTTTTTGATTGTCACCAAATATTTTAAGTAACATCTGTTACCAATGAACATTTTTGGTTCATCAAAAATAGCACCTCTGGTTCACCAAAGTAACCTATCTGATTCACCCAATACAACCCGTCTGGTTTAGCAAATAATCTAATTCATCAAATACAGTCTAAACTGGTTCACTGCAAATAACTTAGCCCAATTCACGACGATACCCTAACATGGTTTGCCATATATACATATAGCCTTCTGGTTCACCGAAGATAGCAGCGGGCCCCAGTAGCTAGTTGGTTTATGCGTCGGATTCACATGCTAACGGTTGTGGGTTCGAATCCCTACATTAAAACTGGCCTCTCACCGTCCCAACTTAACATCATTGTTGTTCTGGTGGTGTCAGTATAGAATTAGATATGCCCCACTTCCCTCGGATGGTAATCGCCGTCGACGTAAAAAAATGAACCAAATCAATCAATCGAATTATTTGGTTCACCGAATATATAAGTATGGTTAATCGAATATAACCCTTTGGTTCAATGAATATAGCCCACCCGATTCACTGAATGTAGTCCTCTCGTTCACCAACTCAACCTCATTCACAATATATAGACGTTTTCCTTCTTAGCCCAACCTGGTTCACGGAAAATAGCCCTTTGGCTCACAGAATATAGCCCAAACTGACTTACCAAATGTAGCTGCTTAGCCTGCTTCTTTGAATACATCCTTTTTTATGTGTTTTGTTTCCATGATAAAAGAAAACAGTATACTAAATACCTGTAATTTTTAACGTACACTTATTTTCGCCACTTCAGAAGCTGCTCACGAAACCTTCCTCTTAACCATTTCATAGCGGTGGTTCGCTACACTAATGTGTATTTTCTTTGCTTTAGTTGTCGTCGTTGTCGTCGTGTCGTCATTGTCGTCGTCGTCGTCGTCGTTCGTGTTGCTGTTTCCAATTACACGCAGCTAAAGATACATTGCTTAACGAATTTCATAAACATTAACCTTTTTTCAGAAAAATACCTGTTTGTCCTAATTTACGTTCGTACCCACGCACGCGCAAGCAAGCGCGCACACAGACACACAAACACACACACAACACACAGACACACAGACACAGACACACAGACACATACACACACACACACCACACACACACACACACACACACACACACACACACACACACACACACACACACACACACACACCACACACAAGAATAACTACTGAAGTCATAAGTGATCAAGAAGTGATGGGTTGGAGGAAAGGGCAATACAGGTGGTCCGGGTGGCATGAGCAAGAAGAAAATAAATTCAAGTCAGCGACTGGGTGGTATTAACAGTGTCTTGGCAGAAAAAAAAGTGAAAGAGAGGAGAGAGAAAGAGAGAGACAAACGCAAGCAGGCAAAGGACTTGTTTTACAATGCCGTAATACTGACTGTAAGGAAGACAGAAACAAAGACGGAGACAGAGACAGTTACAGAAAAACACACACACGCGCACACAGGCACACATGCCTGCATACACACGCGCGCGCACGCGCTCACACACACACACACACACACACACACAACACACACACACACACACACACACACACACACACAAGCATGCATACCTGCATACACACACACGCACGCACGCAAACAAGCATACATACGCGTGCGCGCGCATTCTCAACCCGCCAACGGAAGGAAAGTTGGAGGATGATTAAATCAATGAATTAATCATTTTTGTTTTCCAATGATAGAGAGACAGTGCAGGAGGTGAGACAGAAAAAGGAAGAAACAGAACAACAAAAGCAAAGAGAAAGTCACGATTTGCATGTAACCAACGCAAAAGAGACAAGTAGGGTGTAAGGATAAAAAAAAAAATCTTATCTCCGATCCCAATCCCACCCTTAAAAACAACAACAGCAACAAAATCCATACAAACAACTGTGAGATTGGTTTTCAAGGCACCACAGTTAATTACCCGTTTGCGTGCGTTCTATAGACCATATGGCAATTCCACCACCTTTCGTTCAATTCACTTGACTTGGGGCCGTCATTTGAACCAGACAGGTGCACCAAGAACCCTCCCCCTGTCTTTGATTTAACCCTTTGACTCCCGCACCCTGTCCACCAGCATCCTGCATCGTCAACCATGCTAGCTAAGCAAAAACTTAACCCTTTGATTCCCTCACCCTATCCACCAGCTTCCTGTACGAAGTCAAAGGGTTGAATTTTTGCAGTTGATGGATAGGGTGCGGGAGTCAAAGGGTTATCATGTCAAAGCTGTGTGTTCGTCTTATTTTTGTGTGTATTTGCTGTCGCATAGAAAATCATCTGCCTGATCCATTCAGAGCTTACTTATGATCAATGTGAGCCAGTTTGCACAAGGTTTTGGCATCAGTCTCCAACACTGGCTATGAACAGATCCATGAATGAAATATACGTTTAAACAAATCTCCGCCGAACGAAAAGGACGTCTCTGCCGATTGGAAAAAGCGTGGCCTTGAATCGTATCAAACAGGAAAAAAGGCATCACCTTATTTTCCCTTAATCGGAGCGTCGTTAGAGAACGACGTATCATGGACTTCAACTTCTCACGTGGCCAGCAATGCCCATCTCCTTTCCCTCACTACTTTACCTTCCCCAACCCTATGAGAAACCACCACCCACTTACAGCTGGGTATCCATAAAACCAGTGTGTTCAAAGCTAGGGCATGATTCTACTCACTTACTCATTTGGCAACCACGTTCCATCCTGTGGAGCGTGTCCCCTAACCACTAAGCCATGATTCGCCCGAAGACGAAATAAGATCGTACTGTTAAACCAGATGAGCCCAGACTGATGTACGCGACAAGGCCCAAGAGCTTACATTAGGATAAAGGAGGAACAGTCATGGATAGGCCTACCTGTGAACTAACTATCTCCACAATTTCGGGGACAAAACGGATTCCTAAACACAAAAGACCACTGTAACCAGAGACATCCATAGACAGATCGACAAATACACTCTTTCACCGGTGACCAAGGTCTTCTCTGATTGACGTCAGCTGTCACTCTGTGCGTGTGTGCAATATGTTTCAGAACTACAGAAACATGTAGTTTGTGAAGTTTCAAAATCCTCTTGCAGTGAGGAAAAGTAAATGGGTAACACCTTCATAATGCTGGCCTAGAGGGACGTTAGGGAAGTTGAGGTGCGTATTCTTTGAAAGGGTGCAAAAAAGTTGGTTTCTACCACTTCAATCTCGTACGACCTTAGACTTATGGGGCAACGTAATTCCTCCAAAGTGGAGTGTACAAACACCAGGAGACCTCAAGGCCCTGAAGCACACCTTGGGTACTATACAGATGTTGACCGAGAACAGACAGGAGTGGAGAACATTCGTTGCAAAACGCAATAACAAGCAGCGCTGTGTGCGCAGGACCTTTGGGCAGCTGCAGCGAGACAAATACAGTGACGCACAAAGCAAATTACATATCTCTCTCTTTATGTCTCTGGACGAAGCCAAGGAAAGGAGACTGATGTAAGTGACAAAGCTTCTAAGTGCTTACACTAGAATGAAGGAGAGACAGTCATGCGTGCTGTCATTTCAGACACCATCCTGTCTCACTCATTCACCACTCCTACAAAAAACACCAAGACCTCCACCACTACGTAGACAGTACATTTAATCCATGCATACCAAGGCTGGCCAGTTTGTACACACTACAACACAAGAAAGAGAAAATAGAAAAGGAAAAGTAAACAAGAACAAAACAAAATTTTTAAAATCATCACCACTACCACCACCAACAAAACCCAGTAAGGGCCAGTGAGGAATCTTCTCCTTGTTCTGTGGTTCACTGTCTACACGGTCAGGTCACATCTAACGGTGAATTTGGCTTTTTTTTTCTTTTTTTTTCCAGTTTCTGCCGGCTGCCATGGAGCTTTGTTGTCAGAGGATCATCATCATCATCATCATCATCATCATCATCATCATCATCATCAGGTGCCCTGCCGCATGGCGTTAGCGATCATGGACTTCCATCTGTCTCTATCTCTCGTTGCCCCTAGCATCTCCCCCACCCTCCTCGTCCCCAGCCACCCTGCAAGTCTGTCCAGCATTTTCTCCCTGGGTCTACCCGGTGCTCTCTTTCCATCCAGCTTTCCCGTTGTGACCAGGTGCTCCAAATCCCCCTTCCTCATAAAATGGCCTATAAATATTGCCTGTCTTTTCCTAAGCTTCCTTATGAGTGATCTACTTGTGTCTGCCTCCATCAAGACTGTCTCGTTTGTTTTCTTTGCTGTCCATGGAACTCTCAACATTCTTCTGAGAAACCACATCTCGGCTGCCTCAATCTTGTTCTGGCTTTGTTTGTTGACTGTCCACGCCTCGCATCCATACAACAGTGTTGGTTCTATATAACATTCAAGAACTCTCTTCCTGATGCTGATTGACAGGCATTTGTCAGAGGATAGATAAGCTAAACGATGAGAAAATGAGGAAGACAGAGAAAGAGACACAAGACGAGGATGGTGGAAATGAAATGAACTGAAACCTTTATTTCCAAAATAAGTCAACCTATCTATCTCTTTTCGCCACTTTGTAATTTGCCCAAGAGGGATTCATTGCACTCGGTCAAATCCAACTGCGCTCCATCCAACTTTGCAAGCGGTTCTCTAGCAGACTCCTTAAGACTGCGGGAAAAAAACTGAGCGCTAGCAAGGTCTTGTTATGAAAGAATGATCGCAACTTTAAGATGGTCAGAAAACAAGACATCTTGTTCACTGGCCATCTTAAAGGTGCGGTCAGGGTGCTATTATTATTGTTATCGTCATTGTTATTTTTGTTTAAAGTCCAGCCGACTGCGTAAAGCCATATCAGGGCTATAACCATTTCAACACACACAGAGTGCTTCAACAGGACAATGGGGAAAGAAAATTAAGTACACATACCAATGTAATTGTGCACGTAATCTAAGGAGATGCCCCTGGCGTTGACCACTCCGTACAATTTATCGCACAAGGATATAAAAAACATACCTGATTATAAATTTAAACATAACTAAGGACACTAAAGCATATATACAAACAGGTCTAAATTACCTAAACTTGCTTCCACATATCTCATTTCCACAAAGCCAAAAATGCACTTAACACGTGTACCCAATTATCAATCCTAAGAGAAAGTACGTAAGACTTTATCGAACACATACAGGTGAATAGACCAGCAAGAAGGAAATGATAGGAAGAAATGACAGAAAGCAAAGGAACAAGGCAAAAAACAAAGAGAATGACAGAAAAACGAAAATTTCTAGCACAGAATTTCCAGAAGGTGGGAATACATGTACTATTTATACTGAAAGAATCCCTGGTATCCCCACGGGTGGACAGCATGGTGGGACTTAACTCGAAACATGAGGTCTTGAGTCTATGGCTTAATCAAAAATGAGCCAGCCTGCCCACATCACTAGTATACTTGTAGTATTAAAACAACAGGAAATAGGATACCACAAAGTAACTCAGATTTAAACAAAATCGACAGACAAAAAAGAAAAATGAAATACGACATTTGGTCATCAATGAATGAGAACAAAGAGCAAGAGCACAGGCGAAAGACCGAAAAAAATGATACGATAATGATAACGATTAGGAGGAAAAAGTTTTTTTAAAAAAACACAAGAAGAAAGAAAAAAGGCAGACAAGGAAGGAGTAGGAAGACGGAAGAGAACGAGAAAAAGAGGAGGATGCAGACGGAAGAAATAGGACGCCGAAGAGGAGGTGGAGATGAAAATGGAAGAGGGACTGAGTATCTACAATAATTTACACATCCTTCCGTTTTCAAGAAATGCTAAGGACATCATACATTGTCACAAATGATGATTTAATATTTGATGATGTATTGTTACGATCAACACAAGCAGCATACTAATTTCTTTTATCAGAAGTAGCCGTACAATTAGTAGTGGCTTGAAAAGTAAGCTGAATGGATTAACGATTATGCTGTTGACTTTCCTGCATGAAGCTCTAAATCATAACAGTAGACCCTATGACACGAAGTGACACAGGATAACTATGTATCTTCCCTTATGTTTAAAAAAAAGTAAGAATACATTTCACTGTTTCTCAAAGAAAACAAGTTTTTCTATATAAATGAATGCAGACTGTCCCTAAATATAAGATGATTTCCCATTAATGAAATTTACGAAAATGGCGTTAGATACAACACTTCTGTAGGCATTTCAAGAAAACAGTATAAAAATTATATGGTTTGCAAAATGTAAAAAAGATCACTTTGAAAAGAAATGTAAGTGTGCACTCAGATACTGGTAACAGTAACTTTTCGTGCATTTTAAGGGCGAAGAGGAAAAAGCAACGGCTAAATATATTAATGAGTGAATGAATAAATAAAACTGCAGTTCTTAAAAATATGACAGTTTTACATTCATCTAAAAGAAAATCTGGGGGATGAGGGTATGGAGGGTGGGAGAGGTCAACAAAAAAGGTTCGCGGTATGCACAGAATGGTGTTAGGTAATAGTTTTTTTTAATTATTTTGAAAAAAAAAATTGGTTAGGAGTTGCTCTACATCGGTGTTTCAGACGCTAATCATTCTTCCAGGCATTTTAAAGAACATTATCTCGCATCTAGATCATCTTAGCCAATCCCAGACTGATGGGTCCTGACAGAGCACGTGCATTCACCAAGATAAGACCCAAGTGACGAGACATCGTGAAAGCAGCTGATGCGCGTACCACACATGACAGTGACGCACAGTGTTGGTGCTGACGGGTTGCACGAGGTCTTTGCCAACTGGCCTGACTAACTGTGACAAGGAACAAGCTGCGATACAGAGAAGAGTTGTGGAGCCAAAGGATGTCAACAGTAAATCACAGTGTGTGTGTGTGGGGTGTGTGTGTTGTGTGTGTGTGTGTGGTGTGTGTGTGTGTGTGTGTGTGTGTGCGTGTGTGTGTGTGTGTTGCGTGGTGTGTGTGTGTGTGTGTGTGTGTGTGTGGTGTGTGTGTGTGTGTGTGTTGTGTGTGTGTGTGTGTGTGTGGGGTTGTGTTCCAGCGTGTCTTTGTGCTCTTACCTCCAATCCCAGCCAATGTAATTCAGAGGCTTACTTCCAAAAAAAAAAAAATACAACAACAACAACAAAGAAGCGAGAACATGAAAGAAGATTAAAGAACCGATAAACAAACAAAAAAACACAAAAAACTAAAAAATGAGAGTAGGTTAGGGGGAGAGAATAGAACAAAAGCGGAGCGGGAAAGACAAGCAATCAAGGGAGGAGGGGTCGACAACTTACGCTGCTGACATGGAATTGTTGTGGCTGACACAATCAACATCCACACCATCTTAATGCAAAAACAAAAAATGTAAGACAATCCTGTCTAAGGCGTAATGGAAGTAAAAAACGACTACTGCACAAAGACACGACATTTTGCAGTTTGGCACGTGACCTGATTCCCTGTTTTTTAGGTCACAAAGAAAACCTTAAACTACATTTCCTGACTTTGCCATAATTAATGTAGAAATTACAATCACAGATAGATGTACAAGCTGATGTCACGATCGTTCTTTACGCGTTTTGTAGAGAGTAAAATACATAAACAGAAAAATCCAATCAATCAAACAACCAACCACCACCAAAACAGATGATCTTAGTGCAAAGAATTTAAGACAATTCTATCTCAAGAAAACTATGTTGACAACTGGGAAGAAAAAGGATGTATCTTTTCCACTTTTCCATTTCCTCAAGAAGGCAACAATGCAGCGCGAATACATGTGCCCTACACAAAAAGGGCATTCTATGCAGATGAAAAATAACTGTGGTAAACGGGAATGAAAGAGCTGTGGTTAACGTTCTTAGCATCGTATTGCTCAGGAACAAGGTGTCTAACTACACAATTTTCTAAAAGTTCTCCTCCGAAGTATAGGGGAAGATTTCGTCGGGGGGTTGAGTTGCATGAGGTAGAGACCTCATTATTCTCGGGTCAGCTTTCTGAAAGCAAACAGGTGCTCGCTCATCTCCCCCACCCCTGACCAGAGTAAGGCACAAGTTATACCTGTGTGGACTGGGTGGTACACACACACACAAATATATGTGACCCAGCTTGAACCTGTGCAATACAAATGAAAGGCAGGAGCTGTTTTATTTTGATGCTTAAAAGACTCCACATATATCTTTCATATATTCCGACTCTGCAATACAGCAGCAAACCCAAGTTCATTCAGTCAAAGAGTAACTAGATGCCTAAAACTGTAAAAGTCTATAAAAGCTAATAAAATTTAAGCCGTTGAAAGGCCGCCCACCTCAAGAGAATGCATTGCCTCTACATGTACATCAAATTAGTGTTCAATAGTTCTTGTTCTGATCCAGTTTACGACACTACCCACCAGGTCCCATACTTACGACAGTAATCTGTCAGTCATCAGAGCCAGATTTAATGAGAACACCCCGTGGTTAAACATACAAAACTTCCACAGGAAAAAAAGGAAAAGAAAATTAAATACACATATCAATTCATTCGCGCACATAATCTGAGGACATGACCCCGGCGCTGACAACTCCGTCCATTTTATCGCAAAAGGAATTTTAAAAAAAAACACACCTGAATACAAATTTAAGCATACCTAAGGACACCCAAACATATACATAAATGGGCATAAATTACCTAAAATTGGTTCTGCAGATCTCACCTTCCTAGAGCCAAAATAGCACTTAATACATGTACTTAATCATCAGTCCTAAGAAAACGTACGTAAGACTTTATCGAACACATACAGGTGAATGGACCAGCAAGGCAGAAATGAAGGAAGAAATGACAGAAAGCAAAGGAACAAGGCAGAAACAAAGAGAGTGACAGAAAAGAGGAAATTTCTAGCACAGAATTTCCAGAAGGTGGGGATACTATTCATACTGAAAGATCCCCCGGCATTCCTACGGAGTGGGGGGGGGGGGAGATCCTGAAGTCAACCAAGCACGTAAGATACAAACACCTATGAAGTTGGTCACAAATTTGAGCCATGACTCATCTGTGAAGTGGACGTGACTCGTCTGTTGTGGTTCCAGTCTTCCCAACCCAGTTCCGTACCACATTCTCTTCTGGGTAAGAGCCGGGTGGGAACGAAAAATCCTACGCATATATCCTGAAAGCTGGCAAAGAGAACGAAGGTAAAACCACATTGACGTTGGCGTGTGTTTGGCCTGGGAAAAGAATGCGAAAAGTGCAGTAGAAATGTTAAAACAATACACGGGATGCAGATTCTGCAGGTGCCAGTACGGTGATTGTGATTCAAGGTTCCCACAGTATCGTCAGAAAGAAGTGTGAACACCCACATATCCAGATGTGCTACTCGAAAACATGTGTAAGAGAGAGAGAGAGAGATATGAATATAATATAATAAGAAGATAAAATAATAATACATATTAGATAACATGGAGAGACACGGAAAGAAAGAGACAGTAACAGAATGATGAGCGCACACGCGCGCGTATGTGTATTTATAGAGCGTTTGTGCACGAGGATGGGTGTGTGCCATCAAGTGTTGCCGTGTGTATGTATGTTGGGCGAGTATGTGTGTTTGTCTGTGCATGTGTATGTATGCATGTGTATATGGTAGCATGTGTTACTCCCATCATGGTGGTAGCAGTGTGGTGTGTGGTGATGTGTGTGTGTGTGTGTGTGTGTGTGTGTGGTTGTGTGGTGTGTGTGTGTGTGTGCGTGTGTGTGTGTGCTCGGTGTGTGTGGTGTGTGTGTGTGTGTGTGTGTGTGTGTGTTGTGTGTGTGTGTGTGTGTGTTGTGTGTGCGAGTGTGTATTGTGTGTTTTTGTGTGTGTGTGTGTGTGTGTGTGTGTTGTGTGTGTGTGTTGTGTGTGTGTGTGTGTGTGTGTGTGTGTGTGTGTGTGTGTGTGTGTGTGTCTGTGTGTGTGTGTCTGTGTGTGTGTCTGTGTATGTAGGAGGTGGTGTTACCCATCGTGCTGATGTTTTCCGAGTCGCCGGTAAGTCAAGGTTTTTCAGGGTTGGGATCACAGAGGACAGAGCAGCAAAGAACTGGAATCCACCTTCAAAATACGAGAGTCGGGAAAAGTGTGCACCTCTCGCACTCCTTACAACTGTGTAATGGGACCACCTTTTCTTGCGTATGGGGTGGGGCGGGGAAGGTCAACTTTTAGTTACCTTTTCACCCTTTCGACCACAAGGCCTCCAAGCCGACCCTCGCTTGTCTGTCTACCCAGGGTATCGATAACATGGTCGGAAAATCAATGACCCTAAGCCTACTTGAAAATCACTTACTCTCAACCTACTTTTTCAGAACTAACGACCCTCAGCCGATTTCTCTGTCAACTCTGGAGTTCGGCCGCCAATCTAAAGGCTCTCTGTTCGATAAGAAACACACTCGTTAGCCTATATCATCACCAACGTATCAAGAATGTCGTTTAACGGTCTGTGCTGGTCATGGCTTTTCGGCCACTTAATCGTCTTGGGTCAGCAAAGCCGTATGAAGTCAGCCAAAACCTTAATCAAAAGGAAAGAACTAGACGGTCAATGCGACACTTATCCCACTTTTTGGCTCCTTTTTAAATGTGTTATCTCCCTTTCTGTGCTTTTTAATTCCTGTTTACAAAAGTGTGCTTTTTAAGAGGGGGGGGGGGGGGGGGGTCAAGATTGCCAGCATTTCTCCATTTTTTGTCCTTTTAAACACATTTCGGGCAAAATTCTCCTTGAAAATAAGGGATTTTAGTAAAAATGTTCATCGATAATTTGCCCAATATCATCAAACGTACAACTCAGATTTGAAAAGTATTCTGTATTCGAAAAATATCTCATGTGTGTATGCACCCTATACGAGGCTGTTTCTCTCACAATGCGCAGTCCTTTTGTCGCTACATAGTTTGCACACCTCGTGTTCGGTGAGAAAATGTTATTTAAATCGGCTTATGAAATAGTCGAACTGCAAGAACTTAGGGCAAGAACTTATGACACGTGATAGTCTAGTGGTCAGAATGCTGGTCTTCTGATTGGAAGGTCACGTGTCTTGGTTTGAACCGGTTTGGATACCGTCCGGAAGGTAAACGCTCAAGTTTCCCAATCTCTCAGCCCAACATGTATTTGATGTGCTGACCTGATAGTACCTGAACCAGTACACGCACGCAAAACATCAAATACGCACATTAAAGATCTTGTTGTAAGCGAAGTCAATGTTTGGTGGCTTATGGAAATCTAGAAACACCTTACATGAGCATCACTGAAAGCCATGCATTTAGGACTATTTCAGAAAAATTATGCATTAGAAAATGGGGTCTGTGCACGTAAAAGCTCTCTCGATGCCAGTGCACATAGCAGTTGCAGCCCACGTACAAAAAAAAAAAATACTGACTATCCTTCACATTTCAATCTCTGAGTGTTTATTGAGCAGAGTTATGACCTTTATTTTAAGGGGGAGATCGATTTATAAGCACGGCTTGAAGTGTTCACACGGCCCTCAACCCCATCCCAACTACGTCCGCGTATCTACACGCACCCTTGGTCAAAATGATACAGTCTTCCGAAGACAAAAAAGAAGACAGGAAATGAAAGAAAAAGAAAGAGAAAAAATAAACACCTGCATAAGAAGAAAGGAAATGAAACAAAAGAGAAAAAAGAAAAACACCTAGAAGCCCGACAATACTTAATGTCTTCCGTTTTAAAAATTACAATGTATTATCAAACTAAACTTGCTTAGCTAGTGTCGTATTGCATGCATAGTCTGCTTGGTGGCTCTCGTAAAGGTGGTGATGAACTGGTGCGTGCGTGAAATGGGCAGTAATCATACCAGACAACTACAGTGGCTGCAGCTAAGCAGAGCATTAAGTGCAAACGTCTTGTCAGCCGTTCATTGTGGTCCTTGTTCAGTGTCGGCTTGGGTTTGCCATTAAGCATTTGTTTCTGTCTTCATTGCTGGGTGATGGCTGACTTAAACCACTGTGGGGTCACACCAGGACGATGTTTCCCTTTGTTAGGTCCTTTATTAATTTCATGTATTTTTTTTCTTTTATCTGCCAGTCGGTGGGCATCTCTTTAACTCTTTGGCTCCCGCACCCTGTCCACCAGCATCCTGTATTGTCAACCATGCTAGCAAAGCAAAAGTTTAAACCCTTTAACTCCCTCACCCTATCCACCAGCTTCCTGCAGGAAGCTGGTGGATATAGTGCGGGAGTCAAAGGTTAAAACACAACACTCAAACACACACATTATTCACACACCCACACAGAAACAGACACACGTATACACACACACACACCACACACACACACACACACACACACACACACACAAGGCCAAACCTAGCACGAGGAAGTTGTGTTCTTTTATCGTGTTCTATCTCTCCCCCCGTCAGCCACCCGCTCCAGAAATAAAATTCACAGATCAAAGAAAGTCCCCAATACACACAGACGCGATCTTAATATCGTCGTGGGCGTAACAAACGACAGCATACTTAGACATGGTTGGTTGGTTGGTTGGTTGTGGTGTTGTTGTCGGTGAAGGTGGTGGTGGTGGTGGTAGTGATGGTGTGTGTGTGTGTGTGAGAGAGAGAGAGAGGACAGAGACAGAGAGAGAAGCAATCTCAATATCGTCGTGGGCGTCACAAACGACAGCATACTTATATTTGGTTGTTTGATTGGTTGGTTGGTGGGTTGGTGTTGCTGTTTGTGGTGGTGGTGGTGGTGTGTGTGTGTGTGTGTGGCTGTGCTGTGCGCGCTTGCTTGCGTTTTCAAACTTTGTCAAGTCACATTTGACAGGAGAGTTATAAGCAATATCACTTATTCTTGTTTTCGTCTGCTATTTAGTTCAATTACATAAATACTTCCTGAAGAAGTCAAGGGCAGGGCAGATGGGCTGCCTGGAGATCAACGGCCTTGTGCTCGTGACCAGGGCGAGAAACCTTGCTGGAGAGAGGTGGACAACTTGGGTTAAGGATCACATGCCTTACAGGCTGAGCGTACCCTAACTCAGCATCTCATGTGTGTGTGACAAAGAGACAGAGAAGATGACAATCTTGAGTCAATGGTAACTCGCCAAACAAGCTGAGTGCACACGAGCTCAGCATCCTGTGCGTGTGCGAGCGCGCGTGTGTGTCTGTGTCTGTGTATGTGTATGTGTGTGTGATGTGTGTGTGTGTGCGTGCGTGCTGTGCGTGTGCATGTGTGTGTGTGCGTGTGTGAGAGACAGACAGAAAGACAGACAGACAGAGACAAAGACAGAGAGAGAAAGAGACAGAGAGATAATAAGCTGGTCAAGGGTCACACGCCAAACAGGATGAGTGTGCCTTAGTTTTTTTTTAATCATCATCCTGTAGCCTGTGTGTGTGTGTGTGTGTGTGTGTGTGTGTGTGTGTGTGTGTGTGTGTGTGTGTGTATGTGTGTGTTTGTGTGTGTGTTTGTGTGTGCGTGTATGTGTGTGTGTGTGTGTTTGTGTGTGGAGGGGGGGGGGGAGAGACAGAGAGGACGACGACTTGGGTTTACAGTCAGACTTCTAACAGGATGAATGTAACTAGCTCAACAGTCTGTATGTGCGTTTGTATGTATGTAGGTCACAAGCGCATTGTTTGTGCGTCTGTGAATACTTGTGTTCATTTACATGTACATTATACTGCTCTTCTTTATACAACTGTTCATTATGGTTTTTATTTTTTATTTCACAATTTGTCAATTTTGGTTTTCCTTGACAGAAAATTTACTACTAATGTTCTATTCCTGTAAAGTGCATCGAACTTTCTTTTGACGTGGGTTGTCTGCGCTATATAAAGAAATTATCATTATTATTATTATTATTATTATTATTATTATTATATCATCATCATCATCATCATCATCGCGCACGTTGTCGTCGTCCTCGTTGTCGTCATCATATTCTCAAATGTTTTTGTTTCATTATTCAGTTTTTCAAATGTTACACGAAAGTATGGCGATATAGTTTGATCATCCAGTCAGTTAAAGTCCTTTGTATGACGTTTCTGATGACGTTACACGGCTTGCTGATCCCGATCAGTGGTCAAACAGTTGATTACACCGTTACCTCTAAGTCACATCTGACCTTTGGTGACGTACCTTCCGTGGGTCTAAGTTCTTTTTGCAGACATACTGAAAGTTGTCAACTATTCGACTGAACAAAAGCAGGCCATTATTTTACCGTAAGCTGGCCCTTGGTGCCAAACAAAAGGGTGGCAAAAAGTTTGTTTTATGACTCACCAAACCCGATCATCCACGCACTAATTTGCCCCTTTCAGCGTGCAAAACCGTCATATGATTTCTTTGACCGAGCATACATTTAAATTATTTCAATTTTGGCCGCAGCGATAATTAACCTCTTGAGAAAACTGAAACTACACCTAGCTAAAAAATCTCTCTCTCTCCTCTCTCTCTCTCTCTCTCTCTCTCTCTCTCTCACACACACACACACACACACACACACACACCACACACACACACACACACACACACACACACACACACACACACACACACACACACACACACTCATGACTCAAAATTCTGCTTTAAGCACTCGCCATTTTTACGAGATATGTGCAATTTTATGAGTAATTTGGTCACCTCTCAGAGACAATGGAAATGCGCGAGTCGTTCGTATGATTAATGCTTTGGTACAAAGACGGTTTTCATACATTTTCTTCTTATGTTAGAATGAAGACGAGTTCAGAACCAAAGAACCAAAGTTATATACATAAACCTTCAACACATGAACATTGTAGTCGGTGCACCTAAAAACGAAACAAGAGTCAAAAGGAATAAATACATTAGTATTTTCAAATAATAATTATTGCCGTAGTATACCATATGAATTGTTGATATTGTTACTGTTATTCGTGTTGCTGATTAAAGCCCAGCCGACTGCGCAGAGCTTTATCCAGGGCTGTAACCATCTTAAAACTACAGAATACCTCACTTGAAAAAAAAGTCACCTGGAAAAGAAAATTAAGTACACATATCAATGCATCCGATCTAATTACATGCCCCTGGCGTTGATCACTCCGTCCAATTTATCACACACAAAAAATGAATTAAAAAAAATGAACACAAATATAAACATAGGTAAGGATACCTAAAACATCTGTAAAACTGGTTTAATTACCTAAAAAATTTTCTGCTCGTCATATTTCCCTAGAACCAAAAATGCATTAGAACATGTACTCAACTACCAATCCTAACAGAAAGTATGCACGGATTTTTAAGCATATACAGATGAATGGACCGGTAAGGCAGAAAATGATAGGAAGAAATGACAGAAAGCAAAGGACCAAGGCAGAACCAAATGCAGAGACAGAAATGAGGAAATTTCTACCACACAATTTACAGAGATGATGATACTATTCATACTGAGAGAGTCACTGGCATCCCATGACAGACATATGACCGACTGACTTTATCATTATTATCATCATTACTGTTTAAAGCCCAGCCGACTGCACAGAGCCATATCAGGGTTATCATCATGTCAAAACATACAATCCTCATTCACCCTAACAAAAAAAACTTGGAAAGAAAATTAAGTAGATACATCAACGCATTCACGCACATAATGTAAGAATATGCCCCTGGCGTTGATCATTCTGTCCAATCACACCAGAGAGTTAAAAAAATCCTGAAACAAATGTATATACAAAACGAAGTGCACTAAAAACATACACAAAAACTGGCTTAAATTACCTAAAACTACTTCTGCACATTATATTTCTTTAGAGCCAAAAAGGCATTTCGTACAAGTATCCAATTACCAATCCTGGCCTAACATAAGGTATGTAAGGCATTACAGAACACATACAGGTGAAGGAACCAGCAAAAGCAGAAAATGATAGGAACAGTTGACAGAAAGCAAAGAACAAGGCAGAAACAAAGACAGTGACAGAAAAATGAACATTTCTAGCACCGATTTTCCAGAAGGTGGGGATATTTTTTATACTAAAAGAGTCACCAATCCCACCCCCCGCATCCCTACAGATAGTGGAGGGGGCAGAGGTTTGCCGACAGTAACAGGGACTTCACACACAAAAAAAGGAAAAAAATCAGATGATGCGCACCATAGAACATTTCAACACTATAAAGGTTTCATCTGAAGCGGTGGGAGGGCGCTGTAAAATAAACAGGGCAACAGTTTCATGAAGAATACAAAGACTAGCCAGCCAAAACTGTATCTCAGTTCTGCATACCACAAAAAACGGGTCCATCAATCAACACAGCTGGATACGAACTACCCGCCGTAAGTACTCGCCACACGTGAACACAGCAGCGACTTCCATAGTCGTAGTAGCTCTGCAACTTTTATGATGTTTGACGTCACATCAGAGAGTGTAGTTCTTCTAATAGAGCGACGAAAACAGAACAAGCCGTTTTCTTGTTGCGTTTGCCGTGTACGTCAACAGAACAAGCCGTTTGGAAGGTTAAAAGTGTGACTAGCGACTATTAACCCTTTGACTCCCACGCCCTGTTCACCAGCATCCTGCACTGTCAACCATGCCAGCAAAACAAAAACTTAACCCTTTGACTCCCTCACCTTATCCACCAACTTCCTGCAGCAAGCTGGTAAGGGAGTCAAAGGGTCAATTTTTTTGCAGCTGATGGATAGGGTGCGGGAGTCGAAGGGTTGATAATCGATTTTCTCAGCGTAGTGTCTCTATCCGAAATAAAATTTTAGACTATCATCAATATCATCACAAATTCATCACCATAGCTTGAAAAAAACAAACGTCCATGGTATTTTGACCTTACATGCTCTGTGTTATAGTGACCTCAGTTTCGGTGAGATTTCAGTGTGCTGAAAAGCCCAACTGAGCGAGTCGGGGACAGGGAGCTGCGGGCTCGGGTGATGAGAGTGGAAAGGAGAGGGTAGTGACACTGGAGCAGTGCATAAGACGGTGCAGTAAACAACTCTAAAAAAAAAAAAAATCAACATCCAAAATAAAAAGCTTTTATATAAAGCGATTCTCAAGATAAGAATTCCCCAGAAAATGGGGCAGTTAAAAAAAAGAAAGGAAAGAAAGAAAAAAAAATTTTCTCTGCATACCAATACGCCGCGAACGACCAGCGTGTGTGTGTGTGTGTGATGGGTTTTCCTTAGGTCTGCGTCTTGAAAAATGGACACATCCTTTCTTTGTATTAAGCGTTGACCCAATCGTACACCGCAGTCAGAATCATGTGCTTCCCCAAATGATCACTAAAATGTTACAACCAGCCGTACAACACAATATTCTATTTGGAGGAAGTCCCACGACAGGATTGATATCTGGGTAACTAGTCAAAAAAAAACATGACCAAGTTTTCCTTAGGCAAATTAAGAAATGACCATCAATCTGCCGAGGTTTTTTGTTTGTTTGTTTGTTTGTTTTTCCTTTCTTTCTTTCTTTCTTCCTTCTTTCTTTCTTATTCTTTTTGTTTGTTTTGTTTTGTCTTTCTTTGTTTTGTGGGTGGTTTGTTTTGTGGGTTTGTTTGTTTGTTTGTTTGTTTGTTTGTTTTTGTTTTCGCAGAGCAAAATTCCGAGCCGCATGTTATTTTTCTTAAAATTCTTTATTTTATTGGCTCCTATTATCGTTCATTTCCATAATATGTAAGAACGTAAGAAGTGTTATAGCCTATAACTCTCCAGTCAACTATAACTAGTCAAACTTTTAAAGAGAAAAAAAAAGCAAATGAAACTGAAGAACACGATGTAAACTGAACTGATCTTCTTTGTGGACAGCCTACTGAGAATATCAGGTTACGTTCTAGACCGACTGTTATCTATCAAGACCCTGAAAAGGAGACTTGCCCCCCAAAAAAAGTTATAGGAAGACCGTCACTGGTAAGTTTGTCGTTACTGTTGTTATTCATCATAGCAGCAATGTTGTTACTGCTTTTGTTATTTTTGTTGGTGGAGGTGGAGGTGTTGGTGGAGGTGATTTCACCAGGTGGTATACAAGCCTACAGAACGCATGATGACGTGGTCGTTGACCTGATCTTTCCCTCCTTCCACCACCCCTCCCCTTCCACCCCCATGTATAAACACGACAACCAGAACTGACTCTCGTAGGTGATTTACGGGGCGACACGGCTTACTTCTCGATTTTCTTTTTGTTAAAGTCTTCCCCCCCCCCCCCCCCCTGCCGGCTGGTCGTGGCTGTGCCTCGTATTGTCTGTTGTGTTGGAGAGGGATAGGGGAGATGTGTGTGTGTGTGTGTGTGTGTGTGTGTGTGTGTGTGTGTGTGTGTGTGTGTTGTGTGTGTGTCTCGTGTGTGTGTGTGTGTGTGTGTGTGTGTGTTGTGTGTGTGTGTGTGTGTGTGTGTGTGTGTGTGTGTTGTGTGTGTGTTGTGTTGTGTCTGTGTGTGTCTGTGTCTGTGTGTATGTGTGTGAGAAAGAGAGAGAGAGAGAGACAGAAAGAGAGAGTGCGCGCGCACGTGTGTGTTGTTGTATACGACGTAAATATAAATGTGACCAAAATACTGATGAATGTGACCAAAGTACCAATACTTAATTCATCCAGTCTGTTTCCAAAGAAACAGTAGTGCATTGACTGTAATTGAGTATACGTTCTGACATTCTTCAATTGCTGAATTTCTGTACAAGTTCCAAGAAATTGTCTGAAATTTTGTCTGATGTTATCCATTTTCCAAATTCTTTCAAAATTTTCAAAAACTGTCCAAAATTGTCAAATTCTGTTTAAATTCCCCATGTTTTGTTCAACTTCCAAAAGATTTGTTCACATTCCCAAATTTCCGTTCAAATGCTCTGTTCAAATCACCGAAGTTTAACGTAAGTTCCCAAAACCTTGATCAAATTCCCAACATTCTGTTCAGATTTTTTCCAACATTACGTAACTAAGTTTAAATTCACGAAGAGCTATTCGAATGCACAAAGTTCTTTTAATTCTAACAACTGGAAAACATGCTGACAAAATACCAGCACAAAAATATAGACTAGGTAAAACATAGTCTAGGTAGGGCCTCAGGATTTGGCCAGTTCATGGGTTTATGTGCAGGCTTAAGGCTTGTGCCATTATCACCATACCCATGGCATGTATGACGTTAGTGCACATGGAATTCGTTCCGGGCGTGGGAGGCGTCATCTTGAGAAACTGAAACTGAAACTATAATTTTGACTTCACTATGGAGTTAACTGACGCCAGGTGTTTGGTGTTTGTGTCTATGTGTGTAGGTAGTATACATCACATCAGCCCCTATCATTGAAAACACAACTTCCCCCCTGTTATTTTTTTTAATAAAAACTCGCACGCAAGTATACACACATATATGCACAACATGCGCATGTAGACACACATACACACAGACCCACAATATATCAATGCACACGCACTAACGAATGCCGTTGAGTCTCACGGGCTTAGTTTTGTACGAAAACCTTGGAGTGGTTGTTCCTTTCAACGGCCTGCCGCTCTGTTAACGTCGTCTTGGCACGATATGGGGTCTGCGAATCTTTTTGACCTCCCTCTCCCCCCCCCCCCCCAAAAAAAAAAGAAAAAAGAAAAGAAAAAGAAACTCTCACCCACAACCATCTCCACCTCCGTCTTGGCCTGACACCCGTGGGATCTAAAAAAGGGGGAGCTAATATCAGAGAGAGGGGGGGAGGATGAGAGAGGGGGTGGGGGTTGAGAGGGGGGAAGCTAATATTACACGCCAGCCGACGCATGGCCGCCTTCAGTCAACGCTTTCAATGAAGAGGTCGGGTATCGTCACACCCGCTTTCTTCACGAGCTGGTCATTATCATATGCAAAGCATTGCCTTCGTGCTTGGCATTCTTCCACAGCCTTCAATGTGGGTATGATGACTGGGGTGTTTTTAACATTTCATGGGGGGTTTGTGATCAGCATGGTGGTGTTGTGGCTGTTGATGATCAGATACGACGGTCAGAATGCATCTGTCATGTGTTTGACTACTTACCTTGTGTGGTGGTGGGTTGGTCTTTGGTTGGTTGGCTGGTTGTTGTGTGTTGTGTGTGTGTGTGTGTTGTGTGTGTGTGTATGTCGTGTTGTTGTGTGTGTATGTGTGTGTGTGTGTGTGTGTGTGTGTGTGTGTGTGTGTATGTGTGTGTGTATGTGTGTGTATGTGTGTCTGTGTGTCTGTGTGTGTGTGTATGTCTGTGTTTGTATGTGTGTGTATGTGTGTGTGTGTGTGTATGTGTGTGTCTCTGTGTGTGTGTGTGTGTGTATGTGTGTATGTGTGTCTGTGTGTCTATGTGTGTGTGTGTATGTGTGTGTGTATGTGTGTGTGTCTGTGTGTGTATGTGTGTGTGTGAGAGTGTGTGTGTGTGAGAGAGAGAGAGGTGTGTGTGTGTGTGTGTGTGTGTTTGTGCGTGCGTGCGTGCGTGCGTGTGTGTGTGTATGTGTGTGTGTGTGAGTGTGTTTGTGTGTGTGTGTGTGTGTGTGTGTGAGTGCGTGCGTGCGTGCGTGCGTGCGTGCGTGCGTGCGTGCGTGCGTGCGTGCGTGCGTGCGTGCGTGCGTGCGTGCGTGCGTGCGTGCGTGTGTGTGTGTGTGTGTGTGTGTTAAAGAAATGGTAAAAGTCAGGTTGTATCGTATGCTATTTTTCCGTTCACGGGTTGCAACCCTGACGTGCATTTGAATAGACGAAAGGGCTTTTTACGTGTATGTCCGGTTTGGGTTTTACCCCGCCTTTAAGACAGTCATAACATTCACCCATTCGATTGCCATCCAGGGTGGATCAGAGAACCGAATAAAGCATCGGTTTTTCACAATGCTTTAAAATTATTGAAGGCTTCTTCAAAAAAAAAATTTCGCTAGTCCTCGTATACTCTAAGAGTGGTAGGACTTTAAAACTCACTCAACTAACTAAGACAGTCATACTCAGTTTTCGGAGGTGTGCATTGCTCGGTGTTTCCGTGTTTCCATAGCCCACCAAACGCTGATACAGTTTGGAGGCTCGATCCTCAACATATGTATTTGACATACAAAACAAGTGTGACTGCCCGCGTTCAAGCAAACAGGAACCAGAAGAAGAAGGGGAAAAAAAAACACTGAAAAAAAGAATAAGAACGCGTATTTAATACAAGTCTTGTCTGGTTGTATTAAATACGCGTTCTGATTCTTTTTCGTGGGTTTTTTTGTTGTTTGTTTGTTTTGTTTTGTTTTGTTTTGTTTTGTTTTTGTTTGTTTCTTCCTTTCTTTTTTTTTGTTTGTTTTGTTTTTTGGTTTGTTTTGTTTTGTTTTGTTTTTTGTTTTGTTTTGTTTTGTTTTGTTCCTGTATGTATTTGACGTTGTGTTCATATAAACAGGAGGAGGTTCAGGTACTAGGAGGTCTGCACACATAAATCTGGGAGATCAGAAGAATCTCTCGTTCCCTCCTTTCACCCACCACACCATCCAACTGGAAGACCAGTGTCCTAGGAATGTGGGTATCTCGCCAGTCGTTGTTGACTGATCGGGGTACATGGCATCTAGCATCATAACAGGTGCAGGTTTTCCCATAACCGGATTTGTCGTTGTGGGGCAAAGTGTTAGATAACTCACACATTCTGCTGCAACATATGTGCACACCTGCCAGTGCCTGAACCCCCTTCCTGTTTATAAGCATGCAGAACATCAAGTACACGGTCAAGTTCATATTGCTTACAGCCCAGCCGACTACTAGAGCCATATCAGGGCTAACATCACGTCAAAAACGACAAGCCGTTAAGATAAAAGACAACAGTTAAAAACCATGCTCACCGTTAACCTTGCAAGTCTAAAATGCAATTCAAGAAAAACAGCCGTAAAATCATATCAGGTGAAATCTACCTATCTCTTGTAAAAACTGGAAAATTGCATCCGGAGGGACGTCTCAGAAGAGGTTCTTTAAGGAGTCCGCCGTGTAGTGCTTGTGTCTCACATTGTACAAGTCCCAGCAATCAAGGGGAGGTGTCTGATGCTCAATGGCCCGTCACATGGTATACACTACGATGCTTCTTCATTTTTTAAAAGGAACGATTGACTGTAGGATGTGTGACCCGTGCGTAACGTACATAGCACTGTCGCTTTCTTACGGTTCCCTGCAGCAGATGGAAGAATTTCTTTCAAGCTAGGGCGGATTTGGAAAAGTTTGTTATCTGTCTGTTCATTCCAATCCTCCTGCCACATATTTTTCACGTAATTGTGTACTTTTGATTTCACATCTGTGTAAGGAATCAAGGGTTTAGACATCTTTTCCCTTGTGGCGTTCTTGGCCAGGCAGTATCAAATACACACTGTACAGATTGGATGGAAAAGTGTGCAGAAGACAGTATCTAAGAAACTCGCTGGTAACTATGTCATTGTTCATGCCCAATCCTCAAGACTTATACAGAGGGACCTATCGAGGTTTATGTCCTTGATAAGAAAGATCCAACTTCACCGTAGACCGTAGATACAAGAACTGAACGAATAAATGACATTTCGTTCTGGTTTGAGCAGCTCGTTTCTCTGCTGTCACTTTCAGATATTTTTTTGCGGCGACTGGTGTCGGAAGCGAATGCTGTATGTAGGAATCATCATTTTCAACACGGGAAGCTCTTGACTTTGCAGACGACCTATCACTGGTTTTCCACACTCACCAACGCACGCAGTGAAAATATCCTGTCTAAACAATTTCGCACAATAAACAGGTGTAAAATCGACCAGAAAAAAGAAACAAACAAAGGTGAAGATACTCAACACCCCAAACCCCATTAACAATCTACGTACATGGAACAGATCTACCCACAGCTGAAGACATAACATACCCAGGCAGCACTGTCAGACACGACAAAGGAGCATTAACCCTTTGACTCCCGCAACCTGTCACAAGCATCCCGCATTGTCCATCATGCTAGCAAAGCAAAAATTTAACCCTTTTGACTCCCTCGACCTTTCCACCAGCTTCCTGTAGGAAGCTGGTGGATAGGATAAGGGAGTCAAAGGGTTAAGTTTTTGCAGTTGGTGGATAGCGTACGGGAGTCAAAGGGTTAAAGGTCGTCTAAGCAAAGGCAGAAACACCCTCAGAATGCTGAACACCCTGTGGGATTCCCTCAAGTACAGAATCAGGACTAAGCTGAGGCTGTACCAAAGCTGTGTCCTTTCCATCCTATTTTACGGCTCAGAATGCTGCAGTATAACAGAAAATGGCCTTGCCGTGCTATCAACCTTTCACACAAAGAACTTTCCCAGAATCATGCGAATCTTCTGGCTCATCACCATCTGCAAGCAACAACTACTTCAAGAGCCAAATGCAATCAAGAGAGTACGGGTACAATCATATGAAAAGACGATGCAGATGGATGGGCACATCATCCTAGGACAACAGGATAACACCACCAGGACTGCCCTTCACTGGTCAGCAGGTGGAATACCCAAGACAATAGGATAACACCACCAGGACTGCCCTTCACTGGTCAGCAGGTGGAATACCCAAGACAATAGGATAACACCACCAGGACTGCCCTTCACTGGTCAGCAGGTGGAATACCCAAGACAGGAAAAGCCAAGAACATGTGGCGACGAACGACAGAAGACGACCAACATCCTTAAACACATATGGGATAGCCTACTACATACAAGTTGGCCCAGAACTAACAGAAATGGAGCACCTTTGAAGCCAGTAGTGGCATAGTGTACAGTAAGCAAGCAAGTAAGCTGTACGAAACCCATATGTTGTGGCATTGGAAACCAAACACACACACACACACACACACACACACACACACACACACACACACACACACACACACACACACACACACACACACACACACACACACACCTTCTAATATCACTTATAGTGAAAAGACGTTAAATTAAAGAACGAACGAACAACACACACACACACACACACACACACACACACGCACACACACGCATACAAAGCCACTGAAGTTGTTGTGACCGGCTTTGGTGATTGGATCTTTCCTCCGTGCACTAATACGAGTGTGTGTGTGTACGACTGTTTATCTCTTGGCTGACGATACAGTGTTTTTTTTTTTAAAAAAAGAAAAAGAAGAAGAAGAAGACGTTCTTTTCATTCCCGAAGTGTCTGGAATGACGTCAACTGAAAACTATGACAGTCATATGAGAACAGCAGCTAAAAATAATTCATGACACAGTTTATCTAAATGTCAGCCTGACATTGTCCGTGTCCGTGGGTGTGTGTTCGCGTGTGTGCGCGCGCCTCATACTTGTTGTTGTTACGCACGTGTTTACTTTTTGGCTTTTTCCTGCACGTGAGAGCGAGAGAGATAGACTGTTTTCTTTGCAACGAACCTCTCTCACATGGTTATAGAAAAAAAAGAAAAAAATAATAATAATAATGACAGCTCTGTTCATGTGGTGTTGAGGAGAAGGGATGGGTGGGTGGTTGCGTGTGTGATGGAGTGGAGGATGTGTTTTTGTGTACGTGTAAGAGTGTGTGGGTGGACGTGGACGTATTTCTGGCTGTGCACATATGGGGCTATAAGCGTGTATGCTTGTGTCTGACGGTCTGTTTCTGTGTCTGTTTTTGTGAATACACTTATGTTCTTTCTGCATGTCAGCATCTCTGACTCTACGTGTATGTATATGTGTGTCGGCATGTATGCATGCGCGCGCGTGTGTGTGTGCGCGTGCGTCTGTGCGTGCACGCTTGTGTGTGTGTACAAACCAAAGTGAAGTGTATGTGCGATTCTCTCTCTCCGCGTGTGTACGTTCGTTCGTTCTTTGATTTAACGTCTTTTCACTATGAGTGATATGAGACGATGTGTGCAAGTGTGTGTGTTTGAGAGAGGGAGAGAGAGAGTGTGTGTGTGTGTGTATGTGCGCGCGCACGCGCACGTGCGTGCGTGTGTGTGTGCGTGAAGTCTGTATGCGAGTGCTTGTATATCTGTCTAGTGTATACAAGCGCGAGTGGGCCTGTCACACGCACATGTACACAAGCCTATGTAAATGAAAGTGAAACCAGTATTTAGAAAAAAAGAAGACAAAACGGTCAAGGTTCACACTATCACTAGCAGAGAAAATGAGAGTAACGAAAGACAACCACAAAAAAAAAAAAAAAAAAAAATAGATAAACAGAAATAAAAGGAGAAAAAAGGAAATACAGACAGAAATAAGACTGTCATGTCATTCTAAAAATTCCCGTTTGTATATGAAATCAACCAAAACAACTATTCGTTTGTAACTCGCATTTTTCTCCTTCACTGCAAAACTCCAGACAGCCCAGAAACTAAAACAGCACACAAAGACGAAGAGCTTTGCCAGTACATACTGAAAATATAACGGCTGGTAGTAGCGAATGAAGGAGAGACAGACACAGACACATAGAGAGTGACAGAGTGTGAGACACACACTCAGACAGACAGACAGACAGATTATCAGAGATGATCAAGCCATTCTAACAATTACGGGTTTAACAAACAAATTTTAACAGAAAATCCAGTTTTTCAACTGTTGGTTTTTAAGGAGCATCAGACAAAATAAAACTGTATGAAAAGCCAGTCGCTGTGGTGCAGTGGCTAGCTCAACGGACTACAGACTGCAAGCTTGTGGGTTCTATTCCCGTCAGTCCTATCAAAAATCACTGTGGGATTTTTCGGCTCAAACCGGCTCCCACACAGAGCTGAGTGTGCTATGGGTCCTTTGGTAAGACTGGGACCACACACAGTCAAGTCTCACCCACTTCACGGATGCCTCACTGAAGGTGCTGCTCAAATCGTCTGGCCAACATCGCAGGTGTC
>JAPXFY010000015.1:35890133-35895133 GCA_030674185.1 Monoplex corrugatus
CGTGTTTTCCGTCCAACCCCCCTCCCTCTCTCTCTCTCTCTCTCTCTCTCTCTCCTCTCTCCACCACACACACACACACACACACACACACACACACACACACACACACATCCAAAGAAACCCTTGTCTCAGAAAGTCAGTCAACAGTGTATCGTGTGTTCTTTTTCTTTCCTTTACGTTATTCTTTCTCTCACATATCTGAATCTTGTATTTTTTTTTTTTTTTTTTTTTTTTTTCTTTTATTTCAACAGTCTGAGCATGTATACATTCCTTCCAGTTCAGTTTCTTTTCGTTCTTCACAAACAGTTTTTATTGCTTTTTCGCTTTCTCGAACACTTTATCTTAATTAAAAAGAGAGGTGATGTATTTTACATTGTCAGAAGGGTGGCTGTGTACATACATGTGTGTGTGTGTGCGCGATCATTCACACACACACACGCACAACACACACACACACACACACACATACGACACCACACACACACACCTCTCTCTCTCTCTCTCTCTCTCCCTCACAACACACACACACACACACACACACACACACACACACACACAAACACACACCAAACACACACACAAACACACACACACACACAACACACACACACACACACACACACACACACACACACACACACACACACACACACACACACACACACACACACACACACACACAGTCACACAGTCACACATTCGAAACTGACGCTTACGAGAAGATATATCGTTTTATACCATCCAAGGCTTTAAGCATACAATGATCGGAAAGGGGAGTGTGGTCAGTCCGTGGACTGTCAACTCTAACGGATGACAGATGAGTCTCTCTCCCTATAGTAAGGCTCAGACCAAGTATTCTCTTTGCTCAGACTAACAAGAGTCAAGTTGCAGCCCGGTGCACGGGCGATTTATTCTTCTTCCAGTGGGCTGTCGCTTGTAGCAGGGTCGTCCGGTCAAGCTGACAGCGTCCATAATGGTGTTTCATGAGGACTGCTGGGGGGGGGGGGGGGGGGGAGAGAGGGTTTATTGGGAAGATTTACCAGTGGACAGTTTGGAGGGATTCATCGTACTCAGGCAATTCAGTAAATGCTCCGCCCAACTTTTGCCAGCATTTGTCTGAGTCCTTGAGCCTACGCTAATCACCCCTATATGATGGGGGGGGGGGGGGGGACGAGTTACCTATAAAACACAAAGCGGATAGTACCTGAATGATCAGCCTGGTTTTCCTGCACTAAGTGTTGTGATAAAGCTGGGTTTCCTACATCGAAAGGTAACGGTTGTCCCGTGACAATAATCATTTGGAGACAAAAGGATGCTGTCTTTACTGAAGGTAGACAGTTGTGCATCACTGCAAACGGTCGGCCGGCTCACCGAAAACAGAAGCTGTAAATACTTCATTCACCCCGGGGTCCTTGGGCGGTGTCCACTCCTCTTACTTCTCAAACCCTGAACAACATAGCTGTCCCATTTTTCAGTATCCGAGTGAAGCGCGATACAGTATCCGGGCAGTAAAAGCGTCAGGTACCTGGGTGTTCAACCATTTCAGTGTAAGAACGAGGGGCTGGGGTGTCGTCATACAGGGCGGTAAACAAGATGTATTAGTAGTATCCGATCCGAGTGCTGCACGTTACAAATACCTGGACAGGTAAACCATACAATTCCTGGGTGTTCCGCTATTCACAGACTAAGATCAAGGGGCGGGGTGTGATACAGAGAGGTAAACAAGATATGCTGCTGAGATCAAGAGGCAGATACACTTCATCCACGTCTCGCTTCGCTGGACCTTCTAAACTCAATGTGCGAGGCCAAGCGAGACCAGCGTGAATGGCTGTCACATGGGGTCATCTGGAAGGCTGCGGGTAATGAATGGGCTGGTTGGGGGTTCAAATCTCGTTACTTAACAAAATTCCCCCCAGCTTTGTGTTCGTTTCAGTGTGATCAAGCGTCAATGACTGAAGGATTAAAATGCTTTCAGGAGGCCTAACAAGGCATGTTTGGGGAGTGGTCAGTTAATTTTTACGACACACACCACCACTGACCCCTTTCACATATCCGATCGTCCAGCACAGCTGGACTGTAGAACTGCACCGCTGGACAGTGTGTCTCCAAGACACAAGCCTGTTGATGACCAAAACAAACCTTCCATAGTTCGATCAAGTTTCTATAATTTTTGTTCCCTAGCCATTTATCATGTCAACCAGTAGTATTTATTGTACACTATGCTGTGCCTCTCAACCGTTTCCTGAGTGTTTTGATGCTGTCACATCTTTAAGGTCCTCTATGAATCAAAATTGGATTGTGATGCGGGAGTTTTGGTACAGCATGCTCTTCCGTGTTTGTGGGATGTCTCTTCACTGGCTTTCTATGTTTGACGGGGCTACATGAACATATTATTTATTTATTCATAAGAAATGGGGGAAAAAAAGTGGGAAGGAAAACAGCCAGCAAGATACTGAACAGAAATGTATATACGCCAGAGAACTGATATTTAATGTACACTGGACTTTGTAAATATACCATATAAATTGCATGATTCTGATGTAATAAACAAACAAAACATTTAAAGATAGATAATTTGTCAAAAACTTCCACTTTAATATATGATTTTATGCGATTACAACCGTTTGAGACGACAAGAAAAGAGAAGACAGAGAAAGAGAATGAGCGAGCGATCTTGTATCAAATGACTTTCAAGGCTGGAAATAAAATTTCACGGTATTGGAATTAGTATTGTCGTTATATATGTTTGGAAGAGAGAAGAAAAAAAAAAGCAAACACACAAAAATACCGCCGCTGTTTGCTCTCACTCGCTTCTCCTGAATTCGGTGTGTATAAAGCGACATGAGAACTGCAATGATAAGACCCAGGTGAGTGTAACAAGCGCTTCAACAAACAAAAAACCAACCACTTCAACAAGAAAAAAAAAACCACTTCACAAGCAAAAAAACAAAAAACAAGCGTTCCACAGAAAGAACTATACTTTCATTCAGTGGAAACGGACTGACGCTTTACGAGCGTACACTTACCATGAAAAAATAAACGGGCCGATTACGACCCAGCTCACTACGTAAAACCATGTAAGCTGTGAATGTATTAAAATATCAAAACAGAACAGTTAGCAGCAGCAGTAGCAGAGAGATAGTAGTAGTAGCAGTAGTAGCAGTATAGTAGTAACAGCAGCAGCAGCAGCAGCAGTAATCGTAATAGAAGTAGCAGTGGTAGTAGCAGAAGCAGTACTACTACTACTATTGCTATTGTTGTTGTTGTTGTTGTTGTTGTTGTTTGTTGTTGTTGTTGTTGTTGTTGTTTTAATGCCGAGCCGATCACGCATGGAAATATCAGTTACAACCATCTCAAAACACACATCTAAACCATTGATGACCTTGAAAAAAACACCTGGAAATGAAATATTAAGCACACACATCGACGCATTCATGCACATAAAATCATTATCTAAGGATATCCCACCATTTAGATTGTTGTCAAACTTCAATCTCCTCACAGAAGAGCGGTACATTCATTGTGATAGACACAGATTGTTGTCAAACTTCAATCTCCTCACAGAAGAGTGGTACATTCATTGTGATAGACACAGTTAGACTGTTGTCAAACTTCAATCTCCTCACAGAAGAGCGGTACATTCATTGTGATAGACACAGTTAGACTGTTGTCAAACTTCAATCTCCTCACAGAAGAGGGTACATTCATTGTGATAGACACAGTTGCTGTTGTCAAACTTCAATCTCCTCACAGAAGAGCGGTACATTCATTGTGATAGACCAGTTAGACTGTGTCAAACTCATCTCCTCACAGAAACGTACATCTTATGATAGACATAACCACACGCTCAGCGGGTGTTAAAAATAGATCTGGGCTGTGTCGGAGGCGCCATCTAAGTTCGTCTGTCACATTCCCCAAAAGTAATAAAAGAAAGAAAAGATAGTAGTAGGAGTAGCAGATAAAGAAGGACAAGGACAATAATAAAGAGGTACAGAGAGAAAGAAAAGGAGAGAATCAAGGATTTATGACACCGTAAAATACACGTTAAAAGCCGCACAGCCATACAGCACTCAGAATGGACAAGGAGTACCAAGTCTATAAGTCGTGTTGTTAATGTTGTTTCTTTTGGGTCGATTTTCCAAAAACAGTCACATTATCAGCCGTTAATTTAAGATTTGCCGCTATTTTATAGGAAACTCAAGTAACGACGAAAGAAAATTTGCAGGTAAAAAAGAACGAACACACTGGTATCCAAAAAGAAGAGAGAAAAAAAAAGAACAAAAGAAAGACTGTAGCAGACATAAAAACGAGGTAGTAGACAACAACAACAACAACAACAAAAAGGGGGGGGTGTCCAAAGCGTACCACACCCATACAAATAGAGCTATACTATGTGTAACTGAGGAAGCACCACATAAGGTTAAGAAAGGGCAACTGCAGACAATCTCTGATATGGTTTCTGTAACACTTTTGATGTTTATTGTACGAAAACAGCATGTTTTATGATAGTGTCATCATCATCATCATGTGCCCTGCCGCATGGCGTTGGCGATCATGGCCCTCCACACGAATCTATACCCTGTCTCCCCACCCTCTCTGTCTTCAGCCACCCTGCAAGTCCGTCCAATATTTTCTCCCTAAGTCTACCGGTGTTCTCTTTCCCTCCAGCTCTCCTGTTGTGAACAGGTGTTCTAATTCCCCTTTCCTCATAAAACGTCCTATAGATGTTGCTCGTCTTTTCCTAATCTTCTTCATTAATTGTCTTCTTGTGTCTGCCTCCTTCAAGACTGTCTCGTTTGTTTTCTTTGCTGTCCATCAGGATGAGAGTTCTTGAATGATAGATAGAACTGATACTGTTGTACGGTTGTGAGGCGTGGACAGTCAACACGCAAAGACAGAACAAAATTGAGGCAACTGAAATGTGGTTTCTAAGAAGAATGCTGAGAGTTCCGTGGGCAGCAAAGAAAACAAACGAGACAGTGTTACAGACAACACAAAAC
>JAPXFY010000015.1:35900133-35912633 GCA_030674185.1 Monoplex corrugatus
ACTGGACGTGAGGTACCACAAATCGAGACGGTACATCAACTGGCAAAAAGAGGAGTCCCGGAAAACCTACCAGACAACAGCGGTTATGACAACGAAATGAGGTCTCTCTTTTTGTCACGGACAGACAGGGGCGACTATCAACTTCTGTCCACTTTTTGGAGTTATTTCAAGAGAGGTTCACCGCGTTCAGACAACTCCATATGCGCTCCACCCAAATCAGACAGCAAATATTTGACAGATTTCCTGAGCCAGCACAAAACCCTTCGCGAATTGGGAGAAGGGGCCTATCAAACACTAAACCGACATCACCAGAATGATGGAAACAGTAAGGTGGGCAGAGAATAGGCCAGTTGTTAATGTTGCGGGTTGGCATTGAACTCAAGATGTCAGATCTTGAGTCCATGGCTCTCTACCAACTAGCCAAAGCAAAGTCCAGATGAGCGGCAAGTGATCCTGATGTGGCTCGGCACCAGTCAGAACTGTCTCAATTTACATTTGATCCGCAAGTTCAAACTGACGCCTCCACCAAACTGTCCCTGTCGTCAAGAGCACAAGAGGCCAAGGACATAACATTATTATAACGGTGTCACCTTTTATCAAGCAGCAGGACACATGGGTGACTACAACTCCGTTAACTACCAAGTCCCATAGTAGTCGGCAGAAACTGGGAAAAAATGGCCACATATCACTCGCAGGTGTTGCTTGACGATACAGTGAGCGAACGAAAGGAGGATGACATTAAAAACAGCTGTCAGAAGCCAATTTTTCAAGACAGCATCCAGTAGGAAACGGTTGACACACACAACGGTTGTGCTAGTATTACAACGAAGTGGAAAAGATCACGGCTGAAGGTAACATTTTCAGCTTCTTCATGAGTCGCGGGCTCAAGATCTGAGTCTAAAATTCAGTTCCAGAACACAACATAAAAGCTGTTCTGTACGCTGCCCAGCTTTAATCAATCGTTTTCAAGGTGTCATTTTATAGCTTCACAGTTCCCGTGTCCCACCCTTCCCATTTAAGACTTTACCAGAGCATCCGATTATGTGCAGAGACAAGAAATCTACAGGATCATTCCTTGCAGACTTTGAGTCGAGCACCGGGACAAACTCCAAATTCATAATCTAACGTCATGCTCTGTGGTGTTTCAACGCCGAAGGAGAATTCCTACAACCGTTGCCACTAAAGTGGCAGAATCAAAGCTACAAATTCTTGCTGGAGATTAGCTCACTATGAATCGGCCATTCAGACTGCCTTCCAGTCGCTGTACCAACAACAGCGCAGGGTTATTGTACAGCCACTCGTGGTGATTTCATTAGAGCGCCAGTGTGCATCAGTAATGTAATTGGCGACATGCCACAACCAGTGCCGTCCCTTTTTAGCTGCCATGTTGTGTACAGTCAACTTATGATAAGTAAGGGGTTTGTCCGTTCCAGGATTAATGCGCCGAGATGTTCAATTGCTTTGCTGTCGTTGCTGTTGCTGTTGCTGTTGCTGTTGCTGTAGTTGTTGTTCTTCTTTTTTTTCTTCTTCTTCTTCTTCTTCTTCTTCTTCTACTACAACTACTTCTTATGTTAAACAATGAAAGTGAAAGTCATCCCATAATTCTATGTCACAGAAGAGTAACAGGCAAAGACCTCGACATCTTTTACAAACTCTGGTTGGTTCTTGTGATGGGCTCTGGACTCAAAGATCTGATGTCTCGAGTTCAGTCCCAGACTGCAACATAAAAACTTTGCCATGTTCCCTGGCCATCGTAATACTTCAATCGTTCTTGTTATGTCAGCTTAGTGTTGCATAGGTCCTTACACTACCCCCCTCTTCTCCATTTTAAAAACTCGCCAGCGCACAGTTTTGCGCAGGCTTAAAGAGTCTGCCAGATAACTGCTGGCAGATCCAGGTGGACAGCATATGGATGTTTGAATGCGACGAATCCTTCTTAAACAAACTACTAACAATCAACTTGTCTCTAGATGAATATTATGAGAGCTGTGCCATCTTCCTTTCCTCTTGTTCTGCTCCGAACTAACTCTGAAGAGGATCAAGTATCTATTCACAGCTAGATGAACTGCAGACTACTCACAAAAGCTCCCCCACCCCATTCCACCCCACCTCACGCCGAATGTGGTGTCGTTCAGTCGGTATAGGTCAACAGCAAACCAATCAAACACACGCTGGTCGTTGGTGTATTACGACATGGATAAACGAGCCAATCACAGTTCCGAGTCACACTGTCCCATCTTAACATTGCTGTTGTTCTCGTGGCGTCAGTATAGGATTAGGTAAGTCCCCCTTCCCCCACTTCCCTGGGATTGGTTATTCCCGTCGACCATATCACCTGAGGTTGGGTGTCGACGTAAAACTGAACCAAATCAATCAATCAAAAGCCAGTCACACTGTGCACCCTCTCCGTGTGGGCATGTTCACTGGTGTTTCGTCTAAAGCTACAATCATTCTGGTCCTGTCAAGTGTTTCACACCTCCCCGTTTGACTACCTTACCAGTACACAGATTTTTGCGCAGGCTTAAGGGGTCAGCCAAATAAATACTGGCAGATTAGGATGGAGCACATATGGAATTGTCTGAGTGCCATAAATCCCTCTTGAACAAACTACGAAGTTGTGGTGTTTCAGTCGCCACAAACAAAACCCTAGGATTTCCTACGCCGAAAGCCACAAAATCTGCACGACGCCACTGTATAGAAGAAATGCGCTGCATCTGTGCTCACAAGGAGTCGGCCATTCGGTCTGCTTTAATTAATTCATAAGCAGCAATTTCATCATTACACAACTCTTCCCGGTGATTTCATTACAGCGCCGATGTAGGCCAGTAATGCGATTGCCACTGTAACTACTGGAATCAAGCTAAACACATACCAAGGCCACCCATCATCTCTCTTTCACAACCTCCCAAACTAGGCGGGTGGGGGAGGGGGGATTTAGGTTGGGTGGGTGGTTACCTCCTCACCACCCCTACTGCCCACCTTCTCACCGCCCTTCCCCAGGGCTGAAGAGAAGTTAATTTCAGTGTTAACGTGTCCTGGTTCTGACGGCCCACTGCAAGTCAGTCATCTTTCATTCGCCACTAACATCTCGCTTCAATCTTCGTTAACCCTTTGACTCCAGCACCATGTCCACAAGCATCCTGAATTGTCAACCGTGCCTAGCAAAGCAAAAACTTAACCCTTTGACTCCCTCACCCTATCAACCAGCTTCCTGTGGGAAGC
The DNA here is from genome assembly GCA_030674185.1 of Monoplex corrugatus. Classification (NCBI taxonomy): domain Eukaryota; kingdom Metazoa; phylum Mollusca; class Gastropoda; order Littorinimorpha; family Ranellidae; genus Monoplex; species Monoplex corrugatus. The sequence goes on from JAPXFY010000015.1 coordinate 35,903,356, forward strand.
TGGTGGTTGGGGTGAGGGAGTCAAAGGGTTAAGTTTTTGCAGTTGGTGGATAGGTAGCGGGAGTCAGAGGGTTAAAAGAGGATACTGCGAGGCGGCGGCAACGAAAAAAGAGACATCCTTTTCATGTGGATAACGGGCGGGCAGCGCAGATCAAAGAGCTGCGTACAGTCACTGTCATTAAGCTCGTTCCGGGACTTCAGGAACAAAATTAACGGACTGAGTGACTCGCCGTCTGCATCTGTGACGCACCTGGTCAAGTAACCTCCGTCTGTTCTGGCATGATGAGCTTTGTGTGTGGCGTTTATCACCATCCTCGTCGTCTCATCATTATCATCATAATCACTGCGATGTCACCTCCATCAAGTGGAGCAACATGGCCGTGTACAACTCCTCTGACCACCAAGGTCTATGGTAGCTGGCAGGGACAGAAGACAAAGACTACATTCATCATTGCCACATGTGGCCTGACCATATACACGGGCGGACGAAAGAACAAATCAGTGAGCCTTTTACAATATCAACTACTACTACTACCAACACCAACACCACCACCACTACTACTACTACTACTACTACTATACCGCCACCACCACCACTACAACTACCACCACCACACACACCACTATTTTCATCACCACTACTACTACTACTACTACCACCACCATTACTACTATTACCACCACCACCAATACTACCACCACCACCAATTACTACCACCACCATCATCACCACTACTACTACTACTACTACCACCATCACCACCACCACAACTACTACCACCACCACCACCACCACTACTACTACTACTACCACCACCACCACCACTACTACTACTACCACCACCACCACCATCACCACCACTACAACTACTACTACCACTACCACCACCACTACTACTACTTCTACCACCACCACCACCATCACCACCACTACAACTACTACTACCACTACCACCACCACCACTACTACTTCTACTATCACCATCACCATCACCACCACTACTACTACTATTTGTATTTAAAGTCTGATCGATTGCTCAGGGTCACACTCGGGCCACAACCATCTCAGATAAAGCATGTTCATCTAAACACATCGATGACCCCGGGGAAAAAAATCTGGCAAAGAAAATGTAGTAAACATACCATTGCAATCAAGCAAATAATCTAAGGGTGTGCCTTAGCGTTGGCCGTTCCGCCAAATTTATCACCAGGATTAAAACACGGAATGAGAATCATAAACATAACAAAGTACACAAAAACAACCATAAAAGCTGACGTTAAGTGTCTAAGACCTGAAAACTGCAACTAAGCAGTTAATAATAATAAATATCACATTTATATAGCGCTATTCTCCCACACATAGGTAAGGACTCACTGCGCTTTACATTAATTAGTTCATACACACACATACAGTTTCCCATTTCCTTACAGCTAAAATGCATTGCGAATTAACTTATTATCAATCTTAACAGGCAAAAAGTATGGGAGATTTTTGGAAAACATAGGGGTGAATGAACCAGTAAGGCAGAAAATGAGAAAGGAGGAGATGACGGAAAGCAAAGGAGCAAGGCAGAAACAAAGTGACAGAAAAGAGGACATTTCTAGCACAGATTCTCCAGAAAGTGGGGGATACTATTTATACTGAGAAAGCCCCAGGCATTGCCACAAGGGGGTATCAAGGACGAGTAGTAACAGCTGTAACTGCAGTAGATTAGCGGCAGCATTACCTAAAGTAATGCGTTACTTCTGTACACTTGCACTGTCTCTCAAATGCGGAGCGACTGAAAAATTTATTGGCACAGTAACGCGAAACAAGCATGACGGAAATAGGCGAAAATTGATGATCCATCAAAGATTTGGGCTGCATGGTAGGAGGGGACTTTGGATCCATTCATCTTCCCAACACACACACACATACATACACACGCACGCATGCACGCGCACACACACACACATACACATGCACACACACACATACACACACACATACACACACACAAACACACATACACACACACATAAACATACACACACACGCGCGCACACACGCACACACATACAGACATGCACGCACACACACGCACACGCATACACACGCACGCACACACACACACACACACACACACACACAACACTCACACACACACACACACGCGCGCGCGCACGTTCCTTCACAATGCTCCATAATGAATTACGGTAGGCAAAACATTCCGTATGCGCTACACCCAAAAATGGCAAGCGATGAAGATTCCCATAGGAAATATTCATGGCAGATGCCACCTAAACAAACCTGCACACTACTGGAGATATCTTAAACACGCGAGACCGTCGGCGAAGCGTATCGGTCGATTCATACTGGCCGCAAAACCAACATGGTCATACAATGAAGTGGACCATACAAAGAAGTGGCGAGTGTGGGTGGGGAGGGGTGAGGTAAACGAGGGAAGAGAGAAAAGGGATGGAGGGAAGGGAAGCACGAGCAATAACACACACACACACACACACACACACACACACACACACACACACACACACACACACACACACACACACACACACACACACACAGAGGCGCGCATGGAAAACCATACTACCAGCAAATTGACGCTGGAAAATTACGAGAAAGCAAGCACGATAATTTAAATTATGTGAAAATTGAGAAGAAAAAACAACAAGAACAGGAACAAGAACAAGAACAAGAACAAGTACAAGAAAAGAAAAAGAAGAGAAAGAAGAAGAAGAAGAAGAAGAAAGAAAGAAAGAAAGAAAGAAAAGAAAAGAAAAAAAGACAAAGAAAAACAAGTGCTTGGAAAACAAATCCAGTGTGAAGAATATTAACGAGTATAGTTAAACTGTTTTGCAAAACGAAATTAGAATTAAGTCATGAAAGTTTTTGTAGACTGTCCTTCACTACAAGTAAATCAACAATGACCACAACTCTGATGGGAAAATTTAGGCTGAAATTAGAGAGAAGAAAACACACCAAAAATAACATCAAACTAAATCTTGGACTCTTGAAGACAGGTGACTCAACTCGAGCACAATTCAGCGTATACAATCAAAACAGTTTCAGTGCTCTTAAGGACGTTGAGGAAAGTGTGGAACAATGGGCGGATTTGAAAAACTCAATGCATGAAGCTTGTGAAGAAATTCCAAGAGTTGAAAGAAAAGCAAAGAAGAACTGGTTGACAACAGAAATGTTAGGCTTGGTCAATGAACGAAGGAAGGTAAAGGTCAAAAAAAGAGGAAGAATACAAAGATAGATAAGGAAATCAGGAATAAGTGCAATGAAGCTGAGGAAGCTTGGCTAGAAACAAAGTGCAAAGAAACAGCACCCACACAAAACAAATCCTAAGTTTATGCACAGAAACACTGAAGAAATTGCCCACAGAAAAAGACATGCATATCAACTGGTTGCTTAAAATCAAAAGATGGTACGATTATTATGGAAAAAGACAAAATATTAGACAGATGGGGACAGTATATCGAAATCCTTTTTGACGATGACAAAGGAGGAACACATCATAAGAAAGAACGCTGAAAGACCACCAATAATGAAAGATAAAGTTAGAGCAGCGTTGAAAAGGATGACACAGAAAAAGCCCCAGGTCTAGACAATATTACGACTGAGGCTCTAGATGAATTTGCCATTGAAAAAGTAGTAGTCTTCCTAAATGAAGTTTATGACACCGGAAAAGTCCCCAAAGATATATCAAAGTCAATTTTCATTGCACTTCCAAACAAAGCAGGGGCTGTAGAATGCGAACTCCATCGTACAATCAGCTTACAAAACCTACAAAGTCTTGAAAGTCTTGCGAATATCATAGAAATAGCAGATATAAATGGCTAGAGGTATATAATAAGAATACTGACGTCAGGATAATCATTAAAAAAAACACAAAAGACAAACAAAAAAAGAAAGAAACACTCTTAGATAAAATAACAGCAAATGGCAAAACACTGAGACAAAATGATAAGTTTAAATATCTGGAAAGTCATCTCACCAGATGGCAGATACACATCGGAAATATCCAGCAAAATTGGCCAAAATAAACAACATTCAAGAAAATGAAAAGCGTTCTTACCAACAAATGCCTATCAATTAACATCAGGAAGGGATTTCTTATACAGAACCAATGCTGTTGTACGGATGCCAAGCCTGGACAATCAACAAGTAAAGTCAGAACAAGATTGAGGCCGCTGAAAGTGGTTTCTAAGAAGAATGTAAAGAGTTCCACGGACAGCAAAGAAAATAAATGAGATTGTCTCCAAAGATGCAAACACAAACAGAACATCAATGAAGATTTTTTTAAAAAAAGACAAGAAACACTTATAGGACATTTTATGAGGCAAGACAAATTTGAGCACCTAGTCACACCAGGAAAACTGGAGGGGGAAAGAGCACCAGGCAGACCCAAGGAGAAAACATCAGACCGTTTTGGATGAGGACAGAAAGGGTAGGAAATATACTTGCAACGACAAAAGAGATTCTATGGAGGGCCATGATCGCCAGCGCCGTGCGGCATAGCACATTATGATGATGATGATGATGATGATGATGATGATGATGAATGATGATGATGATAACTAGCGAAATGCATTATCCCTTGTACAATGAGTAGATCGCCCTTGTCTACTTTTGGAATGTTTCCTTGCTAACACAGTAGTCTTCGCCGCGCTAATGAAAATCCGAATTAAGCTCCTTCTAAGAGCAGCTATCTTTCTAGACCTATCTACAGAGCTCAAGCTTATCTTCACGTTATGAAAGTAGTGAGTTTCCTTGAGAACCATGCAGAAATTTACTATCGCTTTAATGTGACAGTATTAGTCCCCCCCCCCCCCCCCCTTGATTTATAGGTTACGGCTACCCTTTCTGAAGATTGTTGTGTATCTTGTATTATCAGTGAAATTCACCTGTTGTCTCCTTATCAAGGACTGGAGTACAAGCAAACATTAGAGCAAAGCATGGTCTGCACAGTCTCTTAAGGACGATAAATTTATAGAAGAAATATTTATTTGTGCCGAAAGGATTACAGACTTGCTTTTTCTTAAATAACTGGAGGGTCGTGTATGTGTATGTGTGTGAGAGAGAGAAAGAGACAGACAGACAGACAGACAGAGACAGAGAGAGAAATATGTTTACAAGGTTTTCTCGACTGTTTCAGAACGAATCTTCATCGAAATTGGGTCAAAGATACAAACCGTTAAAGAGCCGGCAATGCACAAGTTCAGAATTACGGCACCAATATTAAGAAATCACAAGACCAAAATTTTAAAAAAGTGCCTAATCAGCACTTTTAACAAGCGGTGTGTTAACAGCACATTCTGAATATCTTTTGACAAAATCTTAATTCTGCTTTCGCTCTTGTGACAGTCTATCCTTGTCCTAGCTGACCCAACTTTTATTTCATCTGATGCTTCTTCAAATGGATACTGATGTTCTGGTGTTATAGGTATAAGATTAGCAAAACCTTCCTTGGGGTGGTTATCACTGTCGGCCGACATACCACCGAGGTGCGGTGTTAAAGTAAAACTGAACCAAATAAATCAATCAGTTAAATGGAGACAGCTACAAATGGTTCAACCGCCTTGTTAACATTTTCCCTGTGAATATTCGACTCATCCCAACTTCTTCAAGAGTTTGAGATAACCATAATAACGGAAAAACAAAAACTGGTTGTTACAAATAAAATACACAGGAAGTTGGTTTGGTTTTGTTAAAACAGGAAATACCATCTGTTAAAAACAAAATGGAGGCAAGGAACGAAGTGTGTGATATTTTGTTTGTTTTGTCTATTTCTTTACTATTTCCTGCACACTAAAGAAAGTGATGAAAGGCAAGTTTCAAAATCTATATTAAGTGACAGTCAAACAAACAGCTTGTCACTTCCAAGACGCTGTACTGTGTTGTGTTGTGTTGTGTTGTGTTGTGTTGTACTGTATTGTGAAACTGGCCTTCACGGAGAACGCGCGAACGATAATGATCTTTGGTGTGTGCAATAGGGGCTGTCTGCAACTTTTTTTTGTTTTGTTTTGTTTTGTTTTTGTGTGTGTGCGCGCGCAAGACAGTGGGCCGCTGCAGCAAGTCACACTCAACTGTTATGGCGCTGAGCGAGTTACCAGGCTCTCTCTACCTGTCTCTGATTGGAGCTATTTAGTGTATCTTTCTGTCTGGAAAAAAAAAACATGAATCTGTAGACAGTTCGCCAGCCTGGAGAAAGTAAGTCCTATTTACACACACTCGACTCAAGTCTGTGGAGAATTAAAGTTTCGTGTCTTCTTTCCGTTCATTTAATCTTCAAAAGAAAAATTATTTTTGTTATGTTTCTATCTTTAATAAACTGAACCTGGCCCTTGGCCCTTGTTTTCTATTAAAACAGAAAAAAACGGACTGACGTTAAGGCTGAGGGTTTGGGATTGGGTTCAATTTAGCTTCCGGTTTGAGTCAGCGTTTCCTAACCACACCTGAATTAATCAAATATCATACTGATGTGTAACAGACAGAGCAGATAAAAAGCTTAGGGTTGGAGAACAGGTTAGGTTTGTGAAGCCTATGCCAGACGCATTGACATACTAACTGATATTCAAGATCCTCAACGATGAACTGTCTGGAGACCAATGCGTATGAAAATCGCGTCAAAGATGTTAACAAGAAACACCACGAGGGGGTGCAGACGGGACCCGGAGCACCAACGCTCCGCCACCCTCCGGACAACCACCACGCAAGCTCCCGACGCCACCCGACAGCCACCCCACCAAGCAAAGGGGGCTGTACATGCCGCCGTAGGACCCACTCGGACCCATCCACCAAATACCCCGTTCACAAACCGAATGGCAAGGTGGGGAGATGACAAACTCCGGGACACACACAACGCGCATCAGCCAGGTCCAGCCCAGCTCCCGGACCAAGAGAGAACGGAAGACTCCCCTCTCGCCCCACTCTGGTCTTCACCTTTCCCTCGGGCAGCCCGCCCCGCCACCAGGTCACACAACCGCCAGCTCCTTCCCCCCCCCCCCCCACAAACCCACCATAGTCTCGATAGTTAGCAGTCGAAGTTCCCAACGTTGCCCACTTCAACCACAGGGGTTGTCCAAACGACCGCCAAAGTGGCCAGGCATGATGCTCCAGACACAGACCATTTTGCTTTTCAGCAAGATCTGACGTACCTCGAACGGGATCTGAAGTTCACGTCTTTCCGAGCAGCCAGCAGATCTGTCCTTTGCGGTCATCAGGCCTGATTCTCTTAAGTCAGTGGCCAAGCCACAAACGGAAGTTAACAAGAAACACCAGGAGGGCGCAGACGGAACCCGGAACACCAACGCCTCGCCACCCTCGAGACAACCACCCTCCCCCAAAGCTCCCGACGCCACGTGATAGCCACCCCACCAAGCAAGGGCGTCCATGCGCCGTGCGACTCACTATGACCAACCACCAACTACCCCGTCCACAAACCGACTGGCAAGGTGGGGATGACAAACCCTGGGACACAAACAACGAGCACCAAACAGGTCCAGCCCAGCCCCCGGACCAACAGAGAACGGAAGACCCCCTCTCGCCCCACTCCGGTTACCATCTCTCCTTCGGGCAGCCTGCCCCGCCACTAGATGCGAAGATGTAAGAACACATATCCACTGATTTCTGTCGAGACGCATAAACATGTACAATATTTGAGCTCTAGAGGTATGACATATAAAGAATTTTACTGACAATGGTGGCAAACGAAATGCCTTCTTCGTCGTCACATCCTTCAAAATGCAATCATATGATGACATCACCGGCCAAAAAAAAAAAAATGAGGACATAAGCTCGTATTGCTTATAGCCCAGCCGAGTACTAGAGCCAATCAGGGCTGAAAGTGATGACATCAACTGCAAAAAATTAATTAAAAAAAAGCATGTGTCCGTTTCTGTTCAGTATGAACCTGCATCAGATTCGTTCTGCTGGGATCGGTGTTCTGACACTTGATTTAAAAGTGAAAGGACAAGTGTGTGTGTGTGTGTGTGTGTGTGTGTGTGTGTGGTGTGTGGTGCGTGCTGTTGTCTGTGTGTGTGTGTGTGTGTGTGTGTGTGTGTCGTGTGTGTCATGTGTGTGTGTACTGTCGCGTGTGTGTGTGGTGGTGTGAGGTGATGTTGTGTGTGTGTGCTGCTGTGTGGTTGTGTGTGCTAGTGTGTGGACGTAGTTGTATGGCAAGTGTGCAAGTGTATGCGTGTATGTGTATGTTGTTGTTGATGATGATGATGATGTTTGTTTGTTGTAGTTTTCTCACACAACACACACCCCCCCCCCCCCCCCCCCCCCCCCCGTCTCAAAAAAAAAATCTTAGCGCGCAATCACTGCTTTTTGGGGGTTTCTGTTTCACCAGAGATAAGGAGCCGAGAAACTGATGAGGTATCACACTGAGAGCGATAAGAAACGCAGACAAGGAGAAATATTTATTTTAAAAACACCTGCCCTGAGTGTGGAATGCGTACGAAGTCATAAATTCAAAAAAATAATGAGATGGTCAGGCAATTTTAATAATTTTCCGTGTTTTACAAAAATCATCCAGAAAATTGGATTCTGGACTTCTCAAGGTCACTGTAACTATGAAGCAGCAAAGGATGAAATAAATCTCGATGCGAAGCGAAAACAACAGCGAAAACAAAACATGTTTAGTCAGAAGTTCCTGAGAGAATCATACTCACATCCGTATTCGAAAACTACCGATTTTAAGCATTTTGCTTTTGGTTCGTGTGATGTTTACCTTGGCTTCATGACTTCCAAACTCGACTATTGCGACTCCTCAATGATTCACATCTTTGACCACACTTTGTTAAGGATCCACCCGTAAAGAACTGAGAGTCTTCACACACAACGCGCGCGCGCACGCACGCACGCACGCACGCACACCTCTGTTAATATGAAACTATCTCCTCCAATCCCCCTTCTTTTGTAAGGGAGCCTAATAAAGAATACATAAAGAAGGAAATGGAAAACAAAGGAAATGGTAAAAAAGAAGAAAAACACGATGCATGATACTGAAAATAACATCTGAAACTACAAAGTCAAATGGCCACGCTGTACTGAGCAAGCCTCACACATATATCCACACGTGCGTGCACACACACACACATACACATGCGCACACGCACACACACTAACACACATGTACATGCACACACATATATGACACACACACACACACACCAGACAATGAAAACAAGAGGGGGGTGGTAATTACTTAATTAGAGAGTGAAGGCCTTGCCAGCTCCAAAAATAAAGAGAGCTCCGATGATTTA
>JAPXFY010000015.1:35917633-35967633 GCA_030674185.1 Monoplex corrugatus
GTTTAACGTGATAAAACTCTCTCAAATACTTCGTCTCTCCAATTTGAAGAGTTCCAAGGCTGTACTAGAAGACACCATTTGCAAAACGGAGTCGGTTCAATGCTGAGCGTTGATTGGCTGGAGGATGCCAGACGTCCATTTGCAACAGATCACAACCTACTCTGAACGATCGGGTTGAACCCGATGCCTAGGGCCATTTGAGACCTACATTTACCACAACAGGCGATCCGCTTCGGATCCATTTCACCCCGTCCTCTTGAAATGTACAGTCGGAACGGCTCGTGTGTCAGGCCCTTAAGGGGAGAAAGGTAAAACAGTCCTGCTCTCATTCCCACAGTCTATTTCATACCGATGAACTATTAACCGTTCTGTGCATTTCTTTGTTTCCACTATTTTGGTGTTGTTGGTTTTTTGTTTGTTTGTTTGTTTGTTTGTTTGTTTGTTTGTTTGTTTGTTTGTTTGTTTTGCTTTTTGTTTTGTTTTGTTTTTTTGTTGTTGTTTTTTTATGTGTGTGGATAGTTTTGTTTCATTTTATGTCATACAATGCGAACAAAGAAATGAATTAACAACAACAAAAAACCCTCTATATTATCATGTCAACCATTCTAAGGACTAGGTGATAAATCATATTATCATGTCAACCATTCTAAGGACTAGGTGATAATTCAAAGTCCCGTTTGCAGCATGCGCTTAGGGCATGTAAAATAACTGATGGCAACAAAGGATTTGTCCCTGGCATGATTCTGTCGAAAAAAATCAACTCTCATCATGACGTACTCTGACAAAGAAACAAGAACCTACGTGAGAGGTCTGGTTAATTTTAACTAACTCTCTCCTCTCTCGTTCTCTCTCTTCTCCTTCTCTCCCTCTTCTCTCTCCTCTCTTCCGTGTGTGTGTGTGTGTGTGTGTGTGTGTGTGTGTGTGTGTGTGTGTGTGTGTGTGTGTGTGTGTGTCTCATCCCAATCCACTACAAAGGAACCAGTTATTTAACAACCCTTTGACTCCCGCACCCTGTCCACCAATTGCAAGCATTTCACCCTTTGATTCCCTCACCCCATCCCCTAACTTCCTGTACGAAGCTGGTGAATAGGTTGAGGGAATCAAAGGGTTAACATTTTGCTTTCGCTAGCATGGTTGATAATGCAGGATGCTGATGTACAAGGTGCAGGAGTCAAAGGGTTAAAGGCAGGTGTCATGGGGGGGGGGAAGCATTCGTAGCCTTACCCTCCTACTTTCCATTGCCGTACCCATCATCTGACAGCACAGAAACTAGCGATATTTTGACTAGATGACCTCGTGGCGTCAACATCAAGCTTTCGGTTTTTTAGTTTTCCAAGACAGCGGCTCTATATTTGGACAGTTTATGCGCGCTGACTAAGCAAAAGCCATGGAATAGAAAAGGATCCAAACTAACCATGGCATATACCATATGACTGTACACACATGTAAACCTGGCGTCAACACCCACACATTCTATTGCCATCACCCTCTAAGCCTACATTTTGCTTTAGCAGTTCACTTACATCGCTAAAACTATGGCGGAGGATCAAGAGGAGTTATGGAGTTTGTTCAAGAGAGCTTCATCGCAAGTCAAACAATTTCATATGCGCTCCAAAAAAATCTAGCAAGACTCCTTGATCCTGCGCAAAGCCCTAGGCGCCGACAAGGTACTGAAATAGGAGAGAGGAACGGGACCTGAGACAAGCAGTGAAGCCACCTGAATGAATAAAACATCCAGATGAGCAACAGACAAGCCAACTTTATATTGCAGAGTCAGACTAAACTCGAGACAGGACCCTGAGCCCAAGGCTCTGTCAGAAACAGTCAGCCAGTCCGTTTAAAGACTAAAACAAAATCTGAAAAAAATACGTGGTTTGCCTGAGGGCCGTGGACCAATCTTTCTTGCCACAGTAACATCAATATTCGTAGGAAGCTGGTAGATAGGGTGAGGGAGTCAAAGGGTTAAAGTTTCGCTGGTAGTGGATACAGTAGGGTTAAAGTATACCATCACGAGAGACTTGTCCTAGTGACCATGTGTGAACAGTCTCACGTGTTTATCTTTCAGCCAGAATGGCCGTAAACATAATTTCTAATGGACTTGTCTATTGTATTAATGCAGTTGAAAGACAAGCAAATCTGTAAATGGCAATAACAACAATAATAGCAATTCAATTCATATTGCTTATAGCCCAGCCGACTACTGAGCCGTATCAGGGCTAAATAATAGCAATAATGCTACCTCTATTACTACTACTACTACGACGACGACGACAACCACTACTACCACTATCATTACTGCTGCTACTACTACTACTACTACTACTAATAATAATAAAATAATAATAATAATAATAACAATTCCATTTGTACAGTGGAAACGGCCATGTCAAAGCACGCTCGTCCCACTTTATATAGTTTTAAAAAAAGGGGAGGGGGAGGGGAGTTACCGAGTCCATGTATTAACGCAGAATAAGTACATAATTATGTTAACGCAGTATAAACATATTCACATATTCATTAATGCGGTATAAACAAAGTTTGTCAAGAATAACAAACGAATAGTGAGTGAATTACGAGTTATGGTTATGTACGTTCATTATCACAGGTAATGATCAGAGCATTAATTAGCGAAAGAGAAACTATATAACAATAAGAGAAAGATGAAGAATGGCTTCTTCTACAGCGCTTCATCTCACAAGAGCCCTAAGCACTTCTCAAAAACATGAGAGACAAAGGCAGTCGCACTTAAAGCAAATACCGCTATGATGACAACAGATGAACTATCATAATGAACCAATGAAAAAGAAATATGATTAAATCCATACCCCATTCCATATGTAAATGGTCATACAAATCCTTTATAAAAGTATGAAAAGTATAACAACAATGAACAATTTCTCTCTCTCTCTCTCTCTCTCTCTCTCTCACACACACACACACACACACACACACACACACACACCACACACACACACACACACACACACACACACAAACACACACATCTAAACACACACACATACATACACACACAATCATGCACCTACAGATAAACACACATGCGCACGCGCACACTCGTACACACATATACGCACAATGACAGCAGTTGGAAAAGATGTTTTTGTAGCATGTTTGGGATTTTTTTCTTTTTCTCGTGGGACGGGGGGAGGGAGAGGGGCATACATGTAGCTTCATCGTCACTGATATTCTATCTAGCCTACCAACAGATTGACGCTAGCAAAGACAAGGACAGAGAAGTTAAATATCCGTGGCATGATCCCCATACACAACTGTCATAGCGATACACCGACAGTGATGACACTACTCTACAGGAGGGAGAGATTAAATATCCGAGCCCTCACAACTGATACTCTTTTCAATCGAAAACACAAGTTGGATTTTACGTGTATAGTTGTTTTTTACTCTTCCATTAAGGCAATCATATTCCGTTTTCGGAGGTACGTCCTACTACCTAGCCAATATAATATCCTTGAGAGCAAGAGTATCGAAAAAAATAGACTTCTAGGAGCAGTAAAAGGAGAGAGGATAGATTGGTTTGACTCTTCTTTGTGTTCTTATTCTCCTCTTGAATGGCATTTTTTAACACCACACCAATACCATAGAAATAAAAGAACATACATTTTCTAACCCACATACCATCGTGTGAAAATTTTTTTTTTTGAAAAAGCAACCAACCGACCAACGTTTGCTTTGAGAGAGTAGTTAGAGGGTGAGCGGAAATTCCTGGACTCAGGTCCATAGTTTTTATTGCTATACTAATATACAGACAATAAAACTAAAAGAGATTGGGTGTGGAGAAGGGCTGGAAGGTAATGAGCTGCTGAATATTCACTATTCTTTGCTTTACATATACTCTTCATTGCAGTACACATACGGCGACAGGAAAACTACTGGGGAATGGAGCGGACCAGACAAATTCACAGATTTATGTCTACTTGTTTGCGTCTCTTCCTCCTTTTTGTTATTTGTTTTTACGTCAAAACAACGACAGTAAAGGAATTCATGACACATGTTCTAACCGTCAGTCTCTATTGCCATCACTATGTGCTGACAATGAAATTAGGGGGAAAGTTGCTTTTTCTTGTGGGGGGATGGGGGGGGGGGGGTAAGGGGATGGAAAAGAAGCAATTCCTGGCCTCAGCTTCATAGTTTCTATTGCCATACTATTACACAGACAATAAAGGATGTTGGGAGATGTGGGGGTGGAGTGAGAGGTATTGAGGCAAATTCATTATTCCTGGTCTTGTTTATTCTCTTTACAACATTACCAACATGTTGGTAGAAAAATTACAGGAAGTCTGGATGAAACAGACAACCTTACGAAATCACCTTAATTGTGCACTGCCATACACACTGACATTTAGTTGTTTTTTTTAAATATCTTGGTTGGCCTGAAAGAAGAACTATTCGTGACCTCACCCTCTTAATTATGCTCACATTAAAGAAACTATGGTGATAGGGGGGTGGGGGTGTGAAGCGCTGAGAAAAAGACATGTTACAACATTCGTCACCTTCGTTCGCATTCTGTATTACCATGTCAATGAGCTAACAACAAAGAACCTACTGTTGGATAAAATGGAAGAGACTGGGAGAAGACTGGGTACCTGTTCGTGGCCCCACCTCACGGTCTCTACTGTTATATACTATAATACCAATATGCTGACGATGTAGAAAATAGGTTGGTAAGGGTGACAGGTTAAACAGTCGTGCCCCCTACCTCTCAGTCTACTTCTAGGTAAATGTGGTAAGACTAACAGGGGAAAAAACATCTACAAGTGTGATGAAAGGGAAGAGGACAGGCTGTGTAGTTGTTTCTCATCTTCTATTTTTCTCCTTCTGCTCCTTCTCCCTGATGTCTCCATCCCCAAATTTATTTCAATGACATTGACAGGCTACAAAAGTCGAAGAACTTACGCCGTATGCTCTCGTCTCTCATGGATACGAATATGTTAACAATATAAAAAAAACTTTGCGGAGAGGAGGGGTAAGACAGTGACATGTCAAATATTTCTGGCATTCAATGCAATTTCATCCGTACTCTTTGCCGCGTTAGGAAACACACTGACAGCAAATAGAAGAAAAAATCTAAGATTTGTACCGTAGAGAAGGTGGGAGGGGGGGGGGGGGGAGACGTCAACTATTCGTGGACTAATCCTCACATACTGCTACACCAAAACACTGACAAGAAAGAAAGTAGGTGAAAGGTGGGAGGAAGAGACTAGTTAAATATTCGTGGCCGTCATTCATACTCTCTATCGCTATACTAATACACTGACAGGTATTGGGGGCTGGAATGGGACAGACAGACTAAGTAAGCGTCCGTGTCTTCACTCACCCTCACAGTCTCAACCACCACACACCGACATGCCGACAATGAAGTAGGTGAGTGGGGAAGGGGGTGTGGGGAAGAGAGGACAGGTTAAATATTCGCGACCTCATTCATATTACTCTCTATTGCCCTACCAATTTTCCCATCCGGTGAGCTGACAGTGACAAAGTTGTTTTGGTATCAGGCTTCCCCTCTTTGAAGCTCGACAATTCACTTCACCTTTTGCTCCTTCTTTTCTTTTCCTTTCTCTTTTGCTCGACTCCCATCCCTCTTTCCCTCCCTTCCCCCTCTCTCTCCCTTTTTCCTCCATTCCCTCCCCGTTTCCATTCATCTCTACCCTGTTCCCCATTTACCACTTTTTGATTAGTGTGCACAATGACGTTTTGGATACTTTAAGCAACTTACAAAACGGTATGCATTTCAATAATCAGAAAAACTATAAATGAATGAATGGCGAGTATGCAGCTTAAATCAACTGGACAAAGACGGAATTCCGGAAGACAGTCAATAATATTTACTGACTTTGACAGCTAAACACGTTCTTACACCATATAATCGCAAAAACACGGTAAATGAGAAATGGATTGAACATGAAAAGGCCGATTATCAATCGTGCCAGTACTTTTATCAATTTGGCCTCACCCAACAAAACAAAGAAAAAATAATAATACAAAGATAGCAGAAATTATGTCCTACATTTATCAAATTATCAAATAACTGGCGCAAGAAAACATCACACGAGAAATGAATATCAGTTCACACTACTAAGAAAAAAATAAACAGTTGAAAACTCCATGAAATAGTGACTGCCACTAAAAAATAAACCATGAATTCAAAACACTGTACCACGTCCTGTTGTTACTTATAGAAAACTTAACAGATGGCAACAAGCTAGGCAATCACAAACTAAAGAAAAACATGTTAATGTTAATCAAATGCCCTTGCATAAAGAAACAATCAAAGATGAACAAAATAGATGAATGAATAAATTAATTCAATTAGTAGTAGCAGCAGTACCAGTGGTAGAAGTAACAGTAATAGTAGTAGCAGTAACAGTCGTAGCAGTAGTAACAGCAGTAAAATGGAGCGCATAATCTAAGCTTTGCCGCTTTAATACGCGTTCTCCTTTCATTGGTGTTTTTTGTACATTTTCATTCTTTTGGTGGGTTTGACAACAATAATATTTCTACATTCGTCACAACCGTGCAATCTTCGTTTCATAGTGAAATGCAGATCGAGAAGCCTTTGAAACAGCTGAAGTTAGATGTACCTCAACATGATTGGATAGTGTATTTCACTGCCATCCAACTCTGTTAGAAAATGTAAGAAAATGTACTTTTAGGGGTGTTAGTACTGGTGTGCATATTGTGTCCGCTATTCACAGTTTTACCTGATGTTCTCATTTCGAACAATTTACCAATCTCAATGGCATTCAGCTTATTCATTACTAAATTTGGATAAGATCTCCCGTCAACCTTCTAGATCTACTTTTGAGAACAGGTTAGTTTAAAAGGACATGGTACAACACAGAGGAGTATAATCAGCTCACAAAATTTAGCTCTAGTTTCCATGCGCCATAAAAATTGTGATTATATGTAATGTGCAGTGAGACCACAGGCCTATAGTTTGGATAATAGCCCTGTACAAGAAAAAGAAGAAAACAATAATAGTAAGAACAGATATGCCAGCTTGCATTTTCTTAAAACTATTGAACTTTTCTTTGTTTGTTTTTTTTCCAGAGCAGCTGTCTGTTTCTTCTGGTGTGAATGATTAACAGAATAAATGAATGGATGGATCAATGAACAAAAAAATACAAAACAAAACCAAAAAGACAGAATCCAAAAAGGCTGCAATGAATATAAACGAAAAGATGATTGAATAAACATGAATGAACAAAAGTTATTTAACACAAAAAGCACAAAGAAAGGTCATAAAAAAACCACAAAGCATGCGCTATGAACATGACCGAGACAGAGATCAGGTGTAGAATATAATTATGTTGAATTCTTTCAGCCTAGTGTACTCTTGCGTATTTTGCTTGCTTGTTTGTTTTTAGGACGATATTGTTTTAGAATGCGCAATCAATGGATTACATATTCAAAATGTTTCAGTATTCCCCTTTACCAAACTCATATTTCAATTAACTCAAGAGAAAAGATATACATATATACAAAAAAATAAAAATAAAAAACGAACAAATGAACGAGAAAATGAAAGAAAGAAAGAAAAACGAAAAAAACAGAAACAATGCGAAGAGGATAAATGACAAGGACACAGATTTTAAGACTAATCTAAACGAAACCAACGAATGCGAAAAACAAAAACCAGCTGGATGATTAGTATAAATGAATGAACGAATGAATGAATGAATGAACGATGAATGAATGAATGAATGAATGAATGCCGAGGAAAAGAAAAACATTAGTTATAAAAAAAAAAAAAAAAGGGTACTCACATTCCCGCTTTCAAGTCAGCGCCACTGACGCCAGAAAAGGCGAAGAACAACACAATACATAATCCGTGAAAATCTTCCATGATTAAAAAAAAGTCTTTGCTAATCCGTTGAGCCTGAGTCTCTTTCTCACTCTGTGTCGTTAATATCTCCCTTTTCGTGGAGTTGCCTCTTCAATGCGCTTTAAGCGTCCTGTGTTGAAAACCATTCACTCAAACTTTCTTTAGAAATCTTGATGTTTGAAAACATCTGGCATAAAATTTTCTTGGTGCAAAACGACACGTTTATTATCCCATGTTTACACCGGGTCAGTCATATCGGAGTTTTTATCGGGAACGAAAAATCTATTCTGGACTTGTGGAGGAAGAAAATAAAACTCCCAGGCCGAACGCAAACAGCTGACTCGCATGAGACCTGCCGTCGCTATCAGGTGCGAAGTCTGCTTCGCCGGGCACACGGGCCTGTAGGGAGAATTCCACACACCTGAGGAAATCCCCGCCGTCGCATACAAGAAGCGGACTGGTGGAGTGAAAGGTAAAATGTAGTCACAGCGACTACCGCCGCCTTCCAAAACTTCGGATCGTCTGCTTCTTTCTTTCTCGTCTGCTCGGGGTAAAATAGAAGAGCTTTTGCACTCGGCGACACGCGCGCGACGCCTCGCTTTCAGGACGAGGCACTGGAGGCGCGTGAGCTCGTGCAAGGGCGGAAAGCTGACAGAAGCGAAGAGTCCCATTGGCGGACATAGGGTGGGGGTTGGGGGAACTGACAGTGCGATGTCAGCTCCAGAAAGGTCTGAGAAAGGACAGAAATAAAGTTGGTGTCGCCCCACCACCTTTTTAAAATAAAGTGTATGGTTGGAATACTTTTCGTGGACCGATGTTCATGTTTAGGTTTCACTCCAAGAGAAACAGTTCATACGGGGCTACGTGAAAAATCACTTGGCTTGCAGAGGAAAGTTTTTGATCTGGATGTACGAATGCTATTGGATGTGGAAGTAATGAAAGAAATACGTCGCGATAAATACAGTGACTCGTACAGTTGAGACCTCCGTCACATACAGCAAGTATGGGCAAGGCTTAGGAAATTCATACTTAGATGGAAATTCTGCCAGTACATACCATTGAACTGGATAGGTACAGTAAAGTAATATTAAGTCATGCATACCGTTACAGTACAGTATGACAGTCTGGATATTACAGTACGTACAGTAAAATCAGTGGATAGACAGTACATATATGACATTGGATATCACAGTACGACAGTATGCTTTGGACATTACAGTAAGACAGTGTGACAGTTGGAATACAGTAAGTGAATTGCAGTCTGGATATACAGTCAGTACAGTATGCAGTTGGATATACAGTCACGTATGACAGTCTGGATAGTACATAAGGTACAGTATGACAGTCTGGATTATTACAGTACAGTACAGTTATGACAGTCTGGATATTACAGTACGTACAGTTGACAGTTGGATATTACAGTACAGTACAGATGACAGTCTGGTTTACAGTACAGCTACAGTATGACAGTTGGATTTACAGTGACAGTACAGTATGACAGTCTGGATTTACAGTACAGTACATTTATGACAGTCGGGATAGTACAGTACAGTACAGTATGACAGTCTGGATAGTACATTTACAGTACAGTATGACTGTAACAACAGACGTATGACAGTCTAGATGAAGTTCTAGTAATATGGTCTGATATACTACACAATATGACCAGTCTGATATTACAGTAAGACAGTATAACAGAATCTGGAATTCAGTACAGTACAAGTTGACAGTCTGGAAGTACAGTACAGTACAGTATGGACAGTCTGGATATTACAGAAGTACAGTTGACAGTCTGGATATACAGTACAGATACAGTAAATCGAAGTTACATCGATAGTACAGTATGACATCTGGACATCAGTACAGTACAGTACAGTATGACAGTCTGATATTCAGTACAGTACAGATATGACAGTCTGATAAGTAGATACACAGTACAGTCGACAGTAGACAGTCTGGTTTACAGTACGATTACATACAGTCTGATATGTACATTAGTAGTACAGATGACAGTCTGTATAGTACAGTACAGATGACAGTTGGATATACAGTACAGTACAGATGCAGTTGGATATTACAGTACAGACAGATGACAGTTGGATTTACAGTACAGACAGTAGACAGTCTGGATATACAGTACAGACAGTATGACAGTTGGATATTACAGTACAGTACAGATGACAGTTGAATACAGTACAGACAGTATGACAGTCTGGATAACAGTACAGTACAGTATACAGTCTGGATAACAGTACAGTACAGTAGACAGTCTGGATATTACAGTACAGCACAGTATACAGTTGATACAGTACAGTACAGATGACAGTTGGATAGTACAGTACAGCACAGTATGACAGTCTAGATTGTACAGTACAGTACAGTATGACGTTGATATAGTACAGTACAGCATGACAGTCTGGATATTACAGTACAGTACAGATGACAGTCTGATATACAGTACAGTACAGCACAGTATGACAGTCTGGATATTACGTACAGTACAGTATGACAGTCTGGTAGTACAGTACAGTACAGTTACAGTAGCAGTGATATTACAGTACAGCAAGTATACAGTCTGGAATAGTACAGTACAGTATGACAGTCTGGATATTACAGTACAGTACAGCATGACAGTCTGGATATTACAGTACGTATGACAGTTGGATGTACAGTACAGTACAGTATGACAGTCTGGATATTACAGTACACGTATGACAGTTTGGATATTACAGTACAGTACAGTATGACAGTCGGATATTACAGTACAGTACAGTATGACAGTCTGGAATACAGTACAGTACATACATAGACAGTCTGGTATTACAGTACAGCACAGTATGACAGTTGGATATTACACACAGTACAGTATGACAGTTGGATATTACATACAGTAAACAGTATGACAGTCTGATTACAAGTACAGTACAGTATGACAGTCTGGATATTACAGTACAGTACATATGACAGTCTGGATATTACAGTACGTATGACAGTCTGGATATTACAGTACAGTACAGTATGACGTGGATATACAGTACAGTAACAGTATGACAGTCTGATAAGTCAGTACAGTATGACAGTTAGATTACAGTACAGACAGCAGTATGACAGTCTGGTATACAGTACAGTAACAGCTGACAGTTGGATATACAGTACAGTACAGTCAGTATGACAGTCTGAAGATATTACAGTACAGTATGACAGTGTGGAATACTGTACAGTAACGTGACAGTCTGGAAGTACAGTAGCAGTATGACAGTCTAAGTACTACAGTACAGTATGACAGTCTGGATATTACAGTACAGTATCAGCATGACAGTCTGGATATTACAGTACAGTACGTATGACAGTTGGATAGTACAGTACAGTAGACAGTTGGAAGTCAATACAGACAGTTATTGACAGTCTGGATATTAAGTACAGTACAGTATGACAGTCTGGATATGTACAGTCAGTACATGACAGTCTGGTGATATTCAGTACAGTCAGTTGACAGTCTGGAATTACAGTACAGTAACAGTATGACAGTCTGGATATACAGTACAGTACAGCTATGCAGTTGGATATTACAGTACAGTACATGTATACAGTCTGGATTTACAGTACAGTCAGTATGACAGTTGGATCAGTTGATACAGTACAGTAGACACAGTTGGTATGTACAGACATCTGGCATTGTATTACAGTACAGTACAGTATGACAGTCTGGATAGTACAGTACAGTTACAGTATGACAGTCTGATAACAGTTACAGTCAGTATGCAGTCTAGGATATTACAGTACAGTAACAGTATGACAGTCTGGATATACAGTAGCAGCAGTATGACAGTCTGGATATTACAGTACAGTACAGTATGACAGTACAGTACACAGTATGACAGTCGATATACATCTGATTAAGACAGTACAGTATGCAGTCGGATAGTACAGTACAGTATGCACTGGTACGTACAGTACAGTATGACAGTCTGGATATTACAGTAGTACAGTTGACAGTTGAATGTCAGTACAGTAATATGACATCTGGATATACAGTACAGTATACAGTCTGGAATAGTACAGACAGAGACATTGGATATAAGTACAGTACAGTATGCGTCTGGATATCAGTCGTCAGTTGCATCTAATAGTACAGTACATTTGCAGTTGGATATGTACAGTACATACATAGCATCTGGAATTACAGTACAGTACAGTTGACAGTCTGGAATTACGACAGTACTATGCGTTGGATACAGTACAGTACAGTATGCAGTCTGGATATTACAGTAAGTACAGTTGACATTGGACAGTACAGTACAGTATGACATTGATATACAGTACGTAAGTATGCAGTTAGTATTACATACAGTACAGTGACATTGGAATACAGTAAGTATACAGTTGGATATACTACAGTACAGTATGACATCTGGATATACAGTACAGTACAGTATGACAGTTGAATTACAGTATGACATTGGAATACAGTACAGTATGACGTCGGAATACAGTACAGTATGACATCTGGATAGTACAGTACAGTATGACACTGGATAGTCTAATATGACATTGGATATTACGTACAGTACATGACATCGGAATACAGTACAATACATTGACATCTGGAATTAAGTTGACAGTCGATTAGACATACAGATGACAGTCTGGAATATGACAGCTGATATAGACAGAGCTTATAAGCAGTACATCTGATATACGACAATGACATTGGTTACATACATATCTCTAAATACGTACAGTATGACATGTCATGAATACAGAAGACAGTTGAAAAACTAGACAGTCGATACAGTACACAGTGATCTGATGTACCATATGCAGTGGATAAGAACAGTATACATGGAGTACAACGTCATCGATATACGTACAGAATGATCTGGTATACATACAACGTAGCAGTCGTATAAATCGTATCTGATAGACTAATGACAGTTGATATACATAAGATGCATTGGTAACACACTCTCTGAATAGACATATCATGTATACAACTATGCATGTACAGAGAGCGTGTAGTAGTACAATGCAGGTGACATATAAGAGGAGTACAGAGCATGATAGTACACATACATGGATACACGAATATGATCTGTATACTACTATGAATACGTACAGTACAGTATATCTGTTAACAGACAGAGCATGATAAAATTGGAATCGGAATATTACAGTTGAATGACATACAGTACAGATAAGTATGACAGTCAGTCAGTACAGTACAGTAAGTCGGAATTACAGTACAGTACAGTATGCAGTCTGGATATTACGTACAGTACAGTATGACATCTGGAATTACAGTACATAGTATGACAGTTGGTAATTACAGTAATACAGTATGACAGTCTGGATATACAGTAGTACAGTATGACAGTCTGGAATTTACAGTACAGTACAGTATGATCTGATACTAGGATAACGTAACAAGTACAGTATGACAGTCTGGTATCAGTACAATATGACAGTCTGGATTCAGTACAATACGTATGACATCTGGATATTACAGTACAGTATGACAGTCTGGATAGTAAGTACAGTACAGTTGGATAGACAGTCAGTATGACATCAATATAGTATGATAGTATGAAGTATGTATAGTACAGTACAGTATGACAGTCTGGACATTACAGTACAATACAGTATGACAGTGTGAGCATTACAGTATGACAGTCTGGACATAGTCTGGATAGTACAGTACAGTATAACAGTCTGGACAGTACAGTACATGTACAGTACAGTATGACAGTTTGGACAGTACAGTACAGTATGACAATCTGGACAACACTAAATGATACATCATAAATCAATGCACAATATTACATGATACAATATGATACAATGGCCCCATCCTGAGAAGCACTTTCTGCACACAACCCCCAGTCCACCCGTTGTGAAAGGACACCTGACCCTGTTCTTGGCTAAGGAAGCCAAAGCAGTGAGGGGGGAGAAAACAGGCTCTGCCTTCATAATCCTGGCCCTGACAAAAGTTGAGGTATCTACCACCTCACTCCCCAGCTACCTCCGTGATATTTTTACCCTGGTAACTCTTAACATCTCTACAGTCCCATTGAAATCTGAAATCTGAAAATGCCTAGGAGGAAATAAGTGACCCAGCAGTAGTGCAGATGCTCCTCTGGTGGATGGCTGGGTGGCCTGGCATCACTGGCTCCCATTAACTTCCCGGTGCTGGGACTTCCATTCAATGAGCTTGGAGGTTGACGGTGTGATGAGGACCTGGGATTAGCGGGTGGTATCAACGTCGGAACAGCAAGGCAGAAAATTGGGTAGCCCATCCGTTTCTCCCCTCCCCCCCCACCCCCCACCACAACACACACACACACACAAACACGCACACATCTGAAAAAAATGTAGAGTTGTTCGTGTGAGAGCAGGCCACGGTAAATGAAGTGCTGACCGTCACTCGCTCTCTTGTCACATTCAATACATGTGAAATGCATGAACTACAGTTGTGGACTCCCATCCTTCCCATAAATCAACCCTGCTTTGTTGGATCCAAAAGGAAAATAAGTTTGATTGTCCCAAGGTTTCACTGGGTGAAGATGACTGCAGGGCAACAGTTTTACATTCTCTGCCTGCCTGCCTGTCTGCCTGCCTGCCTGCCTCCTCTCTCTCTCTCTCTCTCTCTCTCTCTCTCTCTCTCTCTCTCTCTCTCTCTCTCTCTCTCTCTCTCTCTCTCTCTCTCTCTCTCCCTCTCTCTGCATCTGATATCTATATTCTTTGTGTATGAGTGTCATATAATGTGCATGTACGACTATGTATTTGTATGTGTATTATGTGAATGTACGTATTTATGTACTTTTAATTTCATTGATTTTTAAATGGCGTGTTTTGATGAGGGAACATGGGAGGAGAGAGGGAATAGGCAGGGAGATGTCTGGGCGAGGATGTGAATGAGCATGATGTGAATGTGAATGGAGTAAACATGATGCCACCAAAACAAAATGCCTTGTTCTTTGATAGGTATATAGCCTTGTATCTCATGTGTGTGTGTGTGTGTGTGTGTGGTGTGTGTGTGTGTGAGTGTGTGTGTATGTGGTGTGCGTGTGTGTGTGTGTGTGTGTGTGTGTGTGTGTGTGTTGTGTGTGTGTGTGTGTGTGTGTTGTGTGTGGTTGTGGTGTGTGTGTGTGTGTGTGTGGTGTGTGTGTGTGTGTGTGTGTGTGTGTGTGTGTGTGTGTGTGTGTGTGTGTGTGTGTGTGTGTGTGTGTGTGTGTGTGTGTGTGTGTGTGTGTGTGTGTTGTGTGTGTGTTGTGTGTGTGTGTGTGTGTGTGTGTGTGTGTGTGTGTGTGTGTGTGTGTGTGTGTGTGTGTGTGTGTGTGTGTGTGTGTGTGTTCATTTGCTCGTTTGTTCGTTCGTTCTTTGATTCAACGTCTTGTCACTGTGAGTGATATTAGACGGCGTGTGTGTGCATATGTGTGTGTGCGCGTGTGTGTGCATATGTGTGTGTGTGTGTTCCGCCTAAGCGTGCGAGTTATCGTAATTCGATTCGTGGATCTCTAAAACAAATTTTCGCAGTGCAATAGCATAATAGTAATGTTTATCACAGCATCAGTAGCATGACAACAGTACTGGTAAAAGAAGTGCGACTGCAGTAATTAACAGTAGCAGTAAGTAGAAGCACCAGCAGCCGTAATCATCATCATCAGTCCCGTAGTCTGGTTGACCGTTGGGGCACCACTGAAGATCTTGCAACCAACTTCCTCCATTCCTCACGGTCCTCAGCTTTCCGCAGAATGATGTTCCATTCAAGGCCAGTCCACTCTGGTTAGAATGGTTAGAGGAGCAGTCAAAATAATACCACAAAAAGTCTGAAAATGTCAGATGAAAATAACGTGCGAAGGCACTGACAGTCACTCGCTCTCCTGTCACACTCAGTTTACATCAAATGCACGAAGAAAACTCCCCTGCCCCACCACTGCCCTTTTCCTGTCCCCAACCCCACTTTTTTGTATGGAAACGAAAATTAGTAGAGATTGTTTCAAGGTCTTAGAGAGAGGGAGACAGACAGCGAGAGAGAGGGAGACAGACAAACAGACAGACAGACAGACAGAGAGGAATAGAATGAGAACGAGAACGAGAGAGAGAGAAAGACAGATGGACAGACAGACAGATAGACACACTGGGCGGGGTGGTAAATAAGAGGATAGTGAAACGTTTGAAAGCAACACTGTCACTTTAAAAGTGTGTTTGTTTGTGTATGTGTGCAAGTGTTCATGCGTGTTGATTGTGTGCACGCGCGCTCGCACACACACACCTACACACATGCGCATGCATGAGACACACACACGGTCACACACCACACACATCATACACAAAACACACACACACAACACACATGCGGACACACACACACACATATACAGAGATATATGTGAGTACATACATATGTATACCTCTTCCACACACACACACACACACACACACACACACACACACACACACACACACACACACACACACACACACACACACACACACACACACACACACACACACACGTACACACCACACACATTATACACAAAACACACACACACACACACACACACACGCAGCGCGCCACACACACAACGCACGCACGCACGCACACACACGCACGCACGCACACACACACACACACACACACACACACATACACACAGAGTGGGTCAGAGACACGCGCAAAAATAGACAGGAAGACTGTTTAATTAGCTTAATCAAGCATTGTGTTGATATCTTTGATTCTGCCCCAGTGACCTCAGAGTCCTAAAGCTTATTTGCACCCGTCAGAACAAGTTCATCCCGCTCCAGGGGAACTCTTTACCTTTCTTTGTAAGCTTCTTTGTCACGCAAAGGGCCCCCTTATTAATCTTTTCCCTTTCCCTTGGTTCCTTTGTTCATCATCTTTCATCGTTTCTATCTGCATTCTCTCCCCTCACGGAATCCCTCTCCACGGTAAAAAAAAAAAAAAAAAAAAAAAGGTAGTTTTAGGTAATTTCTCCGTGTGTTTGCGTGTATATGTGTGTTTGTGGGTGTGGGTGCGTGGGTACGTTTGTGTGGTGTGTGTGTTTGTGTGTATGTGTGTTGTGTGTGCATGTGCGCATCTGTGTGTGTGTATGTGTGTGCCTGTGTGTTGTGTGTCGTGTGTGTGTGTGTGTGTGTGTGTGTGTGTGTGTGTGTGTGTGTGTTGTGTGTGGTGTGTGTGTGGGTGATGTTTGTGAGTGTGTGAGGATGCGTTTATGTATCTGAGAAGGAGTAGCTGTGTGTGTGTTTGTGTGAGGCGGGTTGTGTGTTAGGGGTATTTGTATCTGTGTTTCTGTGTGTGAGGGTTTGGTTGTGTGTGTGTGTGTGTGTGTGTGTGTGTGTGTGTGTGTGTGTGTGTGTGTGTGTGTGTGTGTGTGTGTGTGAGAGGTGTTTGTGAGCGTATAAAAGGGTGTTTGTGCATATGCGTGTCTGTGTGTGATATAAGGGGTGTTTGTGTGTGTTTGCCTTTCAAACGATGTTTGTGTGTCTGTATGCAAGGGGTATTCGTGTGTGTGAGTGTGT
Organism: Monoplex corrugatus; assembly: GCA_030674185.1. NCBI lineage: Eukaryota > Metazoa > Mollusca > Gastropoda > Littorinimorpha > Ranellidae > Monoplex > Monoplex corrugatus. The sequence continues at coordinate 35,935,041 of JAPXFY010000015.1, forward strand.
GTGAGGTAGTGGTTGTGTGTATGTGAGGAGATGTTTGTGTGTGGTGTGTGACTGGATGTACATACGTGTCAGGGGTTGTTTAGGGGGGGGGGGAGTGTGTGTGTGTGTAGTTGCGCGTATGCTTGAGGGGGACTTGCGTGTTTGAGTGCATAAGGAGGTGTTTGTTTGTGTGTTTGAGGGAGTGCTTGTGTGTGTGTGTGTGTGTGTGTGTGTGTGTGGTGTGTGTGTGTGTGTGTGTGTGTGTGTAATCGTGGGGGGTGCTGTGTTTGAGTGTGTGGGGTTTTGTGCCTGAGGGGGTGTCTGTGTGAATGAGAAAACGGTGTATATGGTCGGCGGTATACATGTAAATTAATAAATAGATGTGTATGTATATATATATATATACATATGTATGTTTGTATGTATGTATGTCTGTATGTATGTAGTATGTATGTATGTATGTATGTATTATATATGTATGTATGTATGTATGTATGTGTTTTGTGTGTGTGCGTGCGTTGCGGTTGCACGTTTGTGTGCGTGGTGAATGTGAATGGTTTGTGTCGTGTATGTGTGTGAGGGGGTGCTTGTGTGCGTGTATGTCAGTTTTTTTTCTGTGTGTGTACGTGTATTAGTGTTGAGGTGTGTGTGTGTGCGGCGCACGCGTGTGTGTGCGCGCACGCGCGCTTTCGAGGCTGTGTGGGCTTGCATACGTGTGTGTGTGTGTGTGTGCGTTTAAGGCGCAATTACACACAGACACACACACACACACACAACACACACACACACACACACACACACATAAACACACACACACAACACACACACACACACACACACACACACACACACACACACACACATCATAAACACACACACACATAAACACACACACACATACAACACACCACACACACACACACACACACACACACCACACACACACACACACACACACACACACACACACACACACACACACACACTGTGCGATACAAAAAAACGAACCAAATGATTTAATAGAAAAAACCTGATATTACGCAAGCAGAACTGCACATTCTGTTCCTGCATGTTTCTCCCCGCATGTTTCAAACTGGCGTCAAAGATAAGTGCTATCATTCCATCTCTCTCATGTCTCTCTCATCTCTACTCTCACTCACTCTCTTCTTCCTGCTGTTCTTCTCTCTCTTGTCTTCTCACTGCTCTCGTAGTCTTCTTTCTCTCTCTCTCTCTTCTCTTCTCTTCCTCTTCTTTCTGTCTTCTTCTCTCCTCCTTCCTCTTCTCTCTCTCTCTCTCTCTCTCTCCCTCTCTCTCCTCTCTCTGTTACTGTCTCTCCTGCTCTCTCTTCTCTCTCTCTCTCCTCTCTTCTTTCTCTCTCTCTTACTGTCTCTCTCTCCTTCTCTTCCTTCACTTTCTTCTCTCCTCTCTCTCTTTCCCCTCTCTCTCTTTCTCTCCTCCCCTCTTCTCCTTCTCCTTCCCTCCCTCCTCTTTTCTCTCTCCTCTCCCTTTCTCTCTTTCTCCTCCTCTTTCCATCTGTCTCTCTCCTCCCTCTCTCTCCATTCTCTTCTTCTCTCCCTCCCTCTCTCTCTTCTCCCCCCTCTCTCTCTTTTCTACCTCCCTCTATCTCTTCTTATCACCCCCTCTGCTGTTCTTCTTTCTCCTCCTTCTCCCCTTTCTCCCTCCCATTCTCTCTGTCTCTCTTCCCTTCTCTCTCTCTCTTTCTCTCCATCCTGTCTCTCTCCCTGTCCCCCTCTCTCTCTTTCTGAGACCTGAACATCTACACTGAATTTCGTCTTTTGCAGAAAGTGGTTGGGAGTGAAGAGCAGTGTGGCGCGTGTGCTTCCTTCGTGCGTTTTTACTCCCCCTCCGTTCTCTCACCCGCACATCTGTCTATCTGTCTGTCTGTCTGTCTATCTCTCTGTCTGTCTCTCTCTCTCTGTCTCCTCTCTCTCTCTCTCTCTCGCTCGTTCTCTCTCTCTGTCTCTTCTCTCTCTCTGTCTCTCTCTCTCTTTCCCTCTGTCTGTCTATCTGTCTCTCTCTCTCTGTCTCTCTCTGTCTTTCCCTCTGTCTGTCTGTCTCTCTCTGTGTCTGTCTCTCTCTCTTTCTCTCTGTCTCGTCTGTCTGTCTGTCTCGATATGTACACATACATGCATAATAATGTATAACAATCATTTATATAGCGCAGACGGTTCATGCCAAAAGCATGCCTGTTGTACTTCACAGGAATAGAACATTATTACACTTTCAATCGAGTAAAAACAGACACTGACATAACGTGAAATGAAAATAAATGTTACACACGCACGCACGCACGCACACACACACACACACACACACACACACACACACACACACACACACACACACACACACCATAAACACACACACACACAAACACACACAAGATACACACTAGATACACAAACAAACACAAATACACAAACACACACATTTATTGTAAACATTTTAAATGTAACCGTAAATATACTTCTGCCTTGTGATCCAAGGCCATTTCAACATTAAACTCTCTCTCTCTCTTTTTTTTTTTCCTCTGTCTCTGTCTTTTCTGTCTCTCTCTCTTTCTCTCTCTCTCTCTCTCTCTGTCTCTCTCTCTCTATCATACATGTATATATTTATGTATCTCCATCCACTTCATATCATCTATCCATCGTCTATCTGTCTATCTATCTATCTATCTGAAAAAAAAAGTATTTCGGTAGTTTGTTTCATAGCGCTACATTTCCTCTGAAATGGACAAAATCTGAGATTGTTCTTTTACATAAGAAGTGGGGACACAAATACCCAGATAAATGTAGAGGTATATACTTTATGAGCATTCGTAGTAAAGTTTTTATACCTATCATTAACAAACAGATTAACGCTACGGGCAGAGAAAACTAGCATTGTAATAGAATCACAAGCAGGGCTCAGGAAGAGGTAGATCTACAGTAGATCATATTATATTCACTTTGCATGCAATTGTTAAAAAGTAGCTATTGAAAAATATGAAACTCTATGTTGCTTTCATGGATTTTAAGAGAGCATATGACACTGTGAACCGTGGCACCATGATCAAGGTCATGTGGGCGAAAAAGTGCCCGAAAATATCTATGTTGTAACAGTGCTACTGTTTCAACTGATTTTGCTCCATGTCAAGTTTTATTTCATCTGATGCTTCTCTGAGGTCACACCACCTTGAGACGCACAAAATCTGGATTTTCTTTCATGATTTTTGTATGAAAAGGGAAATTGTTATAATGGCTTGTCCATCTTGTTGTTGTTACTGCTGCTACGCCTTACTACCCGTATTACTTTGATCATTACTAACTCTATCGCTACGGTTATTATTGCTGTTTGTGTTTCTGTTGCTGCTATCATTGCTGTTGCTGATACTACTTACCATAACAACTACTACTATTGCTGCTGCTGTTGATAATGATGATGATATCATTATTACTACGACAACTGCTACTGCTGCTGTTACTACTACTACTCGTGATTACTACTACTATACTACAATCACTGCTATTACTACTACTACTCGTGACTACTACCACTACTACTACTGCTGCTGCTGCTGCTGCTACTACTACTACTACTACTGCTGCTGCTGCTGCCATTATTACTGTTGTTGCTGCTGTTAGTGTAAGGACAATCAATGTTAGTTTCTTCGTTCACGTTTGTGATAGTGGTGGTCACTAACTCAATGTCTGTTCATTAAGTAATTTTAACCCCCGTGGGGATGGCGGGGGCTCTTTGAGTATAAATAGTATCCCCACCTTCAGGAAATTCTGTGCTAGAAATTTCCTCTTTTCTGTCACTCTCTTTGTTTCTGCCTCATTCCTTTGCTTTCTGTCATTTCTTCCTATCATTTTCTGCCTTGCTGGTCCATTCACCTGTATGTGTTCGATAAAGTCTTATGTACTTTCTGTAAGGATTGTTAATTGAATACATGCAGTAAGTGCATTTTTGGCTCCAGGGAAGTGAGATATGCGGAAGCAATTTTTGGTAATTTAGGTCTGTTTTTAGATATCTTTTAGTGTCCTTAGTTATGTTTAAATCTGTACTCAGGTGCGTTTTTGAAATCCCCTGTGCGATAAATTGGAAGGAGTGGTCAACACCAGGGGGCATCTCCTTGGACTATGTACACGAATGCATTGATATGTGTACTTCATTTGTGTGTGTGTGTGTGTGTGTGTGTGTGTGTGTGTGTGTGTGTGTGTGTGTGTGTGTGTGTGTGTGTGTGTGTGTGTGTGTTTGTTGTGTGTGTGTGTGTGTGTGTGTTTGTGTGTGTGTGTGTGTGTGTGTGTTTGTGTGTGTGTGTGTGTGTGTGTGTGTGTGGTGTGTGTGTGTGTGTGTGTGTGTGTGTGTGTGTGTGTGTGTGTGTGTGTGTGTGTAAGTATTGTGTACGTCTTGAAACGGTTATAGCTCTGATATGGCTCGACGCAGTCGGCTGGGCTTTAAAACAAATAAACAAACAAACAAACAAACAAACTTAAAGTGATTTTAGACAAATTTAAAAAAAGAGGAGTTGGGGTGGAGGAAAGGCACAGAAGGATATTTGTATGGTCAATTTTAAGAAACAAGGAATGAAATGGCAACCGGAAGAGGAAAGGGAAAAACAAAGTAACTTACAAAAATTGTCTGAACAACTGATTAAACACAAAAGTTAAGGCTTCATTTGCTACGAGTTGTATGTAACTAGCTTTTGACGGGATGACAAAAAAAATCGTAAGTTAACGAAGATATCGTAAACTGTGTTCTTGGAATGAATAGGAACGAATAGTTTATCGTCATGCAAGAAATAATATGGCTAGCTCCTATCTTCCGTCTACAAATACACACAATATTTGTGGAGTATTTTGTTTTGAATTCATTAAGCTTTCACTGTACATACGGGATTTATATTTCTGCTGAAATAAAACTTACTGATTTCGCTAAATTCAAAGTACGTGTTATGATTGTCATACTTTTTTCTACATGGGCAACAGCCTGTCTTCCATATTACACTGCCCAGGCTTACATCCGTCCATTCATCCACAAACACTCTGCACCTACGACCTGGAGAGGACACTCCAGCCTCGCTACTAACACTAGTGTCGGCACAACACGGGAAGCAACAGATACCGGTGATAAGTCATTGCTCAACTGGCGTAGAGCTGACGCCAGGGGTTGCTTTTGACGGTGGGAGACACCTTCGTGTCTTACTGGACAGCTACCGCCCGCCTAAGCTGGGCAGCCCCCAGCCAGTTAGGTGCTGTCCCGCTACGACCTGCCTTCTTCATTGGGTGCATGAAGATTAGGAGAAAATCTGACAAGCAGGTCGTTAATTACCGCACCAAACAAAAAGAAAAATTCAAATTCAAGAAACGGATCAGGAAAAGGATCAGCAGTGAAACTGGGCTGTGGAATGTCCGAACAATGATGCCTGGGCTCTCCCAAGATCTGCAAGACATCAGCGACGCCAGAAAAACCGCCGTCATAAACAGCGAACTAAAGAGGCTCAATGTGGACATTGCCACTCTGCAGGAAACACGGCTGGCTGACTCAGGAACACTAAAGGAAAGGGACTACACCTTCTTCTGGCAAGGAAAGAGTTCTGATGCCCCAAGAGAGCACGGAGTAGGCTTTGCAGTAAGGAACAGCCTGCTGAACATGATTGAACCAGGCAGCGGCGGTTCAGAACGACTCTTGACTCTCCGCCTCAACACCACCGAAGGCTATGTCACTCTCATCAGCGTTTATGCCCCAACTCTGTCCGCCTCTCCAGACACCAAGGATGAGTTCTACGAAAATCTTGCATCAACCATAAGGAACATCCCCAGGACAGAACAACTTGTTCTCCTGGGCGACTTCAACGCCAGAGTGGGTGCAGACAATGACTCATGGCCCTTCTGCCTCGGTTCCTTTGGAGTGGGGAAAATGAATGAGAATGGACAGCGACTGCTTGAGTTTTGCGCCTGCCATGAACTGTGCATCGCCAACTCCTTCTTCAAGACGAAGCCTCAGCACAAAGTCTCCTGGAGACATCCCCGCTCAAAACATTGGCATCAACTGGATTTGATCCTAGTAAGACGTGCCGCTATCAAAAACGTTCTCCACACTCGCTCTTATCACAGCGCAGACTGCGACACAGACCACTCTCTGGTATGTTGCAAGATCAGGCTACAACAAAAGAAGTTCCACTGCTCAAAGAAACAAGGGAACCCTCGCATTGACGTCAGCAAGATGTCTCAGCCAGATCTTGTAGAACAGCTCGCAGAGGCCTTTCAGAGAGAATACGATTCATTGCAGCCCAGAGACTCTGCCACTGAGAGATGGGAAACGCTACGAGACACCATGCACCGCATTGCTATGGCCACCTTTGGGAAGAAAACTGTGAAGTCCCACGACTGGTTTGAGGCCAAATCATCAGAGATGACTCCCACTGTTGAGGCCAAGCGTGCCGCACCCACCAAGTATAAGCGGTCACCCAGTGAGAAGAACCTGCAAATCCTCAGGGCTGCCAGAAGTAAGGTTCAGCTTAACGCCAGGCGCTGCGCAAACGAGTACTGGACAGAGCTCAGCGAAGAGATACAGAGTGCTGCTGAAAGAGGCAACATCCGAGGAATGTATGATGGCATCAAGAAGGCACTGGGACCAACACAGAGCAAGATCGCCCCCCTCAAATCCTCCACTGGGGAAGTAATCAGCAATCCTAGCCAACAGATGGAAAGATGGGCGGAACACTACTCCGACCTCTACTCCACACAGAACATGGTGTCCCCCTTAGCCCTCGATGCCATCAAGTGCATGCCGGTAATGGAAGAACTTGACGCAGAGCCAACTGCGGACGACCTCAGCAAGGCCATTGATAGCCTGGCATCAGGGAAGGCACCTGGCAACGACGGAATTCCCCCAGACCTCATCAGACTTCTCTTCTGCACCCTTTGTACGCAGTTCTCTGTCAGTGTTGGAATGAGGGCTGTACCACAGGACATGAGGGACGTCAAGATCGTCACCCTGTACAAAAACAAGGGCGAAAGGAGCAACTGCAACAACTACAGAGGTATCTCGCTCCTCAGCATTGTTGGCAAATCTATGCTCGGGTCCTCCTAATCCGCCTGCAGAAACTGGCTGAACGCGTCTACTCGGAATCACAGTGTGGTTTTCGAGCAGAGAGATCCACGGTAGACATGGTCTTCTCCCTTCGCCAAATCCAGAAGAAGTGCAGAGAGCAGCGGATGCCCTTGTATGTGGCATTCATTGACCTCACCAAGGCCTTTGACCTAGTCAGCAGAGATGGCCTTTTCAGGGCTCTCCGAAAAATTGGCTGTCCCCCCAAACTGCACAGCTTAATTGAGTCCTTCCGCTCAAACATGAAAGGGATGGTGCAGTTCAACGGAAACCTCTCCAAGCCCTTCGACGTACGCAGCGGTGTGAAACAAGGCTGCGTCCTGGCCCCAACCCTCTTTGGAATCTTCTTCGCTCTCCTCCTGAGGCATGCGTTTAGCACAGCGCAAGAAGGGATCCACCTGCGGACCAGATCAGATGGCAGGCTCTTCAACCTCGCCCGCCTCAGAGCAAGGACAAAGGTCCGTGAAGCCCTCATCAGAGACATGCTATTTGCCGACGATGCCGCAGTTGTGACCCATACTCAGCGGGACTTGCAGTCACTAATGGACCGCTTCTCCCAGGCCTGCAAAGATTTTGGTCTGACCATCAGTCTTAAGAAGACAAACGTCCTGGGCCAAGACACGCCATCTCCACCAGCCATCACCATTGATGACTACGAGCTTGAAGCCATCCATCAATTCACATATCTTGGGTCCACCATCACCGATAACCTCTCCTTTGACACAGAGGTCGACAAGAGGATCGGGAAGGCAGCCACAACATTAGCCCGCCTCACACAAAGGGTGTGGACAAATCCCAAGCTGACCACAAAGACAAAGATGGCTGTATACAACGCCTGTGTCCCCAGCACCTTGCTGTATGGCAGCGAGGCGTGGACCACGCATGCTCATCAGGAGAAAAAGCTCAATACCTTCCACCTGAGAAGCCTACGGCGCATACTTGGCATTTCCTGGCAAGACAAGGTGACCAACACCGAAGTCCTAACCTGCGCTGGCCTCCCAACCATGCATACCATGCTGAGACAGCGTCGGCTGCGCTGGTTGGGCCACGTTCGCGCATGGAAGATGGTCGCATCCCAAAAGACATCCTTTATGGTGAGCTTGCCACAGGGCAGAGAAACATTGGCCGCCCACAGCTGAGATACAAAGACGTTTGCAAGCGTGACATGAAGGAGCTTGAGATCAACACTGAGTCCTGGGAGGACCTAGCAGACGACCGCAACAGCTGGAGAACTACTCTCAAGAAACAGCTGCGGATTGGTGAGGACAAACTGTCAGCTGCTGCAGCAGAAAAGCGAGTTCGCAGAAAAGGGATGACAGCCAACAGACCAGCATCAGCATACACATGCGACCGCTGCGACAGAGACTGCCTCTCTCGCATTGGTCTGTACAGTCACAGGCGACGCTGCTTGGACCAAGCAGACAGCCCATCTAGACATTAGAAACGGATGTACTTTGTCCACGGTCAGTCATGACCGAAGGAGGTCTACAACAACTTTTTCTGATTATTTTGGAACTACTTTCAAACATAGGCGTCCACTATGTACGAGTACTTTTTCAAGAGAGAGAGAACTGCATACTGTTATAACTTGTGAGCCCTTAGCCCCTCGTTTGGTAGCACTGTCAACCATATCATCATAATAAAACGAACAATGGGATGGCATCCAATGGAGAGAAATATCAGTGCCTCCTAAGTGGAGGAATATGAATTGAGTTTCTAATTTCTATTATCATTTTCGTTGAAATTAAAGGAAAATTCAAGAGCTTGAAGTACTGATTTTGAATCAACCTACTGTTTGCTTGTTTGCTTGCATGGTAGACTGTTGTTTGTTTGTTTTTCATTTTGTGTTTGTTTGTTTCGTTTGGTTTGTTGGTTGGCTTGTTGTATAGGACGAACTGAACGTTCACTGTCTTTGTGATCATAAGAAACGATCTTGAAGGAAGCAATCCCTGTTTACTGTTTCTGCTGGATAACAGAATAACGTAGTCTTTCTTCCTTTTCCACTTCTCTTGACAAGAAAGGCCAATCTCAAAGAGTATCTTCACTGAACGAATGATTATATTTAAGATTTCATTCATTTGTTTGTTTGTTCCTCTCCTTACTTCTTTCTTTGAGTCTGTTTTTCTTATCGCTACTCCCATCTCTCTCTCTCTCTCTTTCTCTCTCTCTCTCTCTCTCTCTCTCTCTCTCTCTCTCACACACACACACACACACACACACACACACACACACACATTTACATGAACACACACGCCTATATACACACAAGCACACAGAGTTGAACAGCAGTTCATGTATGCTGCATTAAATTGATTATTTTCTTCCTGATACATCATTGCTGTACAGTATATTGTGCACCTCGACGTAAGGGCCGCAAGGGGCTGTTGTCAATAAGTACAAAAGATAGGGGTGCCAAGCCCAGTCTTGCATAAGAGGTCTATAGAAAGTTCAATGGCATAAAACATTAGTGAGATAGGTTGATTTCTTAGATTCCTGTGGCATAAAACATTAGAGAGATAGCTGGATTACCAAGGTCACTATGGCATAAAACATTAGGGAGATAGGTTGATTACCAAGGTCCCTATGGCATAAAACATTAGAGAGATAGGTTGATTACCAAGGTCCCTATGGCATAAAACATTAGAGAGATAGGTTGATTACCAAGGTCCCTATAGCATAAAACATTAGGGAGATAGGTTGATTACCAAGGTCCTTATGGCATAAAACATTAGAGAGATAGGTTGATTACCAAGGTCCTTATGGCATAAAGCATTAGAGAGATAGGTTGATTACAAAGGTCCTTATGGCATAAAACATTAGAGAGATAGGCTGATTACCAAGGTCCTTATGACATAAAGCATTAGAGAGATAGGATTATTAAAAACCAAGGTCCTATGGTATTAAAGCATTAGAGAGATAGGTTTATTTTAAACGGGAAGTGTTCCTTATGGCATAAAAGCATTAGAGAGATAGGTTGATTTCTTAGGGTTCCTGTGGCATAAAACATTAGAGAGATAGGTTGATTATCAAGGTCCTATGGCATAAAACATTAGAGAGATAGGTGATTACCAAGGTCCCTATGGCATAAAACATTAGAGAGATAGGTTAATTACCAAGGTCCTATGGCATAAAACATTAGAGAGATAGGTTGATTACCAAGGTCCTTATGGCATAAAACATTAGAGAGATAGGTTGATTACCAAGGTCCCTATAGCATAAAACATTAGAGAGATAGGATGATTACCAAGGTCCCTATAGCATAAAACATTAGAGAGACAGGTTGATTACCAAGGTCCCTATGGCATAAAACATTAGAGAGATAGGTTGATTACCAAGGTCCCTATAGCATAAAACATTAGAGAGATAGGTTGATTACCAAGGTCCCTATAGCATAAAACATTAGAGAGACAGGTTGATTACCAAGGTCCCTATAGCATAAAACATTAGAGAGATAGGTTGATTACCAGGTCTTATAGCATAAACATTAGACAGATAGGTTGATTACCAAGGTCCCTATAGCATAAAACATTAGAGAGATAGGTTGATTACCAAGGTCCCTATAGCATAAAACATTAGAGAGATAGGTTGATTACCAAGGTCCTATGGTATAAAACATTAGAGAGATAGGTTGATTACCAAGGTCCCTATGGCATAAAACATTAGGGAGATAGGTTGATTACCAAGGTCCCTATAGCATAAAACATTAGGAGATAGGTTGATTACCAAGGTCCCTATAGCATAAAACATTAGGGAGATAGGTTGATTACCAAGGTCCCTATAGCATAAAACATTAGGGAGATAGGTTGATTACCAAGGTCCCTATAGCATAAAACATTAGGGAGATAGGTTGATTACCAAGGTCCTTATGGCATAAAACATTAGAGAGATAGGTTGATTACCAAAGTCCCTATAGCATAAAACATTAGGGAGATAGGTTGATTACCAAGGTCCCTATGGCATAAAACATTAGAGAGATAGGTTGATTACCAAAGTCCACTATGGTATAAAACATTAGGGAGATAGGTTGATTACCAAGGTCACTATGGCATAAAACATTAGAGAGATAGGTTGATTACCAAAGTCACTATGGTATAAAACATTAGGGAGATAGGTTGATTACCAAGGTCACTATGGCATAAAACATTAGGGAGATAGGTTGATTACCAAAGTCACTATGGTATAAAACATTAGGGAGATAGGTTGATTACCAAAGTCACTATGGTTTTAAAACATTAGGGAGATAGGTTGATTACCAAGGTCACTATGGCATAAAACATTAGAGAGATAGGTTGATTACCAAAGTCACTATGGTATAAAACATTAGGGAGATAGGTTGATTACCAAGGTCCTTATGGCATAAAACATTAGAGAGATAGGTTGATTACCAAGGTCCTTATGGCATAAAACATTAGAGAGATAGGTTGATTACAAAGGTCCCTATGGCATAAAACATTAGGGAGATAGGTTGATTACCAAAGTCCCTATAGCATAAAGCATTAGAGAGATAGGTTGATTACAAAGGTCCCTATGGCATAAAACATTAGGGAGATAGGTTGATTACCAAGGTCCCTATGGCATAAAACATTAGAGAGATAGGTTGATTACCAAGGTCCTTATGGCATAAAACATTAGAGAGATAGGTTGATTACCAAAGTCCCTATAGCATAAAGCATTAGAGAGATAGGTTGATTACCAAGGTCCTATGGCATAAAACATTAGAGAGATAGGTTGATTACCAAGGTCCCTATGGCATAAAACATTAGAGAGATAGGTTGATTACCAAAGTCCCTATAGCATAAAGCATTAGAGAGATAGGTTGATTACAAAGGTCCCTATGGCATAAAACATTAGGGAGATAGGTTGATTACCAAGGTCCCTATGGCATAAAACATTAGGGAGATAGGTTGATTACCAAGGTCCCCATGGCATAAAACATTACAGAGATAGGTTGATTACCAAGGTCCTTATGGCATAAATCATTAGAGAGACAGGTTGACTACCAAGGTCCTTGTGGCATAAAAAATTAGGGAGATAGGTTGATTACCAAGGTCCCTATGGCATAAAACATTAGAGAGATAGGTTGATTACCAAGGTCTTTTAGCATAAAACATTAGGGAGATAGGTTGATTACCAAGGTCTTATGGCATAAAACATTAGAGAGTTAGATTAATTACCAAGGTCCTTATGGCATAAAACATTAGAGAGTTAGATTAATTACCAAGGTCCCTATGGCATAAAACATTAGAGAGATAGGTTGATTACCAAGGTCCTTATGGCATAAAACATTAGAGAGATAGGTTGATTACCAAGGTCCCTATGGCACAAAACATTAGAGAGATAGGTTGATTACCAAGGTCCTTTTGGCATAAAATATTAGAGAGATAGGTTGATTACCAAGGTCTTATGGCATAAAACATTAGAGAGATAGGTTGATTACCAAGGTCTTATGACATAAAACATTAGAGAGATAGGTTGATTACCAAGTCCCTATGGCATAAAACAATAGGGAGATAGGTTGATTACCATAGTCCCTATGGCATGAAATATTAGAGAGATAGGTTGATTACCAAGGTCCCTATGGCATAAAACATTAGAGAGACAGGTTGATTACCAAGGTCCTTATGGCATAAAACATTAGAGAGATAGGTTGATTACCAAGGTCCCTATGGCACAAAACATTAGAGAGATAGGTTGATTACCAAGGTCCTTATGGCATAAAACATTAGAGAGATAGGTTGATTACCAAGGTCTTATGGCATAAAACATTAGAGAGATAGCTTGATTACCAAGGTCTTATGGCATAAAACATTAGAGAGATAGGTTGATTACCAAGGTCCCCATGGCATAAAACATTACAGAGATAGGTTGATTACCAAGGTCCTTATGGCATAAAACATTAGAGAGATAGGTTGATTACCAAGGTCTTATGGCATAAAACATTAGAGAGATAGGTTGATTACCAAGGTCCCTATGGCATAAAACATTAGAGAGATAGGTTGATTACCAAGGTCCCTATGGCATAAAACATTAGAGAGATAGGTTGATTACCAAGGTCCCTATGGCATAAAACATTAGAGTGATAGGTTGATTACCAAGGTCCCTATGGCATAAAACATTAGAGAGATAGGTTGATTACCAAGGTCCTTATGGCATAAAACATTAGAGAGACAGGTTGATTTCCCAGGTCCCTCCCCTTGAAGGCCGATTAGTCTTCTTGCCCTTCTGAAGTCTTGGTAAGAAAAAAATTGGGTGGCACTGCATTGCGGCAACACGCTCTCAAAGGTGAAAGCAGCCCGAGTTTTACATGGTCAATCCACTGTGATAAGATACATACATGCATACATATATAAATATATACATACATGCATACATGCATACACACACATACAATACATACATACATACATACATTACAAACATACAAACATTGCATACATATATACATTACATACATATATACATACATACATACAAACATTACATACATACATACATACATACATACACACATACATACGTGCATGCATGCATACATACATACATTACAAACATACAAACATTACATATATACATACATACATACATACATACATACACACATACACACAAACACACATACATACATACAGACATGCATACATACATACATACATACATACATACATGTATACATACATATATACATACATACATACATATATATATACATATATACATACATACATACATACATGCATACATATATAAATACATACATACATACATATATACATGCATACATATATAAATACATACCTACATATATACATTACAAACATACAAACATTACATACATATATACATTCATACGTACATACATACATACCATATATACATACATACATACATACATACATACATGCGTGCATACATATATACATACATACGTACATACATACATATATAGGTAGAAAGAAACTCTAGGGAGAGCTAGACAACAGAAGGTCTTCAGAGAAGTAACCCCCTTTAGACAAGTGTTTCGGCCCTGAATTCCTTACACTCTCGGGGGGCCGGGCCACATCCAGGTCATGACTCCTGGATGCCCTTCTGCTGTTGTCTTATTTTTTATTTTTAAAATTTTCCCACGCCGGGGATCGAACCTGGGCGATTCTGCGCTTCAGAACTGCGGTACGCGGTTTTACCAATGTGCTAACGGGGCACACATCATCTGTAGGGAATTTAATCCTTATGAAGTTCACTTTTTTTTTCGTTCCTCCTTGCCCAGATCCAGCTTGAGCTCCTTTCTGCTGCCTCTGCCATCGCTTTAAGGGCTCTAGTCCTCTTCTTCCCAGAAATGGCGAGTTGTTTCATGAGATCATAAGCGGAGGTGCCCACAAACCCTCTTGCCCCGACCTCTATGGCGAAGATTTTGACCCGCAGACCTGCTTTCTTCAGGGTGCTGGCAAGACCGGCGTATTTTTCGGTCTTGTAGATATGTGCTTCTTCCATTCTGCTTTCGTATGGCACAGTGAGTTCTATCAGAATCACTTGTTTCGAGGAGTCAGAGTGGAGAGCGATGTCTGGTCTCATGCCTGTCTTGCTGATGACATCTGGGTAATTTCTCCACTCTGGGAGGTCTGCTGTACACTCCCAGTCGACTGCTCCATCCAGAAGACCCTTTGGCAATGTGCTGGTTGTCATAGCACTTTCGGGCCAGACCTGTTTCCCTCCTGCTTTGTAGAACGTTGTCATAGCAATTGGTGCGTTTGGGGTCATGGTTTTTTCGCTAACCACATCTGTGATCACTTTCAGAACTTGGTTGTGCCTCCATGTATACCTTCCTTGGGCTAGCGCTACTTTGCAAGAGCTTAGGACATGTTCCACTGTTTGTTTCTTCTGACAGAGCGGACATGCTGGGTCGTCTGCTTTCCCCCATTTCACTAAGTTTGCATTCGAGGGGAGCAGGTCATATACAGATCTGAGGAGGAAGCTTATCCTTAGAGGAGCCATGTGCCACATATCGTTCCAGCTGAGACTTCTTTGGAGTGCACTGTCCCATGTTGTCCATTGCCCCTGTTGACCTTGCTGGACTGCCTTCTGCACTCTTTTGACATCTTCTTCTTCCTTCAACTCCTGTATGATCATGTCTCTTTTTTCCTTCCCTTTGGCTTTGGACCACCACTGCATTTTTGTTGCTCCCAGTCCCTGTCTGTTGGTTTGCGTGTGTCCAATTATTTCTTTGATGCTGAGGTTTCTCTTGGCATTGTTTACAGCCTCTTGGACTTTCCACTTTCTGCCAGTTCTCAGCTTTGGATGAACTGATCTCACGATATTGTCTTCCGATTCCTCCAGCATGCTCAACAGTCTTGCTTTTCCAACTTTGTATTCCTCCACTATGGATTTGAGAGGTAGCTTCAGCATTGCTTGACGACAGTAGAATGCAACATCAGTGAGACCAGGTGGGACACCGAGCCATTTTCTTGTGTATTTGTTGATTTTGGCTTCCATTGCTTCGACTGTGCTGGTGCAAATGTCATAGATTAGCAGTGGCCACAGCAGCTTTGGTATCAGCATGAACTGTAGACACCAGACTTTGTATTTGCCTGGCAGTCCGCAGTTATCTATTTTCTTCAGGCCTTCTTCTGCTGTTTGCTTGGTTTCACATCCCCTTTTTGTGTCTTTCAGGGAGTCATCATACCATCTTCCGAGACTTTTTACTGGCTCTTCTGTGACAGTGGGGATGGCTTGGTTGGCTACCATGAATTTGACTGAATCTGCCACTTTTCCTTTTCGCAGTGAGAGACTTCGGGATTTCTTAGGTTTGAACCTCATTCTTGAAGAGGCCACCAGCTCATCCAGCTGCTTTAAGATTTGGTGTGTCTCTTCCTCATCCGTGGACAAGACTGTTGTGTCATCCATGAAAGCTTTCAGAGGAGGCATCTGGTATCCATCTCCCAGATTCACTGGACCTGAACTCTTCATTGCAGCTTTCAAGATGACTTCCATTGCCAACACGAACAGTATGGGAGAGATTGCACAGCCCATTGCAATGCCCACCTCTAGGTCTATCCAGTCCGTGGTGTATTCTTTGGTAGAGAACCGCATTGAGAACCCTTGGAAATACTTCCTCAGCATTGTTCGGATGTTTTCTGGGATGTGATACATTTCAAGAGCCAGCTGGATCATATCGTGTGGAACTGATCCATATGCATTCGCCAGATCAAGCCAAACTACGTCAATGTTTCTCTTCTCTGTTCTTGCTTTTTGGATGGCATCCCAAATCAACGTGGCATGTTCCAAGCATCCAGGCATTCCTGGTATGCCTCCCTTTTGGACTGACATATCCAGATACTTGTTTTCAGTCAGGTATTTTGTCAATCTTGCTGCCATAACAGAGAAGAAGATTTTCCCCTCGACGTTCAGAAGTGATATTGGCCTGAACTGATTGATGCTGCTGGAGTTCTGCTCCTTCGGAATGTACACTCCTTCAGCTCTCATCCATTGGTCGCTGATCTTCTGGTTCCTCCATGCTGATCGAATCATCTTGTGGAGCCACTCGAGCACTTTTGGGCATTTCTTGTAGAGCAGGTATGGTATTCCGTTTGGTCCAGGTGCTGACTTGGCTCTGGCTTTCTTTACTACGTTCTTCACTTCATCCAGTGTTGGTGGTTTGTTATTGAATTTTCCTTCTGGCGCTGCAGGCCAAACCAGATTCTGGATTTCAAGTGGTGCCTCGCGCTGAGAATCGGAATATGTTTCCCTGAGATGCTGCTCTAGGGTTTCCTTGCCCACTGTGAGAGTCCCTGATTTGGGTTGTTCAAACAGCTTTCTTGAAAAGTCAAAGGGATCTTTGAAGAAACGATCTTGAGTCTTCTTCTTTTTGCTCTTTCTTCGCCTTGCTGATTCCACTTTGCTGAGAGCATTGTGTTTGGCCTGCAGATCTTTCCAGAGTTCCAGGAGCCCTTGCTTCTCGAATTCTGAGGCAGTTTTCATTCGCTTTTTAAGCTTCCTTTTCTCCCTCCGGATGCTCTCCATCTGTTGCTGTCTTCTGGATTTCTGGGGAGGCGTTTTTGTCTTTGGCTGCTTCACTCCATAAGTGTCCCTGCAGATAGAGTATATGATGTCTCCGTATGTGTCAAGTTTGTGTTCCAGCGTACTGTTCCCTATTAGCGCATTCAGCTTAAGGACAAGTTCCTCATCTAATTTCTCCCATTGTTCTTTTGCACCGGCAGGCGGCAAATTGAGTTTTCCACGTTTGGCGTTAAGAGCTTGTGCAAAATCCGCATCAGAACCGTCAGCGTGGATGTCCTTGGCACTATGGTTTAATTCCTGGCCTTGGTCATCCAACGTCTCACCTGCTATCGCAGTGCGCTGCTGCTGGTTCGTATGTGTCTTCAAACAGCCCATTTTTGTCCTGTGGATCTTCATGCCGCGTTTGGTGGTGAATCTCCTTCCACACGCACACGGAAATTCCAACTGGTCATTAATCATGGTCCGTTGTGCGTTTCCAGTCGTGATGGAGTCAGTGCCGATGGATTCATCATTCTCTCCCCCTTTCGGTGAATCCTGGGAGCATCTTTCATTTGAAAAACTCGTGGCATGTTATCAAAGGCAAGGTGGGAAGCCAACCCACAAAGCCCGCAGATCTAGTCTTTCCCAGTGTCCTTCGGTCTTTCCCGAATGTCCTCCGAACTATTCCCGGAAGTCAATGGACTGACCATGTGCAGGTAGAAAGAAACTCTAGGGAGAGCTAGACAACAGAAGGTCTTCAGAGAAGTAACCCCCTTTAGACAAGTGTTTCGGCCCTGAATTCCTTACACTCTCGGGGGGCCGGGCCACATCCAGGTCATGACTCCTGGATGCCCTTCTGCTGTTGTCTTATTTTTTATTTTTAAAATTTTCCCACGCCGGGGATCGAACCTGGGCGATTCTGCGCTTCAGAACTGCGGTACGCGGTTTTACCAATGTGCTAACGGGGCACACATCATCTGTAGGGAATTTAATCCTTATGAAGTTCACTTTTTTTTTCGTTCCTCCTTGCCCAGATCCAGCTTGAGCTCCTTTCTGCTGCCTCTGCCATCGCTTTAAGGGCTCTAGTCCTCTTCTTCCCAGAAATGGCGAGTTGTTTCATGAGATCATAAGCGGAGGTGCCCACAAACCCTCTTGCCCCGACCTCTATGGCGAAGATTTTGACCCGCAGACCTGCTTTCTTCAGGGTGCTGGCAAGACCGGCGTATTTTTCGGTCTTGTATACATTATACAGACATACACATACATACACAAAAAGCTGGAGAAGGGGATCAGAAAAACACAACGAAAATTCTCGTTAAGGTTCAGGACAAATGTTGCCATTGTAAAAACAAAACAAAACAAAACAAACAAAACCAAAAATAAAATATCGCTGAAACCAAAGGGAAACGTTTCCATAAGCAGAGACAAATTGATATAATCAAAATCGTAAGAAAATGTCAAAATCAAAGGGAAAAGTTGCCCCAAACAGATGCTGTCAAAATCAAAGGGAAAAGTTGCCCCAAACAGATGCTGTCAAAATCAAAGGGAAAAGTTGCCCCAAACAGATGCTGTCAAAATCAAAGGGAAAAGTTGCCCCAAACAGATGCTGTCAAAATCAAAGAGATTACTGTCAAAAGTTAACGGAGGAAATGTTACCAAATCAAAAGCAAAATGTTGAAAATACCAAAAAAATCGAAAAGAGGTATTATCACAATTGCAATTTTGTTTTGTTTGTTTTATTTTGTTTGTTTTGTTTGTCGCTAATAATGTATAAAATCCAGGATCAAATGTTTCAAAATGAAAAGACAGTGTTGCCAAAGTCAAATGGTAGTGTTACCAGATTCAAGGAAAATATTTCTGAAATGTTGGCAAAATCAAAGCGAAATATTGCCAGAATGAAATGTTACCAAAAAGAAGAGAAGCAGTTTTAGAATCAAAAATGAAAATGTCACTAAAATCACAGATAAATGTGACCAAAGTCGAAGGAAAAGTAGCCAAAATCAAAGAAAAAGTATGCCGAATTCAAATGTTAAAGAAATCGGTTAATGTACATGATGGAGGAAAAAAATCTGAACAAATCAGTGTTCATCATCATGTGATATTGACATAACCATCTGAGCTCTGGCAGTTATACCCTCCTCCCCTCTCTCTCTTAATCCCCATCCCACCTGTGAGGGGGGAAAAACCACAGGTAACACAGGAGGACATATGCTTCATTTCATTACAACAGAGTGCTACGGACATCCGAATCGGCAGTTATTTACTCTATCTGTATAACACAACAGATTATTTTCGATTCTACGTTTCAGTATTATGTGATCTTCTGCCTACTGCGTGTCCACTACCAAAATACCCAAGAGTTGTGATGGCTACTGAAAATGGTCAAGTTGTTTAGTGAGTCAGTCTTCGATCGCTTTATGCTAAAATGGTTTTCGGGCATCGAATGAATACAGCCAGAATTCCTTTACGAAATCAGTGCTTCGTAGTCTGCATTGTAATATTTATGTCTGCAGTTGTTTTTTTGTTTTTGGTGGGATTTTTTGTTGTGGTTGTATTTTTTTCAGTGATAGAATGGCAGTTTATTATTCGTATTTGGTTGTGTTTTTCGATCAGATGAGGTAAGTAATTAATGTCCATTGTTCTTCGTGCGTGTGGGTGGCTGTGCCCCTTTCCACTTTTGTTCCGCTAAACACTTTCAATGACACCAAGTGAGAGAAATCTAGGCCAGGTTTTGCTGCTAAAGAATAAAAGAGAACAAGAAGAAAAGGGAGGTGATCACTGGTACACGTTTGGAAACTGCTGCCGTCTGGTGGTTAATTTTTCCAAGACGAAGATCAACCGAAAACTAATCTCTCTCATGCTGGTCGTTCTCATATCACTGTACGTACAGAAAAAGAAATGGTAAAAGGACAGCCCAGTCAGTATTGTTTCCAGTGGATTTTTCCTATTCACAAAACACACACACACACATTCGCCAGTCACACTGCCGGTCACACTTGTACTTTATCGATGGCTCATCGACGTGCGCAGTAGTGCAGTGGGGAAACGTCAAACATCCATTCGGAAGGTCGTGGGTTTGATCCACATAGACACCTTCGCCTGCATGGGTAAAGGCCCATCTCCAAGGTTAACACGTGTACAGACTTAACCAGTATCTAACCTGTCAGACTATATGCATGCAGGACGTCAAACATGAACGTTAACACTCCTGACAGTTATGTCAGTGGATGACTTATGGAAATATGAAAACACACAGCATGCGCCCCCACCGAAGATATAAACTGTGCAACAACATAGTGGAATGAAATCAGCTCACAAAGGAGCTTGACTTCTTCGTGCTCCAATAGAAAATACTGTAATAATTCATAACTATACAACGTTCCAATTGCCGCAGTAGAATGGTTTCGCACAGCAAAGGTTGCAAAAGTAGCAAACGCTGAAGCTGAAAAAATTTTTAAAAACGCTGCAGAGTTACTGAAGCCCACGGGGAGAGACGCTTTGTGTTGTGAAGTCAAGTTTATCCCATAATCCGGACAAGCAGTTCCCCCCTTACACACTGTGTTCACCATTAATCTCTAAATCGTCAGTCAATCACCTCGGGTGGGTGCAGACGTTATAATGTTAAACCTCGATTAAGTAAATAGGCTCGGGGCCATAGCAGGGTGAGGTGGAAGACAAAGACTTCAATTTTTCTGAGGCCAACGTTATAAGGGCAGTGCCCATCTCCTCTCCCTTGCCGCTTTACCTTCCCCTTAGTCTCCAACAGCCAGAGACCCATTCACACACAACTGGACAAAGATCGCGCCGTCAAAGTGTTTTTCAAATTCAGTGGGCCATTAGCACAGCTGTTAAGAGTGCCCTGCACATAACGCACAGGTTGTGGGTTCAGTTCTATGGCAGGCCACTGTTTTATACAGGCTGGCTGGTTCTTTTGATGGAGCCGTAGATTCAAGATCTGATTGCTCGAGTTCGGGTCCGGCCCGCATCATTAACATCTGGCCTGTTTGCCGCCCATCTTAATACTTCCATCGTTCTGGCGGTGTCAACTTGCTGTTTTATACGTTCCTGTCCCGTCCCTATTCAAGACATTGCCAGTGCATACAGTTTTGCACAGGCTCGGGGAATCCTGTCAGGTAACTGCTGGCAGATTTGGCGGATCACATATGGAATTCCGAATGCAATGAATCTCTCTCGAAGAAACTCCGAACTTGAACCCGTACCATCAGACTGGCAGATGGGAGCTCTACTTCAAGGCCTTACTTTGCGTGATACGACATGATTACAGGCCTCTCAAACTGACGACTACTAAAAGGGTAGCACTGTTAGGGTAAACAGGTGATGCCATTAAATGAACAAAACGGGTACACTGACTGGGTGCGCGCTCCATCGCTCTCCATCAAACTACCAGTTACATACACAATTTCAGAAGAGACAGAAAGAGAGAAAGATAGAGCAAGAGAGACATGCATGAAAATAAAGCTGGAAAGAGAGAGAGGGGGGAGGAGGGAGAGAGAGAGAGCGTGTATGCATGCAAACAGAAGCAAGAAAGAGAGAGAGAGAGGAGGAGAGTAAGAAGAAGAAGAAGACGAACAACAACAACAACACAAACAACAACAACAATAATAAAAACCAATCGCTACTGTGATGTGATTAACACAACGGACTAACAACTGGAAAGTTGTGGGGTCGAATCTCATGATGGATTGAACTGAACTGATCTGATGCACCTACCTAGAACTGAATGTGCTGTGAACTCGTTGGGAAGACTCTCCTCTCTTCTCTCTCTCCTCTCTCCTCTCTCTCTCTCTCTCTCTCTCTCTCTCTCTCTCTCTCCTCCTCTCCTCTCTCTCTCTCTCTCTCTCTCTCTCTCTCTCTCCACTCCTCTCGTGCTTCATGGCACTCTTTCTCTTTGTTCCATCAGTTTTTGCACCATTTTTTCACTGGTCTGATCACTGTCATATAATTGTTGTGGTTGACACTGTTTACTGTTGCATCAATGTAAATCTGTCTGACTAATGTGTTTATAAGTAACATAACAATCACGTCTTGAAAATGAAGTAATCGTAAAACTATAAGTAAGTATGGAAACAGGGGACAGATATACATATTATGTTTTTGCTTGTTTGTGTGATCAATTAACATTTTAGATTATGCCAGAGGTACAGACTATTTACTTGTTTTATCATCCAAGCGAAAAATTAACCCTTTAACTCCCTAACCCTATCCCTCAGTGATCTGCATGGTTGGTTCACTTCTGGCGATGAATATGAACGGTGTTTTTGTGTTTTCTTCAGGGAGGAAAGTGGCAGAATGGATCAGATGTTTTCCTCCCAATAACTGAACTGAACTTTACAGGGTCCGATTCCCCGTTGAAGCGTAGACTTTTCTGATTAGTTTGAATTGATAATCCAGCTGCAGGTCGATTAATTCGCATTATGATCTATTGGCAGGACGGTGGATGTTGTAGAGCGGAGACCTGAGACTACTTTCCTACTATATCACCGATTAATTTCGAAGGAAAATTGACTGTGATTGACAGGAGGCAGAGGCAGAGGCAGAGGCAGACACACCCTCACTTTCTGCCTCTGCACACGGACACGCGCGCGCGCGCACACACAGACACAGACACACACCCTCTGCCTCTGCACCCGGACACACGCGCGCGCTCACACAGACACACACCCTCTGCCTCTGCACACGGACACACACGCGCGCGCACACAGACACAGACACGCACCATCTGCCTCTGCACACAGACACACGCGCGCGCACACAGACACAGACACACACCCTCTGCCTCTGCACACGGATACACGCACGCGCGCACACAGACACACACCCTCTGCCTCTGCACACAGACTCACACGCGCGCACACACAGACACAGACACGCACCCTCTGCCTCTGCACACAGACTCGCGCGCGCGCATACACACACAGACACGCACCCTCTGCCTCTGCACACAGACACGCGGGCGAGCACACAGACACACACCCTCTGCCTCTGCACACAGACATGAGTGCGCGCACACACAGACACACACCCTCTGCCTCTGCACCAGACATGATGCGTGCACACAGACACACACCCTCTGCCTCTGCACACAGACGCGCGTGCGCGCACACAGACACGCGCGCACGCACATAGACACATACCCTCTGCATTCAGAATTCCATATGCGCTCCATCAATTGTGAAAACACAACGGAAATTGTCGATAAGGGTAAGGACAAATGTTGCCATCGTAAAATCAAAACAGAGCAAAACAAACAAAACAAAAGAATAACAAAATATCTCTGAAACCAAGGGGAAACGTTTCCGTAAGCAGAGACAAATTGATATAATCAAAATCGTAAGAAAATGTCAAAATCAAAGGAAAAAGTTGCCCCAAACAGATGCTGCCAAGATCAAAAGAGATTACTGTCAAATTTTAACGGAGGAAATGTTACCAAATCAAAAACAAAATGTTAAAAGTACAAAAAATCGAAAAGAGGTATTATCACAATTGGAATTCTGTTTTGTTTTGTTTTGTTTTATTTTGTTTTGCTTTGTTTGTCGCTAATAATGGATAAAAAGTCTGATGAGGATTTTGTTTGTCGCTAATAATGGATAAAAACCTTCTGAGAATCAAATGTTTCCAAAATGAAAAGACAGTAATGCCAAAGTCAAATGGTAGTGTTATCAGATTCAAAGAAAATATTTCTAAATGTTGTCAAAATCAAAGAGAAATATTGCCAGAATGAAATGTTACCAAAATGAAGTTCTAGAATCAAAAAAGAAAATGTCACTAAAATCAGAGATAAATGTAACCAAAGTCAAAGGAAAATTAGCCAAAATCAAAGAGAAAGTATGCCGAATTCAAATGTTGAAGAAATCGGATAATGTGCACGCTGGAGAAAAAAAATCCGAACAAATCAATGTTCATCATCATGGGATGTTGACACAACCACTTAAGCTCTGGCAGTTATACCCGCCTCCCCCACCCCTCCTAATCCCCATCCCACCTGTGAGGGGGGAAAAACCACAGGTAACACAGGAGGACATATGCTTCATTTCATTACAACAGAGTGCTACGGACATCCGATTCGGCAGTTATTTACTCTATCTATATACACAACAGATTCTTTTCAATTCTACGTTTCAGTATTATGTGATCCTCTGTCTACTGCGTGTCCACTACCAAAATGCCCAAGCGTAGTGATGGCTACTGAAAATGGTCGAGTTGTTTAGTGAGTCAGTCTTCGATCGATCGCTGTATACTGTTTCATGGGTTTCGATCATCGAATGAATACAGCCACAACTTCTTTACGAAATTAACACTTTGTAGTCTGCAGTGTAATAATTTTATGTCTGCAGTTTGTTTAGTTTTTATCAGTGGCAGAGTGGCAGTTCATTATTTGGTTGTTTCTCGATCAGATGAGGAAAGTAATTAATGTCCATTGTTCTTCGTGCGCGTGGGCGGATGTGCCCCTCACCACTTTTGTTCCGCCAAACGCTTTCAGTGACATCTAGTGAGAGAAATCTAAGTCAGGTTTTGCTGCTAAAGAATAAAAAAAGAACAAAAAAGAAAAAACGATGAAAAGGGAGGTGATCATTGATAGACGTTTCGAAACTGTTGCCGTCTGGTGGTCAATTTTTCCAAGACGAAGATCAGCCAAAAACTAATCTCGCTCATGCTGGTCGTTCTCATATCACTGCACGTACAGAAAAAAATAAAACAAAAAATTAGAAAGAAAAAAAAAAGGACAGCAAATCAGTATTGTTTCCAGTGGATTTTTCATATTCAACAACAACAACAACAAAAATTCGCCGGTCACACTTGTACTTAACTAATGGCTCATCGACGTGCGCAGTAGTGTATAGTGGTTAAAACGTCAAGGTCGTGGGTTTGATCCGCATAAACACCCTCGCCTGCTGGGTAAAGGTTAACATGTGTAGAGGCCTACCAGTACCTAACCCGTCAGTGTGTACATGTACATGCATACAGGAAGTCAAATTTGACCGTTAACAATTCTGATGGTTATGTCAGTGGATGACTTATGGAAATATGAAAACACACAGCATGCGCCCCCCACCCCCACTCCCACCCCCCGAAGATATAAACTGTGCAACAACATAGTGGAATGAAATCAGCTCACAAAGGAGCTTGACTTCTCCGTGCTCCAATAGAAAATACTGTAATAATTCATAACTATACAATGTTCAAATTGTTGCAGCAGAATGGTTTCGCATAACAAAGGCTACAGAAGTAGCAAATGCCGCAGCTGAAAAAAAAAGCGCCGCAGAGTTACTGAAGCCCACAGGAGAGACGGTTTGTGTTGTGCAGTCAAAGTTATCCCATAATCCGGACAATACTTCCCGTCCTACACACTGTGTGCACCATTTCTTCAAATCGCCAGTCACATCACCTCGGGTGGGTGCAGACGTTAAAATGTTATACCTTGATTAACTTAATTGCCCTGAGGTCATAAGCAGAGTGAGGCGGAACACAACAGACTTCCATTTTTCTGAGAGGCAGTGCCCATCTCCTCTCCCTTGCCGCTGTACCTTCCTCTAAGTTTTCAACAGCCAGAGACCCATTCACACACAACCAGACAGACGATCACGCTCAGTGTTTCTCAAATTCAGTGGGCCATTAGCACAGCTGTTAAGAGTGCCCTGCTCAAAACGCAGAGGTCGTGAGTTCATTTCTATGGTAGAAAGATTTAATAGCTCGAGTTCGATTCGGGCCCACATCATTAACAGCCGGCCTGTTTGCTTCCACCCTCTCTGTCCTCAGCCACCCTGCAAGTCCATCTAATATTTTCTCCATGGGTCTACCTGGTGTTTCTTTCCCTCCAGCTTTCCCGTCTTCCACCATCATTTGGTGGTATCAGCTTACTGTTTTATACGTCCCCACCCCTTCCCCATTCAAGACCTTGCAAGTGCGTAGGGTTTTGTGCAGGCTCACGTAGTCCTGCCGGATAATTGCCGCAGATTTTGATGGAGCGCATATGAAATTCCGATTGCAATGAATCTCTCTCGAAGAAACTCCGAACTTGAACCCGTACCATCAGACTGGCAGATGGGAGCTCTACCTCAAGGCCTTACTTTGCGTGATACGACATGATTACAGGCCTCTCAAACTGACGACTACTAAAAGGGTAGCACTGTTAGGGCAAACGGGTGATGTCATTACATGAACAAAACGGGTACACTGACTGGTGCGCGCTCCATCGCTCTCCATCAAACTACCAGTTTCACTGACGCCACCCGGGTATTACGGGTGCAGGTATTATTGATACCCTTTCCGTGTCATTAGGTCTGTGCCGGGGGGTCGGCTTTCTCCGCCTTGGTTGTGTGTATTTACACGTAGGCGTGTGTGTGTGTGTGTGTGTGTGTGTGTGTGTGTGTGTGTGTGTGTGTGTGTGTGTGTGTGTGTGTGTGTATGTGTGTGTGTGGGAATGTGTGTGTGTGTGTGTTTTATTGTTTAAAGCCCAGCCGACATCACAGAGCCATATCAGGGCTAGAATATTCTAAACATGCACACACTTACACAGTACACAACAACAGACACACACACACACACACACACACACACACACACACACACACACACACACACACACACACACACACAACACACACACACACACACACACACACACACACACATACACACACACACCATACCTCACTGAGGAAAAGAACTGGAAAAGAACATTTGGTACAGATATCAATGCATTCGTGCATAATTATAATCTAAGGATCTGCCCTTGGCGTTGACCACTCCGTCCAATTCATCACCAGGGAATTTAAAAAATCAAACCTTAAACACATGTAAACATAACTAAAGGGCACTAAAACATATAAAACGAGCCTAAATTATCTAAAACTGCTTCTGCAATCACATTTCCTCAAAGCCAAAAATGCACTTAATACCTGTAACCGATTATTAATCCTAAGAACAAAATTAATGCTGTTTGGGACTGTAATACAGTACTGTTCTCTTTAGTGTGTATTTATCAATTTCTTCAAATTCAACTTTTTTTGGAAGTGGAAAATGGTCAAAATTACACTGGCTTTTTTTTGTACTGCGATGATATTCCCTTTTCGCTGAGACCACAAACGGTTGTACAGAAATAGACACATGTTGAAAACGAAAATTAGATATGACTATCAGAGAATAACGTTTGTTCTTAAGCGTATGCAGAAAGTCAATTCCTTGATGTTTTGACAATTTTGTTGCAGACAGTGTAATTATGAAGACAGAAAAGTTATAGAATGTCCTCAATGTAACTTTGATAAAAAAAAATTATATGAAATAAAAGTGAACATGTACCAAGGCGATAGTAAACTGTCACAACAGTGAAAACAGAACTGAAATATTGTGAAAGGAAAAGTGTTGCTCATACATCTTCCGCGTAAAGTCCTGATCTCTGGCACCTTTTGGGTCAGCGTCACCTTGATCTTGGATCCTTATTTTTGAATTTGTCCTTCAGCGATTTCTTGACACTACCCGCTTTCAACTAAAATTTGGTAAAGATCTACCCATATAGAGCTCAGAAAATCGCATTTACACATTTTTGTCCACAGACAGACAGGCAAACACGCAGACATACAGACAAACACACTGACATACATCCGGTCTCTATGAAATAACCTCTCTTTCTCTCTCTGTCTGTCTGTCTGTCCTGTCTCTGTCTCTCTCTGTCTGTCTCTGTCTGTCTGTCGTCTGTTTTGTCTGTCTGTCTCTCTTTCTCTCTGTCTGTCTGTCTGTCTCTCTCTCTTTCTCTCTTTCTGTCTGTCTCTCTCTCTCTCTCTCTCTTTCTTCTCTCTCTCTCTCTCTCTCTCTCTCTCTCTCTCTCTCTCTCTCTCTCTCTCTCTCTCTCTCTCTGTTTCTTGTAAAAAAGTAAGAGAAAAAAAGGGAGGTTGAGATTAAAGAATGACGATGAAGGGATGTTATGAAACAAATTCTTATCTCCCATGTCCAGGCAACCCCCTAATATTAAGAAACAAAAAAATCAAAAAAGGAAGGAAGAAAGAAGAAAAGAGAAGCAATAATCAATGAACGAAACAAAACAAAAAAAGAAGGAAGAACGAAAGAATAAAAAAAAAAATTTTAAAAACAAAGAAAACGATACCGCGATACAGAAAGACACAAAAGATACCAAGAAACGACAAAAGAAAGAACGACAGAAATAAAAAGAAGGGGGGGGGGGGGGAGAAGATGAGACTGAAAAAAAGACAGAATAACGGGAGTAATTTCAGTGTTTGATGTCGAAACGTCGAAGTGATTGTAACGGAAAAGCCAATATAATAGATTACACCTCTCTCTCTCTCTCTCTCTCTCTCTCTCTCTCTCTCTCTCTCCTCCTCTCTCTCTCCTCTCTCTCTCTCTCTCTCTCTCTCTCTCTCTCTCTCTCTCTCTCTCTCTCTCTCTCTCTCTCCTTCTCTTCTCTCTCTTCTCTTTCTTCTTCCTTCTCTCTTTCTTCTTCTTCGTCGTGAGGCTGGGTGTGATTAAAAAAATACGCTTTGGATTGCTTATGATTCTACCCTCGAAAATGAACATTTGGTCTCTCTCTCTCTCTCTCTCTCTCTCTCTCTCTCTCTCTCTCTCTCTCTCTCTCTCTCTCTCTCTCTCTCTCTCTCTCTCTCTCTCTCTCTTCTCTCTTTCTCTCTTTCTCTCTCTTCTCTCTCTCTTCTGTCTCTCTCTCTCTCTTCTCTCTCTCTCCTTTGTCTGTCTGTGTGTCTGTTTGTCTCTCCCTTATTCTACAGAAGCACACACACACACACATGTACAGGCACACACACCGCGCGCGGCACACACACACACACACACACAATACATAATATATATAGGCACACACACGCGCGTGCACACACACACACACACACACCACACACACCACACACACATATACAGGCACACACACGCCAACGCACACACACACACAACACACACACACACACACACACACCACACACACCCCACGCACAGAGCAGCAGCTGACCGAGACAAGTCACAAAAAAGACACACAAAGTGCCAGGCAGTCGCTAATTCAAAAGAGAGAATAAAAAAAAATATGATGGAGCAGGTGGAGGACGGAGGAGAATAGAGGGAGTGGAGAGAGTTGGGGAGGGAGACAAAGAGAAGACAAAGAGAAGACAAGAGAGACACGGATGTAGTTCTTTGTCCATTCGTGACATAAATACATGTTTTCTCTGTGATCTACCCGTAAATGTGAATATATAGTCATCTTATACATTGTTAGCAGTGACGGCACTTAATTAATGTACATACGAGCTTATGCTGAAAGATGGGGGTGTCTTACATGTGCCTTAAACTTAAAGTCATTCATAAAATAAGACTGCTTTGGTGATATCATTTGTCTTTGTATCTTGTTGAAACAAGTTTGAAAAACAACTTCGTGAATACAACTGATAAGAATTCCGTTCTCTGCCCCCTCTATCCTTGCATAGGACAGAGAGAGGGAAAGAGAGAGAGAGAGGCAGACAGACAGACAGACAGTCAAACAGAGACAGAGGCACAGGACTCAACATTTAGGACTTTAATGAATGTAAACCAACCGTCCCTTTAAAAGTATAAAAGAAAGGACACGCGATATACGAGACGTAGATAAACCGACAGACAAGAGAGACAAGAAATTCTTACTTTCCCAAAAGAGAGAGAGAGACATACAGACAGACAGACAGACCAGACGGAGAGACAGAGAGAGACAGAAAGAGGAATAGATACAGGCAGACAGACATACAAAGGGCAGACAGAAACAGAGAGGGGAAGAGGACCTGTACATAGAAATTCGATACCAGTGCACCCTAACAGACCGAACAGACATAAGAACAACAGAGGGAAAGATTCAGCAACCCGGAAAGGCAGTCAGTCATGCAAGAAGTGCCCCTTCATCAAATAACTTTGTAACAGCCTGTAACAAAGCCTATGACAAGGTGTGTAACGGTAACAACAACAAGGCGTCCACTCAGTTATTAACAATCGCTTTCAAGTTTCATCGATCTATGTCAACATGTTTTTCCATGGAGGAGGGGAGGTGTTAATGGAATGTGTGTGTGTGTGTGTGTGTTGTGTGTGTGTGTGTGTGTGTGTGTTGTGTGTGTGTGTGTGTGTGTGTGTGTGTGTGTGTGTGTGTGTTGTATGTAAAACAGTAAGACATGCAGCAATATATCTGTTATGATTGTGCATGCGCGTGCGTTGTTTGAATGTTCGAGTGTGTGTGTGTGTGTGTGTGTGTGTGTGGGTTGAGAGAGAGAGAGAGAGAGAGAAACAACCAGACAGTAATACATATTTGTGCGTGTGTGTGCGCGTATGTGCGTATGTGCGTCTGTGCGGTTCTGTGTGTGTGTGTGTGTGTGTGTGTGAGCATGCGGTTGTGTGTATGTGTCTATTACATGTGTCTGTGTGTATGAGCCATGTGTGCGTATACGTGTGAACGACACTAACAGGAAGACGGAGAAACAAAATCTGGATGGACAAAGCCAAATTTCCATAACTTTCCAAAGAATTCAAAACAAGTGTGACTGCCCGCGTTAAAGCAAACAGGAACCAGAAAAAACACGAAAGAAGAATATGAACGCGTATTTAATACAACAAAACAAGACAGGCGCAAATTTTCGGCCAACTGGCCTTTGTCAAGCGTAAGATTACAAACAAACAAACACTAGATACAAAAAAATTGAGAAAAAGACTGAAACTTCCCTGCTGCTGTCTTCAATGTGAGAAAAGGAACATTCAAAACTAGTGTGACTGCCTGCGTTCAAGCAAACAGGAACCAGAAAAAAACACGAAAGAAGAATATGCATTCCGTCTGTACGTTTGTGTGCTTATGTTCTATGTGCAGAATGACAAAGACTATGTGTTACATCCACCAGGATCTAATACTAATATCTGTCTACTTCAAAAGTTAGGGAAGGTAAAGCAGCGAGGGAGAGATGGGCACCGTCCTCATAGTGCTGGTCCTGAGAAACGTTGAAGACTTTACACCTCATTTTCCCATGACCTCAGGATTATTGGATAAATTGTTTTTTCCCTGCTGCTGTTTTCTCACATTGAAGACAGCAGCAGGGAAGTTTCAGTCCTTTTTCTCATTTTTTGTATCTAGTGTTTGTTTGTAATCTTACGCCTGTCTTGTTTTGCTGTATTAAATACGCGTTCATATTCTTCTTTCGTGTTTTTTCTGGTTCCAAAGAATTGTTTGCTTTCCGATAGACCAAGGACAGTTCAAAGTACCACACTGACACAGTTAATGTCAGCCTCGCTATCTGTTTGTCTTTCTGTATGTCTCTCCATCCTTGTCTCTGTGAGTATATTTGTCAGTCTGTCCGTAAGTCTGTCTATCTGCAGAGCAAGTAATCTACAAAGACACGAGGGAATAAAAAAAAAAACACTTCTGTTAATCAATCATTGATGTCATGTACTGTTGACCTTGTCAGTCGTTTTACCTGCTGTACTCACGTACTGTCAATGATATCACGTCGATTTATTTTTATGCTTTTACGCCCATGAATAAACACTTTATGTGTGACCGCTTTTGTAGCAGCATTTTCGCTTCTTTTCAAAGAAAACAACCTTCATCGAAAGGAAGGGGGAGGGCAAGGACAGGACTGAAGAGGACATCGGCCAGATATATGTCAAAAAAAGAAAAAAAGAGTTTATCCAAAAATCCTGAGGTCATGGGAAAATGAGGAGTAAAGTCTTCAACGTTTCTCAGGACCAGCACTATGAGGACGGTGCCTATCTCTCCCTCGCTGCTTTACCTTCCCTAACTTTTGAAGTAGACAGATATTAGTATTAGATCCTGGTGGATGTAACACATATCTTTGTCATTCTGCACATAGAACATAAGCACACAAACGTACAGACGGAATGCATTAAGAAAATGCAAAGAAATAAAAAGAAATCACTGCATCGATAAAAACGTACATATAAAAGGATGGAAGAAAGAAAAGCAGCATCAAATCAAACAAATAAGCGAACAAACACAGGGAGAATGAAATGGCTATTAATAAGAAAAGGTATAACATGTATAATAACAAGGTGTGTAGAAAAGGGGTTTCCTTTAAAGCAAGATGCCTGCTTTAAATATGTCTAATCTGTTCTTGGAAGATTTAAGATTGTTTCTTAAAGTTGTGTCGTGTGTTTGACATGCGATTATTAGCTCTGTTAAGAATTTGGGGGCTGATCTGTGCAGTTTTGATATCAGTGTGCTTTTGTTATTCTGTTGGTTTTGAGAAGAGAAGAGAAGGCTGATTTATTGTCTATACAAAGAGTACACTAATAGTAGTAATACAATAACATTTTTAGTGATAACGTTTCCGCTATTTAAATATTTTGGTCCGTGAATAGGGAAATATCAGTTGTCAGAAATTTTCCTGTTCTTCTGAGCCCCAAATTGTGTTTGTTTGGTTTTCTTTTTTTTTTTTTTTTTTTTTCGATTAGTCTCGCTGCAGCCATTTCATATCGTTGATGCATAATAGCTCATACAGGATTTGAT
>JAPXFY010000015.1:35972633-35975133 GCA_030674185.1 Monoplex corrugatus
AAAAGTTTTCATCCGATTTCCTTGATATTTGGTACACATATAGCAGGGACAGATATCTACGGCTGTTTTTACAATCTTGCAGTTCTGCTTGAAAGAAACATTTTTATCAAAAACTGTATTATCATTTTTTAATTATAATTATTCTAAAAGTTGGTGTGATGATTGTACAGAAAATAATGATAGTAGAGCTAAGATTTTACTACATGCCATACATACAGGGTGTTTTAAAAAGAATACGCCAAAATCATCACGTGATGTGTCAAAAACGAAAAAAATTACAAACCTCTAGCATGAACACATGTGTTGTATATACATTCAAGTTTCATTTCATGTTTTATAAGTGCTCAATGTGGCCACCACCGGCAGCGCGGACAACATCAAGCCGATATGAGAATTCCTCCCAAACGCGCCTCAGCATGTCACGGTCCACCGTGTTGATTGCAGCTGTTATTCGATCTTTCAAATCATCGATACTTGCTGGAAGTGGTGGAACATAAACTTGGTCTTTAACATACCCCCACAAGAAAAAGTCACACACAGTGAGGTCCGGGGATCTGGCAGGCCAAGCACAGAGAGCAAGGTCTTTAGCACCTCTCCTCCCAATCCATCGCTGAGGCACGTTTTCATTCAGATAAGCTCTAACCCCGAGATGCCAATGGGGTGGTGCTCCATCTTGCTGAAAAATGAAGTCATTCGAATCTGCTTGCAGTAAAGTGAATAGCCAGTTTTGGAGCATTTCGAGATAGGTTTGTCCTGTAACGGTGTTTCCTTCAAAGAAAAAGGGACCATAGACCTTGTCTTGAGACACAGCACAGAAGACGTTCACTTTAGGGGAATCTCTTTCATGCTCAACAGTTTCATGTGGGTGATCTGTTCTCCAAATGCGCACATTGTGACGATTGACTGTGCCGCTCAAATGGAAAGTCGCTTCGTCACTAAAAACTAAACGTGAAAAGAGAGTTTCATCACCTTCCTCCATCTCCAGCATTGACTCACAGAATGTCCTCCGCATCACCTTGTCATCATTAGTAAGTGCTTGGACGAGGCTTAGTTTGTATGGTTTCATGTGTAATCGTCTCTTTAACACACGCCAGACAGTGGTATGAGGGATGGCAAGCTGAAGACTTGCTCGACGTACGGACTTACGTGGGCTGCTCTCAAATGCATCATGAATCCTCTCCACTTGCTCCTCTGTAACACGTGGTCTTCC
This sequence comes from Monoplex corrugatus, assembly GCA_030674185.1. Lineage (NCBI taxonomy): Eukaryota > Metazoa > Mollusca > Gastropoda > Littorinimorpha > Ranellidae > Monoplex > Monoplex corrugatus. The sequence continues at coordinate 35,973,844 of JAPXFY010000015.1, forward strand.
AGGACTCTTTCCTTTGCACAGACACCCACTCTCTTTAAACTGTCTAACCCACCGTCGAATGCTCTCACGATGGGGCGGATCAATGCCGAATTCTGTTCTGAAAGCACGTTGCACCGTGACAATGGCGTTTGTTTTCGCGAACTCAAGCACGCAAAACGCCTTCTGCTGAGGAGTCGCCATTTTGATTGATCTTCCCACAATTCAGCTGCACCGGAAGTTATACTAACGACAGCGGTGAAACTGACACCCAATCAAACTTTGATAACTACTCTATCAAATAACCACTGATTCAGTCCACTACAATGCTATAGACCTGAAAAAACTGCGTAATGATTTTGGCGTATTCTTTTTGAAACACCCTGTACTATACAGATGTGTTTGCTCACTAAATATCAAATTCCTAACTTGAATATATTTGAAGTTATAAATGTCACAGTATGTACTATATTTTTTTCATTTTCGCGAAAACATTTTTAATTAATTAATTTTTGTCAACTTTTCATAACTCACAGACCCAACAAAGCTATTCAACCAAGGAATACTGTCTGAGGTATCTTCTTGCCAAATATCTTGGTGATTGGTTAATCAGAACTGAAACACTGAACATCACAATCTTGGTACCCAAATCTGGGTAGGTCTGCCCCCTTAATCTTCCAAATGACTTCTGTTTCTTTCTTTCCTTCTTTCTCTTTGTTTTCGTTTCAATTTTCGTAGTAGAACCTAATGTTTCCTACAGCAAACGCCCCAAAAGTGGCAGAAGTGTATAACTAGTAAACAAGCTGCTGTTTACAGGGGGGAAGCATCTCTTATTTCCAACACGCAAGCCCAGTTAGTAACACTAACCACGGTAAGTCACTTCGCACCCGTACAAAATGTCTACCCACTTGACGAGGTCTTGTCGCTGTGGGGTCTTTTACCTGCGCTAAGGGCACGCACACAGTGGGCGCGGTGGGGCCATGAAGGGCCGGGAGGTATAGAGAGATCAAGCCTTAATCCCCCGTCCCCCCAGCTACTGTCACCCTGTCTGTATATCGTGGGATTAACGGCGCGTGAGACGTGACCTGAGAACACCACGCGGGATTGACTTCTCCCACACTCCTCGCCAACCCTGTTCTCACTCCGTCTTCCCACCTGTCCTCTCGTTTGTTGAGGGAGAGGGGAAAGGGGGTTGAGGAAAGGGGCTGTGTTGTTATGTGATGATTTACGGGTGGTCGGTTTCTTCAGTTCAGTCTTTTCAGCGTCTTTTCTGATGTTTGGTTGGTTGATTGGTTGGCTGGTTGGTTGGTTGCT
>JAPXFY010000015.1:35980133-35982633 GCA_030674185.1 Monoplex corrugatus
TCTATCTATCTCTATCTATCTATCTATCTATCTCTATCTATCTATCTCTATCTATCTCCATCTATCTATCTCTCTGAGGAAGACGAGATAGACAGATATCTATCTGTCTATCTCGTCTTCCTAAAATGCCCCACGAGTATGTGTGTGTGTCACTGGTTGCCTCTTTGGCCTATAGAAAATAGGGCAAACCAGCCCCCCAACCTAACAGATCGCAGGTGGCGTATGGCGGATGGCCTTCAGATATGTTAGTTTGCTGCAAACTAAACCGGACTTGTCCGGACAAATATTGCCAGCCTGGACCGTCTGGCGATGATTTCTATCGGCATGGGGCGGACTGGCACTTGGCAAAGCCGCATCTACAAAATATCCTACAGCTCTTATGACGAGCCATCAGGCTGCCCAAAGCTCAAGCCCCTAGTGCTCACAGAGTAACTCTTTTGGCCATGAGCTAAGGGCGAGCAACCCCTACAGGAAACCCAGTGGACTGAAGTTGGAGGTACCAGGCCTGCAGGCACGAACGGTATCCGTGGAAAATGACGTGAATACCGAGTTCACGTTCATTTTGCTTATACCCCAGCCGACTACTACAGCCGTATCAGGGCTAGCACCCGGTCAAAAACGACAACCAGATTAAGATAAAAGACAACAGTTAAAAACCATGCTCACCGTTAACCTTGCAAGTCTAAATAGCAATTAAAGAAAACCCATATTATATCAGGTGAAATCTATTGACCTATTGTGAAAACTGGAAAATTGAATCAGGAGGGACGTCCCGAAGAAGTACTTTGAGTCCGCCGTGTAGTGCTTTTGTCTCACATCGTACAAGTCCCAGCAATACGTGAATGCCTACATGGTCATTTACATCAGACGAACGTGGTGCTCGCCTGTTGAGATTTCATCAGGTTGGAGTAGTTTACGTCGGGTATACGCTTTGCTGGAATCCACTCTCCCGCAGGACTTGGGGGAAAAACGGCCACATTAATCGCCAGATGTGGCTTGATCATGTAGACGGCAAACGAAGGAAGATGTGAATTTGTTACACTCTGCGCTTCAGATCCACTTTAGGCAAGAGCTGGATATAAGAAATGTGGTACCCACATGTTTGAGGCTAAAAAACAAGAACAAAACTCACTTAAGTACTTCTATATCACCATCGTTAAAAGTGTTATTCTCCTCTCTCTCTCTCTCTCTCTCCTCTCTCTCTCTCTCTCTCTCTCTCTCTCTCTCTCTCTCTCTCTCATTGTGTGTGTGTGTGTGTGTGCGTGTGCGTGTGTGTGTGTATGTTGGTGTGTGTGTGTGTGTGTGTGTGTGTGTGTGTGTGTGTGTGTGTGTGTGTGGTGTGTGTTGTGTGGTGTGTGTTCCCAGCAGATATATGGAAGAAGAAAAAATCGTTAACGATGTGCAAACAATTAATAGTACATTTACATAAGTAAAGAAAAACATGAATTAAAATACTGTCAGCCATGTGTTTTTCCGCTAGTTCCCAGATGCTCTCCACAGGACTGCACAAAGAGGAAACGGATATGACGTTCAGGCATCACGTGACTAATGGCGGCATTATTTTGTCACAGCACATTTCCACAGCCGCTGCCTGACGGGTTGTTTCCAAACCGTTGTCTTGTCGGAATCTCTTTGTGTATTGGCAAGCTTAACGGATGACTGTCTGCAAAATATGGACACTTACGCGATAAGTGCAAAATACTGACACTTGAAATCGTCACGCAATCGGAAGATGAGGTAAAGAAAAAAGCAGAGCATAAGATTGGCGTGGGTATAATCATTGCGGTTAATCTCGACACATAACTATGACATATCGACCAAATTTGAAACTGCTAGCCCGAAGGTTCTGTTTCTTTGAATTTGATAAGGAAAGATCATAGGTCTGTTTTTTTCTATACCCATAGATATGCGTCCACATGAGACGGTTTTAATCAAATGTCTTATAACATCGCCTTAATCGTGGATATGGTTCCAGTATTAAATGCTTTTGTGACACAGAGAACAGGTACATACGGAACAAGATAAGACCAACATCCTGGTGGAAACTGCTTTTGACAAAAGTGAATCGACTGTTAATGTTATTGTTGTTGTTTAAAGCCCAGCCGACTGTGTAGAGCCATATCAGGACTATATCATCATCATCATCATCAGGTGCCCTGCCGCGTGGCGTTGGCGATCATGGACTTCCATCTGTCTCTATCTCTTGTTGCCTCAAGCATCTTTTCCACCCTCCTCGTCTTCAGCCACTCTGCAAGTCCGTCTAGTATTTTCTCCCTGGGTCTACCTGGTGCTCTCTTTCCCTCCAGCTTTCCCGTTGTGACCAGGTGCTCCAAATCCCCTTTCCTCATAAAATGGCCTATAAATGTTGCCTGTTTTTTCCTATTCTTCCTTGTGAATGATCTACTTGTGTCTGCCTCCATCAAGACTGTCTCGTTTGTTTTCTTCGCTGTCCATGGAACTCTCAACATTCTTCTTCGAAACCACATCGCGGCAGCCTCAA
>JAPXFY010000015.1:35987633-35992633 GCA_030674185.1 Monoplex corrugatus
CTGGGGATGAAGAGGGTGGGGGAGATGCTGGGGGCAACGAGAGATAGAGATGGTTGGAAGTCCATGGTCGCCAATGCCATGCGGCAGGGCACCTGATGATGATGATGACTTATTGCCGTCGTTTTGGTCACAAGTTTTCTTACTGTTCTACAGCGCTTAAATGTCGCATTGAAATAATTTGGTTTCTGAGGGATACTGTTAAAAAGACACACACAGATGATTGATGTCTGTAAACCTACTAATCCCCTAACTAAATATGCCCCCAACAGAAAAAATACGGAAGCACATGAAGTCCACTTTAATCATCATCAGCAGCAGCAGCATAATCATCATCACCATTATCATTATTGTTGTTGTTGGTGGTGGTGGTGTTGATAGCGGTGGTGATATCAATATCATTATGGTTATTATCATTATGCATTATTGTTATGGTTATCATTATGCATTCAACTGTGTGATTATTCCTTCAGATTTCCGTTTGTTTGTTTTTCTTTCTTTCTTTCTTTCTTTGTCTGTTTGTTTTTCAAAACTCTTCTGCTGAACATGGTCCTGCCATGCTCTTATATCCACTTGTCTCAATATATAAACGTGCATCGTGTGGTTCTTACTGTACTGCATTGTAGTTTTCATCACATCAGAATGTTTTCACATCAACTGTGTTTGTTTTTTACAATATGGATTTTCTGTGGACTTTAATCAACGATGTTTCTTTGTCGCTACGAGTTCTTTTCCATGCACTAAGTGCATGCTGCACACCTACCTCTGTGTATCAATTCATCAGACAGACTAACCTCGGTATCTGCTAATGTTCATCAGAAAGATGGGGGAACTAGGAAAATCCCTATCCCAACCAGTATTCAAATTGTTACTGATATTGTTGTTTAAAGCCCAACCGACTGCGTAGAGCCATATCAGGTCTATAACCGCTTCAAAACATACAAAACTTCAACAGGAAAAATAAACGGAAAAGAAAATTAAGTACACATATCAATGCATGTGTGCACGTAATCTAAGGATATGCCCCTGACGTTGACCACTCCGTCCAATTTATCGCACAGGGGATTTAAAAAACACACATGAATACAAATTTAAGCATAACTTAGGACATCAAAACATATATGAAAACGGGCATAAGTTACCTAAAATTACTTCAGCATATCTCACCTCCCTAGAGCAAAAATGCACTTATTATATGTACCCAATTATCAATCCTAAGAAAAAGTACGTAAGACTTTATCGAACACACAGGTGAATGGATGAGCAAGGCAGAAACTTATAGGAAGAAATGACAGAAAGCAAAGGAACATGGCAGAAACAAAGAGAGAGGAAATTTCTGGTACAGAATTTACAGAAGGTTGGGATACTATTTATACTGAAAGAGCCCCCGGCATCCTCAAGGGGGGGAGGACTCAAATATCAAACCTCTGGCTTCCCCCATTTAGCCATTGCTCCATCTTTAAGCAGGAAGTTCATAACAGAGCAGCCATAAAACATCAAACCTAAATAAACTTGGGAACAAGGGTTTGAGGAGAAGATGCACATTAAATGTCTGCATCACTATAGTGGCACAAAATAAAAATGGACAATCAAAATTTTCTCCGCTGTTTATGAATGCCAATAAATTTGCACCTATGCTTAGCCTCAGCATGGCTGTTTCGGTTTTAATGTGCTTGCTTCATTTTCATGGTCATATTATTACCAAAGATATTTAGCAATATCTAAAGACATCTGACACTATCTAATGGGCAAATTCTGAGCACATACAAGTTTTCTGATTCTGCTATCCACAACATCAAACAGTCTAGGCAGGCCAACAGATAATCTTGTGAAGACATCACGATGAGTTTCGAAAGCTCGCAAATAAACACCACAAGACTTAACTGTGGGAAAATGACCAAAAGTCTTTGCAAGAACAATATAAAAACCTGTACTAAAAAACAAATTGTTAGCGTGGCATGATCATGTCGTTTTATTTTCTAGGAAGCAGGAAGCAAACTGACAGTTAAAATGGCGGGTGTCGTCGGCTGTGTTCACTCTGTCGTAAATCTTGTGTCTAGCCAAAGACGTGTCGTTGTCGACTGAAACATGTCTCGGTCATTCAGTACATGGATACCGGTTTATCTCCCGTTCCTTCTGTCTCACTACCACTCTCTTCTATGTCACAGGTTTTCGTAATCATCATCATCGATGGGATTATTCCACTCGTCAATCATCGCTTGGATACAAATTTCAGTCCTGCCATACTGTGTGTACACGAGAACTAGTGATAAGAATCTTTCCAAAAAAAAGCCCTTAGAATATTTTATCTCCGTCTCCCGGGAGACGGGCATAGCCCCAAAGGTGGGAGAGGGAGGAGAAAATCCTTCTCTTGCATCATCATCATCGTTTTACTACGCATATTACTATGACTGTGACGATGCAGATGACTACAACTAGTGTTATTCGTAGTAGCAGCAGCAGATGTGGTGCTTGTAAGAACTACTAGTTCTTCTACTCACATGCGTGTCATAGATTTATTGGTACCATTGGCATCTTATCATTTTCAGTAATGTTACTATTTCTGGACCTTCTACAGCTCCAACTACTTTTCAACAAGAAATAGAAAAAAGACTTTGTCGAGTGAAAATAAAAACGTTGTCAGGACTTTCATTTTGGTCGAATGTGAATCGTTTTCCGCTGGCTTCTCCCAGTGCCAGTTCATCTGATGTTTCTTCAAGATCACAGTGACACTGAAAAGTACAAAATCAGGATTTTCTGGTGGGAAACCGATACAAAAGGAGATTGTTTAGAATGTCTAAAGCATTTGTTTTAAACTGATGTATTTATATATTTATTTATTCGTTTATTTCATAAACCTGACGATAAGGCGTGGCAGGATGGCATACTCACGTAACTGCATTATTTTATTAATTGGGTTCCAAGAGAAACGACAACTCCATCCTCTCATCGATCAACGGACGCCAGCCTGCCTCCAAATTGACTTGATTATGTTCCCTGGCTGGCTGGTGAAAGTGCGCTAAGCGCTTGTTAAACGAAGTTAAGAGAAGTAAATGGGACAGAATGGACTTGGAGCAGATTCTGAAATTTGTTGTAGAAACTGAAAAACACGTGGACTAACAAACAAGTCTGCAGATTAACTTAGCTGTTTTTCTTTTCTGCCCCCCCCCCCCCCACCATCCCCTTCCCCCATTTCACTCTACACTATCTTAATGATCAGGAAAGCCGGGGCAATTTTTACAGCGCTGTGAGGATAATGGCAATGAGGATGATGATCATGATGCTATAGAATTCCAGCGAGGGTCGAGACTGCGTAGCACGGTTGTACACTTACTATCATAACATATCCTGGTGTCAAACAGGGTTTGAGAAATACAGACACCTGCGGCGTTGGTCAGGAGATTTGTACACCACCCTCACTGACACATCCGTGAAGTGGATGAGATTTGACCACGTGGTCCGAGTCTTGTCAATGAGCCCATAGCACGTTCACCTCGGGTTAAGAACCAACTGGGGCTGAAAAACCCTGCAATGTTTTTGATAGGACTAATGGGAATTCTCGGACCCATAACCTTCCAATCGGTAGTTCGTTCTGCCTACTGACCCAATCAGTTCAGTGGTATAAGTCGAGACAAAGTGATGACATTTCTGATAAAACTTGCGTGCAGCTGATTGGCTGTTACATAAAAAAAACTTACGCATTGACGTTCAACCACACATTTAAGCGAATCCGAAGACTCCTTTGATTTTAAATTTAGTTCCACGCTGAGTGTGCTGGTTGGGTCTGTCGGCTAAGCAGTGGATTCAGCGTCTCATCTCTCTAATTCAGTCCCAGACTTCAACATAAAACTGGCCTGTTTGCTGTTCATTTTCAATGTTCCAATCATTACGGTATTGTCAGCTTAGTACTTTGTAGGTCCCATTCTCCCCTCCCCCCATTTTAAGACCTTGCCAGCGCTTAGGTTTTCGGTCAGTCTTAAGGTGTCTACATGGCACATGAGGGTAGAGGTGGAGTGCATATGAAATTGTCCACGTGTAATGAATTCCTCCCGAACAAAATCCAAACAAATTCTGCACTATGCACGGGCACTGCAGGTGTCTGTATCTCTCGGGCCTGGTTGACGCCAGGATACATTATGATAGTAAGCGTAGAGTACAGCCCTGTCATGCTGTCTCAGTCCTAGATGGAAATCCATAGCATCGTGATTATCATCTTCGACATCATCATCATCGCATTGCAAAAACTGTGCCAGCTTCTGTGGCCATTAAGGTGACGTAGAAAATGGGACAAAAAAAAGGTGAGCACAAAAGGTAACCTCCCTGAGTGCGATGATCCTTAAAAAACAACCTCTGAACCATGCAGAGACAGTATCCAATTCTATTAGTTGATACACACAAACATGTATTCAAACAGTGTGTGCGTATTTACAGGAATCTGGTAGCCCATATTTCAAAATCGATACCCCCCTTGTACAAGCATGTTTGATAAAGTAATGTAGACCTACCCATTTTGCTCTGGCCATCATGTTCTGTTCAGAGAGAATTAAGCAATAGAAACCAGTATATAAAAGATTCTTCATGTCATTAGTTTGAATTAAACTAATCGTGAAGCAAAGTAAACTGCGTTAAAAAGGAGAAGTCTATGTTTATGGCGCAGTTATTTTACTGACTTCTTCAGTCAAAGAGGGGAGGATTGTTTCATATCGAATGGAGAGAGTGTGCGTGTATGTGTATTTGTTTGTTTGTTCGTGTGTGTTCGTTAATTCTTTTAACGTCTATTCACATACGCGCTTTTAGACGATGTGTGTGAGTGTGTATGTGTGTATGTGTGAGTGTGTATGTGTGTATGTGTCTGTGTTTCAGTGACAAAAAATTATGTAGCCACATTTTCTCAGCTGTTTCTGTCGGATCTTGACTAAATTTGCGTCAATTTCAAGTTCATATTGCTTATAGCCCAGCCGACTACTAGAGCCATATCAGGACTAACACCGCGTCAAAAACGA
>JAPXFY010000015.1:35995133-36272633 GCA_030674185.1 Monoplex corrugatus
GGCACGATGGCAATGAGGTGTGGCAGGATGGCGGTGAGGTGTGGCAGAATGGCAATGAGGTGTGGCAGGATGGCAATGAGGAAAAATGGCAATAAGGCGTGGCAGGATGGCAATAACGTATGACAGCATGGCAATGAGGTGTGAAGGGATGGCAATGAGGTGTGGCAGGATGGCAATAAGGCGTGGCAGGACGGCAATGAGATGTGGCAGGATGGCAATGAGGTATGGCAGGATGGCAATGAGGTGTGGTAGGATGGCAATGAGGTGTGGCAGGATTTCAATGAGGTGTGGCAGGATGGCAATGAGGTGTGGCAGGACGGCAATGAGGTGTGTGGCAGGATGGCAATAACGTATGACAGCATGGCAATGAGGTGTGAAGGGATGGCAATGAGGTGTGAAGGGATGGCAATGAGGTGTGGCAGGATGGCAATAAGGCGTGGCAGGACGGCAATGAGATGTGGCAGGATGGCAATGAGGTATGGCAGGATGGCAATGAGGTGTGGCAGGATGGCAATAAGGCGTGGCAGGATGGCAATGAGGTATGGCAGGATGGCAATGAGATGTGGCAGGGTGGCAATGAGGTGTGGCAGGATGGCAATGAGGTGTGGCAGGATGGCAATAAGGCGTGGCAGGATGGCAATGAGGTGTAATAGGATTTCAATGAGGTGTGGCAGGATGGCAATGAGGTGTGGCAGGATGGCAATGAGGTGTGACAGATTGGCAATAAGGCGTGGCAGGATGGCAATGAGGTGTGGCAGGATGGCAATGAGGTGTGACAGAATGGCAATGAGGTGTGGCAGGATGGCAGTGAGGTGTGGCAGGATGGCAATGAGGTGTGGCAGGATGGCAAAGAGGTGTGGCAGGATGGCAATGAGGTGTGGCAGGATGGCAGTGAGGTGTGGCAGGATGGCAATGAGGTGTGGCAGGATGGCAATGAGGTGTGGCAGGATGGCAAAGAGGTGTGGCAGGATGGCAGTGAGGTGTGGTAGGATGGCAATGAGGTGTGGCAGGATGGCAATGAGGTGTGGCAGGATGGCAGTGAGGTGTGGCAGGATGGCAGTGAGGTGTGGCAGGATGGCAATGAGGTGTGGCTGGATGGCAATGAGGTGTGGCAGGATGGCAATGAGGTGTGGCAGGATGGCAGTGAGGTGTGGCAGGATGGCAGTGAGGTGTGGCAGGATGGCAGTGGGGGTGTGGAGGATGGCAGTGAGGTGTGGCAGGATGGCAATGAGGTGTGGCAGGATGGCAATGAGGTGTGGCAGGATGGCAATGAGGTGTGGCAGGATGGCAGTGAGGTGTGGCAGGATGGCAGTGAGGTGTGGCAGGATGGCAGTGAGGTGTGGCAGGATGGCAATGAGGTGTGGCAGGATGGCAATGAGGTGTGGCAGGATGGCAATGAGGTGTGGCAGGGTGGCAGTGAGGTGTGGCAGGATGGCAGTGAGGTGTGGCAGGATGGCAATGAGGTGTGGCAGGATGGCAGTGAGGTGTGGCAGGATGGCAATGAGGTGTGGCAGCATGGCAATGAGGTGTGGCAGGATGGCAGTGAGGCGTGGCAGGATGGCAATGAGGTGTGGCAGGATGGCAATGAGGTGTGGCAGGATGGCAATGAGGTGTGGCAGGATGGCAATGAGGTGTTACAGAATGGCAGTGAGGTGTGGCAGGATGGCAGTGAGGTGTGACAGAATGCAGTGAGGTGTGACAGAATGGCAATGAGGTATGGCAGGATGGCAATGAGGTGTGGCAGGATGGCAGTGAGGTGTGGCAGGATGGCAATGAGGTGTGGCAGGATGGCAGTGAGGTGTGGCAGGATGGCAATGAGGTGTGGCAGGATGGCAGTGAGGTGTGGCAGGATGGCAATGAGGTGTGGCAGGATGGCAGTGAGGTGTGGCAGGATGGCAATGAGGTGTGGCAGGATGGCAATGAGGTGTGGCAGCATGGCAATGAGGTGTGGCAGGATGGCAGTGAGGCGTGGCAGGATGGCAATGAGGTGTGGCAGGATGGCAATGAGGTGTGGCAGGATGGCAATGAGGTGTGGCAGGATGGCAATGAGGTGTGGCAGGATGGCAATGAGGTGTGGCAGGATGGCAATGAGGTGTGACAGGATGGCAAATTTAATTGCATCGTATATAGATTGGGTTCCAAGAGCAACGACAGCCTTCCTCTCATCGATCAAAGGGAGCTAGTCTGTCTCCAAATTGACTTAATTACAGCCCTTAACTGACTGGTTAAACGGATTTTATGAGAAGTGATCGGGACAGAATGGATCTTCTTCTTATTATTGTTGCTTAAAGCCCAGCCGACTGCGTACAGCCATATCAGGGCTATAACCGTTTCATTACACACACAGCACTTCAACAGGGGGAAAATGGAACAGAAAATTAAGTACACATATCAATGCATTTGCGCATATAATCCAAAATATTGATTATAATTTTATGTACAACTATTGCATGCATAAACACACGCACGCATGCAAACATAGCACACGCACACACACTCACACACACACACACACACACACACACACACACACACACACACACAACACACACGCACACATTCTTACATACACACGCGCGCGCAGCAACGCACACGCACGCACACACACACGTACATGTACACACACACACACGTACGCAAGCACACACACGCAGCAATATATAAACACAGTATGCCTCTTTATTCATATGAAAAATCTGTTAATATCTCTTCATTACATAAGTCAGTGTTTAAATTTTAATATTCTGTGGTTTCTTATGTGTCTTCTTACTTGTATAGCTTTAATGTTTGTTGTTATCTTATTGTGTATGTAATTGTGAACATTTTTTATCACCTTTTGCCTTTCTTGCGAAATGTAAAGCGCTGGTGAGCATGTTTTTATATGGAATATGCTCTATACAAATAAACATTATTATTATTATTATTATTATTATTATTATTATTATTAAGGAGATGCCCCTGGCGTTGACCACTCCGTCCAATTTATTATTCGGGGGATTTAAAAAAACATATCTGAATACTAATTTAAACATAACTAAATACACTATAAAAACAGGCCTAAGTTACCTAAAATTGCTTCAGCATATCTCATTTCCCTAGAGCCAAAAATGCACTTAGTACATGTACCCAATTGTCAATCCTAAGAGGAAGTATGTAAGGCTTTATCGAACACATACAGGCAAATGGACCAGCAAGGCAGAAAACGACATGAACAAACGACAGAAAGCAAATGAGGAAGAAAGAAACAAAGAGAGTGACAGAAAGGAGTCAATTTCTAGCACAGAATTTCCTGAAAGTGGGGACACTACACTGAAAGAGCTCCGGCATCCCCACGGGGGATGCATGCATGCATGTATGTATGTATGTATGTATGCATGCGTGCAGATCTGTACGTAGCTATGTGTGGATGTTTGTTAATGTATTTTCTCAAAAATGATTTAAAATAAGTTCGTTAAAAAAAGAAACGCTCTCATGTAACATAAGTACATACGTAAAAAATGAGAAAAACAAACAAACAACAAAAGCTGATGGATTTACGCGTTCGCATATGTTTACACTTAAATGTATATAAAGGGCAGCTTTGATACAAATTTGATTTATTCCCGATGAACGTAGTGGAAATGGTATCCGCTCTGTTTAGTCTGCAGAGGCGTACAAACATGCAGAGAGTGTGTAGCTTATTTTCAGGAATCTGGCATGCTGGAAAATGGATGCCAAAAATACAAACATGCACGATACAATCAACCAGATAGAAAGAACACAAATGGAAAATTATACAAAGTTATCAAGAAAAAGACGTTGCAATCCACACTGGTGTTCAGCAAATGTAGACGAGATGCTTTGTCTTCACCAGGATGTCAATATTTCGCTGATTAGGAAACCTGATAAGCTTATTTTCTACAGGGCCGCAAATACACAGCGTAGAGATGTACCGCTTCTTCAGCATATACTTGTGAGCTGTAAACACATTCAGCCCTTCAACTCCCTCCTTCTGTCTTTCTGCAGAAGCTGGTGGAGAAGGTGAAGGTAAAACTGAACTGACACGGATGGGTTTTTTTTTTGTTTTTGTTTTTTTTTAGTTCACCATAATTTAATTTAAATATATACAGTGTTTGAAACTGTGTAGCATGCAGTGTTTGAAACTGTGAAACATGCCTATCTTATTTTTCGAAAAGGCCACGTGTTAACTGGTAGGATGCTTCATATTAATTACAAGGACGGAGGGGCTAACATCTCTTGCAGGATGGAGTTACCGCACAGTATCTTTCAGCTGCACACTGAAGACAGGCTGTTACTGTTGTGTAAAAATTTCCTCTGTTTACACTTATTTGCCTATTTTCTTTTAAACCACTGACCCAGAGATTCGTCATCCACTGTTTCCAGCCCAACACATTACGTGCAGAATGGCCGATAAAGGGATTGAAAGGCCAAGCTGGGAAGCAAGAGAATCCGAGTTTGACCACAGGGATTATCTCCCTTCCCTTTAACCCTTTGACTCTCTCACCTTATTGAGCCTCTGCAAAGAATTAAATGAGTCGTTCAGATAAGATATTAAACCATGCCGTCACGTGCCCAGCATGAGCTTAGCATGTGTAACCTGGTAATAGGAACAGTATAGTATGGTACTGTTCAATATCGTTTACCAAATATGAAAACACATATACACGCCAACAGACAACTTTTTGTCAAGCATAATACCTGTGCGCTTAGCATGCGTACGTTTGCGATAGCAATAGCGCATTATCGTATGCTAGCTCCATAAATTATATTTATGCTGTGTTGATTATACCAAGGCTTTCGATCGGGTAAGACATGAAGAATTAATCAACCAATTAGAAAGACTCAGTATTGATGGAAAAGATCTACGAATAATCAGAAATGTGTATTGGGAACAAACAGCTGCAATGAGAATAAAAAACGATATAAGCTCTTTCCAAAATAACAAAAAGAGGAGTCAGACAAGGTTGTTTTGTCACCAGATCTGTTTTCACTTTACGGCAAAAACATGAGACACCTAGAAGAATACCCTGGATTAAAGGTTGGAGGAAAAATGAAAAAAACAACATTCGATACGCAGATGACACCGTGTTAATTGCAGAAAATGAAAGGGACCTACAAAACCTTGTGAATATACTAGAAATAGAAAGCAAATGTAAGGGGATGGAACTAAATAGCAGGAAGACTGAAGTCATGGTGATCAATAAAAAACATGAAATCCCCTCATGCAAAATACAGTAAACGGCACAACCCTTAGACAGGTTGATAAGTTTGAATATCTGGGAACGATCATTTCACCAGACGGCAGATGCACATCAGAAATAGGCAGCAGAATCGGCCAAGCCAAAACAGCATTCAAGAAGATGAAAACCGTTCTTACCAACAAATGCCTATCAAATAACATCAGGAAGAGAGTTAGAACCGATAATGTTATACGGTTGTGAGGCGTGGACAGTCAACAAGCAAAGCCAGAACAAGATTGAGGCAGCCGAGATGTGGTTTCTAAGAAGAATGTTGAGGGTTCCATAGACAGCAAAGAAAACAAACGAGACAGTCTTGATGGAGGCAGACACAAGAAGATCATTCATAAGGAAGATTACGAAAAGACAGGAAACATTTATAGGCCATTTTATGAGGAAAGGGGAATTGGAGCACCTGGTCACAGCAGGAAAGCTGAGGGAAAGAGAGCACCAGGTAGACCCAGGGAAAAAATATTGGACGGACATGCAGAGTGGCTGAAGACAGAGAGGGTGGAAGATGTGCTAGCGGCAACAAGGGATAGAAACATATGGAGGGCCATGATCGCCAACGCCACGCGGCAGGGCACTTGATGATGATGATGAGCTACATAAAGATCACCAACAGATTGTTCTCTTGTAGCCATGATAAGTACATGTAACGAATTCAACGTAATGATCGAACAACCGGTGCATACGTAAGAATCTTGTCATGAGTGGTTGTCTATGGATAACGCCAACCTGACTTATCTTTGCTTTTACTATTCTCTGCTGAAAGCCTTTTTCAACTGACAATTTTTCATCATATCTTAACTTTTGTATATATATAATATACATATGAGTGGGTGCGTTAGTGTGTGTGCGCGCACGAATGTTCTCAAACGCTAGGACTGAGCCTCCTTCGTAAGAGATACAGGGTACGGGATAATTTCATAAGGGAACAAAACGCCATTGGCCATCATGAAGGGGTAGTACATAAAAAATTTTCATAATATATTGAGAGAGAAAGGGAGAGAGAGAGAGAGAGAGAAGGTGGGGCGGGCTTGCGTAGAGAGAGACGTACGCAGACAGGCACAAAGAGAGAGAAGGGGAGGGAGAGACAGAGACTGGGGCAGAGAATCTGAATTTTTGGAAAGATTTAGCCAGAGAGGATCAAAAAATCTGATTTTGAGAGAGAGAGAGAGAGAGAGAGAGAGAGAGAGAGAGAGAGAGAGAGAGAGAGAGAGAGAGAGAGAGAGAGAGAGAGAATGTTCACTAGCTAGTGATGTTCATTCGTCTGTCACCACCTTTGTCATAAACATGCTTCAAGGCTCCCCGATTTGATTTATTTCACAGGCCAGCCCGCCCTCAAGACAGAAAACAGTTATAGCCAGTTTTGACAGATACCTTTCTAATAACCAATTTCTACATTCATCTGCCATGAATTCAGACAGCCCTACGTTTGAATGCCCATAAATCGTGACAGCGACAGACAGAAGTTTGTGAAGGCAGTTAACAAGCTTTTCAGCTGCTGTCAGTTGGGCTGTAAGACGTGTGTGTTTACGATCACCTTGGTGATACAGTTTGCGTCAGGAGGTACCAGTTGTTGGGTGGTTGTTTTTTTCCCCCCAGCTGCCAGAGACCCATCTACAATCTACGGACTACGGACGTTTTGCTGCAGACTGCGCCAGGGACCGATCGCAAGATGAAAAGAGTACTAGAATAAAATATACGTGCACATTATCTAAGTACACTGGATTTTCGATACCAAGACTTGTTTATTTAGCTGCAGTCTCCCCCTCAGCCTTTTGTAAGAGGGGTCGGAATGGGGTCGATACCTCAGTCAACATTTTGAAAAACCTGTTATTGTTATTGTTATTGTTATTGTTGTTTAAAGCCAGCCGACTGCGTAGAGCCATATCAGGGCTATAACCGCTTCAAAGCATACAAAACTTCAACAGGAAAAAAAGGGAAAAGAAAATTAAGTACATATTTCAATGCATTCGCGCACATAATCTAGGGACATGCCGCCGGCGTTGACCACTCCGTCCAATTTATCGCACAGGGGATTAAAACAACACACCTGAATACAAATTTAAGCATACCTAAAGACACCAAAACATATATAAAAACGGGCATAAATTACCAAAAATTGCTTCTGTATATCTCACCTCCTTAGAGCCAAAAATGCACTTAATACATGTACTCAATTATCAATCCTTGCAGAAAGTACCTAAGACTTTATCGAACACAGTCGTACAGGTGAATGGACCAGCAAGGCAGAAAAATGATAGGAAGAAATGACAGAAAGCAAAGGAACAAGGTAGAAAACAAGGAGAGTGACAGTAAAGAGGAAATTTCTAGCACAGAATTTCCAGAAGGTGGGGATACTATTTATACTGAAAGAGCCCCCGACATCCCCACGGGGGAATAAAATGTACGTGCACATTATCTAAGTACACTGGATTTTTGATAACAAGACTTGTTTATCTAGCTGCAGTCTCCCCCTCAGCCCTTTGTAAAAGGGGTCGGAATGGGGTCGTTACCCCAGTCAACAATTTGAAAGACCTGTTGACAGTTTCACAGCACGATACTCAACAGAGGGCGCAGCATGACACTATATCAATGAATGAGATATCGACGCAAATAGAGACTTTAAAAAAATATTTAGTCGCTAGAACGAATCGAGCCCATTTTGCTTCTGATACTGTACTAGTTGGTTTTAGGTTGGAAAACCATTTCACACGGGAAAGCTACCCAGGGCAACCTGTAGTTGCGAGTGTGTCCCTCTCTCTGTTACAATTAGGCGTTAAGTTACGGAGACTGCACCGTTCTCAAAACTAGTAGTATATATTTTGTTATTATCCGTGTATGTGTGTATGTGTGTGTGTGTGTGTATGTTTGTGTATGTGTGTATGTTTGTGTATGTGTGTGTGTGTGTATGTTTGTGTATGTGTGTCTATGTGTGTGTTTGTGTGTGTGTATGTGTTTGTGTGTGTTTGTGTATGTGTGTGTGCGTGTGTGTGTGTTTGTGCGTGTGTGTGTGAGGGAGGTGTGAGGGGGTGCGCGTGCACGTACGGGTGTGCACGCGTATGTTGCACCATCTCCTGTGTCATTTTAGTTGCAGTGTTCCCAGGCGTCTTGTCTCAGGTGTCCTACTCACCAAAACCCACATTCAATAACCCTAGAACCATGAAGTCTGTAGGAACTATCAGTTACTTCTGTGGAGGTGCTGCCTATTCTGATCGAACATACATAGGACACCATCAAAGCTCCCAGTTAACGACAGTAATCATTTAGTCGCAGAGCCACCCCGTCATCCTCACAAATCTAACAATACCAGGAACTACCGACAACCAAAAACACACATGAAATTTACCCCAGGCACAAACCACACCGGACGCTGAAAATAGATCACGAGATCATGCCATGAAAAACCACAAACTCAGGGATGCATTTTACAATGTTGCCAAAATTCATGAGAATGGGCATACTGAAACTATGGCGCTTCATTCTGAGACACTGAAAGTAACGTTCTGCGCTTTCTTTCATGAGATATTCTTGTGTCCACCAGACTCAAAAACAAGGCAGGTAAAATATACGTCTATAAAATCCCAATATGATGTTCGTTTCCATTGGTGAAATTCTGAAAATTAGCGAGGAAAAAAACGTCCAGCAACGGAATTATAGGTGTACAACTGCAAATTTCATGAACACCTAGGTTGTCCTTACAGTATTTCAACGTGACAGCCATAATCTCAATCTAATCTAAAGCAATGAATGGCGTAGGGGTGGTATTTTTTTTCCCAGCAAAGCCCGTTATATATGTGTATGTGTCACGAAGTACCTGCTTTGTAATCTGACAGCGTACTTTTGATACTGGTCCCAGAGAAGCGACGTCTTTTCAGCCAGATTCTGCATGGATATGCGACTCTTTTTACCTTCTTTAACTTAGTTTCAGCTTTGGCGAACAAAACATACTGTGCTTAATAAATCTTCATTAAACAACAACTATTACGCTTGATTTTTGGCAAACAACCATCGGGCATAATCTTTGGTAAACAACCGCCATCGTCAAACAATAACTATCATGCATACTTTTTGTCGAACAACTATCGTGCATGTAGTGTTTGTCGAACAACTATCGTGCATGTAGTCTTTGTCAAACAACTATCGTGCATAGTCTTGGCCGAACTACTATCGTGCATGTAGTCTTTGTCGAACAACTATCGTGCATGTAGTCTTTGCCGAACTACTATCGTGCATGTAATCTTTGCCGAACAACTATCGTGCATGTAGTCTTTGCCGAACTACTATCGTGCATGTAGTCTTTGTCGAACAACTATCGTGCATGAAATCTTTGCCGAACAACTATCGTGCATGTAGTCTTTGTCGAACAACTATCGTGCATGTAGTCTTTGCCGAAATACTATCGTGCATGTAGTCTTTGTCGAACAACTATCGTGCATGTAGTCTTTGTCGAACTACTATCGTGCATGTAGTCTTTGCTGAACAACTATCGTGCATGTAGTCTTTGTCGAACAACTATCGTGCATGTAGTCTTTGTCGAACTACTATCGTGCATGTAGTCTTTGTCGAACAACTATCGTGCATGTAGTCTTTGCTGAACAACTATCGTGCATGTAGTGTTTGTCGAACAACTATCGTGCATGTAATCTTTGTCGAACAACTATCGTGCATGTAGTCTTTGTCGAACAACTATCGTGCATGTAATCTTTGTCGAACAACTATCGTGCATGTAGTCTTTGCCGAACAACTATCGTGCATGTAGTCTTTGTCGAACAACTATCGTGCATGTAGTCTTTGCCGAACAACTATCGTGCATAGTCTTTGCCGAACAACTGTCGTGCATAGTCTTTGTCGAACAACTATCGTGCATGTAGTCTTTGCCGAACAACTACCGTGCATGTAGTCTTTGTCAAACAACTATCGTGCATGTAGTCTTTGCTGAACAACTATCGTGCATGTAGTCTTTGTCAAACAACTATCGTGCATGTAGTCTTTGCCGAACAACTATCGTGCATGTAGTGTTTGCCGAACGATTATCGTGCAAAAAACTGACACTCGTTCACTGCCTAGTTGTATATAAAAACCATCATAGACGTGCATCATTTTGCTCCCATTTAAAAAACACAAGATGATTCTGACATTGGTGTGTGCGCTTACGTCTCGGCTGGCATATGACTGGTTAACGTTGATGTTGTCAACCAATCAGCTGTCAGTTCGCTTTTTTTGATAGAATCGCATTCGTGCAAAGCTAACAGTCTACTGAAAAGACTGAACATTAATTTTCTCTTTTAACACTGAATTTACTATTGCTGAGTGAATCAAATGGGAAATTACGTGGATGTGTGGCCAGTGGGATAAAACACCAGTCCTAGGAAGCTAGAGGTCTGAGAACTGAAAGGTTCGAAACTCACCTGGTCCAACTTTTGGCCCCACTCCTCTACACCTCTAGTGGTGATCAGGGTGCTACTCTTTTGGAAGAAACGATAAACCAAGTCTCACTGACAGCATGCCCTTATTGTAACTGTTAATCCTGATGCCTTTTCTTTTCAGAAAGATAACAGTTTCATCACTTTTGCCAAATAACTATCACGCCTAATTATTGCCAAACTTCTACCATGCATAGTTCTTTTGTCAGGCAACAATTATCATGCGTAAAATCTGCCAAACTATCGTTCATAATCTTTACCAACCATCGTTCATAACTTTTGCCAAACAACAACTGCGGTCCATACCCTTTTCAGAACAGCAGCAACAGTGCATCAAAATATTTGCTTAACAACAAATACATCACACAACAAAACAACTTCAAACAAGAAACCCCTCAACAGCAACAAAACATGCATCACACAACAAAACATGCATCACACAACAAAACATGCATCTCACAACAAAACATGCATCACACAACAAAACATGCATCTCACAACAAAACATGCATCACACAACAAAACATGCATCACACAACAAAACATGCGTCACACAACAAAACAACTTCAAACAAGAAAACCCTCAACAGCAACAAAACATGCATCACACAACAAAACATGCATCTCACAACAAAACATGCATCACACAACAAAACATGCATCACACAACAAAACATGCATCACACAACAAAACATGCATCACACAACAAAACATGCGTCACACAACAAAACATGCATCACACAACAAAACATGCATCACACAACAAAACATGCGTCACACAACAAAACATGCATCACACAACAAAACATGCATCACACAACAAAACATGCATCACACAACAAAACATGCGTCACACAACAAAACATGCGTCACACAACAAAACATGCATCACACAACAAAACATGCATCACACAACAAAACATGCTCACACAACAAAACATGCGTCACACAACAAAACATGCATCCACAACAAAACATGCATCTCACAACAAAACATGCATTCACACAACAAAACATGCATCACACAACAAAACATGCATCTCACAACAAAACATGCATCACACAACAAAACATGCATCTCACACAAAACACATCAACAAAAAACACCCAAACAAAATGCAACAAAACATACATGCATCTCACCAGCACCTTTCACACAAAAAACCAACAATCAACAAAAGACGATGCATCTCACAATGCAACATGCATCACACAACAAAACATGCATCACACAACAAAACATGCATCATCACAACAAAACATGCATCTCACACAACAAAACATGCATCCACAACAAAACATGCATCACACAACAAAACATGCATCTCACAACAAAACATGCATCTCACAACAAAACATGCATCACACAACAAAACATGCATCTCACAACAAAACATGCATCTCACAACAAAACATGCATCACACAACAAAACATGCATCTCACAACAAAACATGCATCTCACAACAAAACATGCATCACACAACAAAACATGCATCTCACAACAAAACATGCATCTCACAACAAAACATGCTTTCACACAAAAAACTGTTTCCACAAACAAAACATCAACACAACAAAACATGCATCTCACAGCAAAACACTTTCAAACAAGAAAACCCTCAACAGCAACAAAACATGCATCTCACAGCAAAACACTTTCAAACAAGAAAACCCTCAACAGCAACAAAACATGCATCTCACAGCAAAACACTTTCAAACAAGAAAACCCAAACAGCAAAAACATGCACTACAGCAAAACATTCAAACAGAAACCAACAATGCAAGCAATGGTTTACTGAAGCTCTCACCTTGCCCTTTCCAAGTCCAGGACAAGTGCGGACGCAATAAGTGAGGAAAACAAAGCAGATAGATTTTTGGAAGACAAACTACCGAAGCACCCAAAAGGTTTGTTTAGAAGTCCCTGTTTTTAAAGTTTCCAAAACCTGTCCATGTGACACAATTCACACAACACAGATTCACGAAGAGTGAATTTAGAACAAAGCATATAATGTTTCTTCGTAGATCATCAAAACCAGGCCATCTATACATCAAACACGTAGACAGGGAGGATTTGAAAATGGAATATAGCGTTCGTTCATGGTCCCCAAAAACACAGCCACGTAGGTAACTAACAAACCAATTCAGTGAGAGTGGATTTTAACTAAGCATTCCTTCAGAGTCCACCAAAACAAAAACAAAAAAACAAAAACAAAAAAAACAGACCACTGTGTTTTGACGCAGAGTGTGTAATATTTGTCCAAAGTTCCAAAAATTCCGATCAACTATACAACCAACAGATCGTAAAACCAGGCAAATTTATACACAAATTCGTCAACTCAAACAGGGCAAATTTTCATCGGCGAAGACTTGAAGGAACAACTGTAGCACGAGATTCCCGACACGGTGAATTAAAGAGGGCGGATTTTCATGACTGAAGACTTGAGGGAGTAGCTGAACCCCTTCCAAGATTTCCAGATGATTCCAGAGTTGTCAGATTTGCTGCTGGGCTTGTACAGACCGTTCAGATTGCTCCAGTGACAAGCTTTGTACCACCAAGCCCCGGAATAAGAGACGGCACAATTTTTTTGCGACACGTCATGGTCTTGGTCCATGGTGCTGAATGCACGGTCTTTGTGGGTGGTGGAGAAGGAATCCCCTGTAAACCATAATGAACATACTGTTGTCTTAAGGCTTTTTGGTTTGTTTGTCTGTAGTTCTTGGTTGTGTGCGTGAGGGTGAGGAGATGGATGCATAGTTCATTTTGCTTAAAGCCCAGCCGACTACTAGAGCCATAATTATCAGGGCTAACACGACGTCAAAAACGACAACCGGGTTGAGATAAAAGACAACAGTTAAAAACCATGCTCACTGTTAACCTTACAAGTCTAAAATGCAATTAAAGAAAACCACACTCAGACGTAAAATCACATCAGGTGAAATCTATTGATCTCTTCTAAAAACTGGAAAACTGCATAGGAGGGACGTACGAGTCCCAGCAATCAAGAAGATGATGTCTGATGCTCAACGGTTCGTCATATGTTGTTATACACAACGGTACGAATTCAAACATAACTAAAGACACTAAAACATACATAAACAAGGGCTTAAATTACCTGAAATTGTTTCCGCATATCTCATTTCCCCAGAGTCAAAAAAGCATTTAATACATGAACCCAATTATCAATCCTAAGAGAACTTATCTAAGACCTTATCGAACACATACAGGTGAATGGACCAGCAAGGCAGAAAATGACAGGAAGAAATGATAGAAAGCAAAGGATCAAGGCAGAAACAAAGAGAATATCAGAAAAAAGGAAATTTCTAGCACAGAATTCCCAGAAGGTTGGGATACTATTTATACTGAAAGAGCCCCTGGCATGCCTACGGGAGTTATCCTGTCCAGGTGCTCTGGTCTGATGGGTAAAGGGCGAAGACGTAATTTTTATCTCCCAGGTCCACAGGTGTGCAGACCTGTTAATGTCTAAACCCTCTTCGTGTGTATAAGCATGCAAAACATCAAATATACACGTTGAAGATCCTGAAGTCATGTCAGTGTCTGGTGGCTGATGGAAATATGGCAAACCGCACAATGCACGCCCACCACAGACGGAGTATGCAGACTGTGCAAGAACATACCAGCTGCACAGTGTGGGTAAAACAACGTGCATACATGCATTCGAGGTAAATCGGAACATGAAAAAAATCAGGCCTAACAACCTCTTTCCCCAAAATGTGTGTACGGTGTAGATTAAATAGGAAGACTATATTCGTACAGTCGAGCGTCCTCCACTTTACAGGTGTATCACCCAGATGTCGCCACAGCTTATCACCTAGATGTCGCTGTAATTTCCTAACAAACACCACAGGTGCATCACGTAGATGTCGCTGTAATTTCCTAACAAACACCACAGCTTATCACCTAGATGTCGCTGTAATTTCCTAACAAACACCACAGGTGCATCACGTAGATCTCGCTGTAATTTCCTAACAAACACCACAGTTTATCACCTAGATGTCGCTGTAATTTCCTAACAAACACCACAGTTTATCACCTAGATGTCGCTGTAATTTCCTAACAAACACCACAGTTTATCACCTAGATGTCGCTGTAATTTCCTAACAAACACCACAGTTTATCACCTAGATGTCGCTGTGATTTCCTAACAAACACCACAGTTTATCACCTAGATGTCGCTGTGATTTCCTAACAAACACCACAGTTTATCACCTAGATGTCGCTGTGATTTCCTAACAAACACCACAGTTTATCACCTAGATGTCGCTGTGATTTCCTAACAAACACTACAGTTTATCACCTAGATGTCGCTGTGATTTCCTAACAAACACCACAGTTTATCACCTAGATGTCGCTGTGATTTCCTAACAAACACTACAGTTTATCACCTAGATGTCGCTGTAATTTCCTAACAAACACTACAGTTTATCACCTAGATGTCGCTGTGATTTCCTAACAAACACTACAGTTTATCACCTAGATGTCGCTGTAATTTCCTAACAAACACTACAGTTTATCACCTAGATGTCGCTGTGATTTCCTAACAAACACTACAGTTTATCACCTAGATGTCGCTGTAATTTCCTAACAAACACTACAGTTTATCACCTAGATGTCGCTGTGATTTCCTAACAAACACCACAGGTGTATCACCTAGATGTCGCTGTGATTTCCTAACAAACACCACAGCTTATCACTTAGATGTCGCTGTAATTCCTAACAAACACCACAGCTATCACCTTGATGTCGCTGTAATTTCCTAACACCACAGCTATCACCTAGATGTCGCTGTAATTTCCTAACAAACACCACAGTTTATCACCTAGATGTCGCTGTGATTTCCTAACAAACACTACAGTTTATCACCTAGATGTCGCTGTAATTTCCTAACAAACACTACAGTTTATCACCTAGATGTCGCTGTGATTTCCTAACAAACACCACAGGTGTATCACCTAGATGTCGCTGTAATTCCTAACAAACACCACAGCTATCACCTTGATGTCGCTGTAATTTCCTAACACCACAGCTATCACCTTGATGTCGCTGTAATTTCCTAACACTACAGCATATCACCTTGATGTCGCTGTAATTTCATAACAAACACCACAGCTTATCACCTAGATGTCGCTGTAATTTCCTAACACCACAGCTATCACCTTGATGTCGCTGTAATTTCCTAACACTACAGCATATCACCTAGATGTCGCTGTAATTTCCTAACAAACACCACAGCTTATCACCTAGATGTCGCTGTAATTTCCTAACACCACAGCTATCACCTTGATGTCGCTGTAATTTCCTAACACTACAGCATATCACCTTGATGTCGCTGTAATTTCCTAACACCACAGCTATCACCTTGATGTCGCTGTAATTTCCTAACACTACAGCATATCACCTAGATGTCGCTGTAATTTCCTAACAAACACTACAGCATATCACTTAGATGTCGCTGTAATTTCCTAACACCACAGCTTATCACCTAGATGTCGCTGTAATTTCCTAACACCACAGCTTATCACCTAGATGTTGCTGTAATTTCCTAACACCACAGCTTATTACCTAGATGTCGCTGTAATTTCCTAACACCACAGCTACTACCTAGATGTCACTGTAATTTCCTAACAAACACCACAGGTGTATCACCTAGATGTCGCTGTAATTTCCTAACACCACAGCTTATCACCTAGATGTCACTGTAATTTCCTAACACCACAGCTACTACCTAGTTGTCGCTGTAATTTCCTAACACCACAGCTTATCACCTTGATGTCGCTGTAATTTCCTAACACCACAGCTTATCACCTAGATGTCGCTGTAATTTCCTAACACCACAGCTTATCACCTAGATGTCGCTGTAATTTCCTAACACCACAGCTTATCACCTAGATGTTGCTGTAATTTCCTAACACCACAGCTATCACCTAGATGTCGCTGTAATTTCCTAACAAACACCACAGGTGTATCACCTAGATGTCGCTGTAATTTCCTAACACCACAGCTTATCACCTAGATGTCACTGTAATTTCCTAACAAACACCACAGGTGTATCACCTAGATGTCGCTGTAATTTCCTAACACCACAGCTTATCACCTAGATGTCACTGTAATTTCCTAACACCACAGCTACCACCTAGATGTCGCTGTAATTTCCTAACACCACAGCTATCACCTAGATGTCGCTGTAATTTCCTAACACCACAGCATATCACCTAGATGTCGCTGTAATTTCCTAACACCACAGCATATCACCTAGATGTCGCTGTAATTTCCTAACACCACAGCATATCACCTAGATGTTGCTGTAATTTCCTAACACCACAGCATATCACCTAGATGTCGCTGTAATTTCCTAACACCACAGCTATCACCTAGATGTCGCTGTAATTTCCTAACACCACAGCATATCACCTAGATGTCGCTGTAATTTCCTAACACCACAGCATATCACCTAGATGTCGCTGTAATTTCCTAACACCACAGCTTATCACCTAGATGTCGCTGTAATTTCCTAACACCACAGCTATCACCTTGATGTCGCTGTAATTTCCTAACACCACAGCATATCACCTAGATGTCGCTGTAATTTCCTAACGAACATCACGGGTATCTTTAAAAATATGCAGACTAAATACAAATGTACCCCACCTGCAGTGCCACCATCGTAGCTGTCGTAAGTCAGGCGGTAATAGTCAGTCTCAGGACCCACTTTGAAGCCAGAGTAGAGCGCATAAGCCGTGCTACCATCCAGTTCCCGAGATCTACACGTAACTGCCAACAGCCGCCATACGTCATTTCATGTACTGTCTCCAGACCTGCGCATTGTTATGGTTATTTTTGTGTAAAGCCCAGCCGACTGTGTAGAACCATATCAGGGCTATAACCATTTCAAGAAACACATAATACTTCAACAGAATAAAAAAAAAGGGGGGGGGAATAAAATTAAGTACACATATCAATGCATTCACGCACATAATCTCAGGACATGCACCTGGCATCAGTCCAATTTATCACACAGGGGATCTAAAAAACATACCTGATTGCGAATTTAAACATAACTAAAGACACTAAAACAAATATAAAAACAGGCCTAAATTACCTAAAATTGCTTTCGCACATCTCATTTCCCTAGAGCCAAAAATGCACTTAATACATGTACCCAATTATCAATCCTAAAAGAAAGTACGTACGTGCACCCAATTATCAATCCCAAGAGAAAGTACGTAAGACTTTATCAAACACAGTCATACAGGTGAATGGACCAGCAAGGCAGAAAATGATAGCAAGAAATGACAGAAAGCAAACGAACACGACAGAAACAAAGAGAATGCCAGAAAATAGGAAATTTCTAGCACAGAACTTCCAAAAGGTGGGGATACTATTCATACTGAAGAGCCCCCGGCATCCCCATGGGGGTTAGACCTGGGCATAAGTTTGCAGCAAAGTTACAGTGTAACACTGGGAAGCGGATGAAAAGAAAAAAAAAGACTTTGACAAAGCACACAGCAAAGTCCAACCAGGGCAAAGCTATGTTTCAACACTGGGAGGTACATAATAGAGCAAGATGAACTGTAACTCTGGAGACCATCCAGGGCCAAATCAGGGCTGTTGCCACACCACCAAATAAGTCAAAGATTAAACCCATCACGACGTTAAAACCAGTGGAAAACGTCCAATTAAAATCAGATCTATTCCAAGTTGAACTCAGATCAAATAGAAGACATTCATTTATCTTCAAAAAGGTCAAACATTTCCCGTGAGAACATCGTGAAGCAAGATCTTCAGTGAATCTGCTGTCAAATATTTCTACCACGCCCGTCCCTGCAATCAAGTTACAAGTGTTTGATGCTAAACACTCATCACAAGGCATCCACTAAGCAACTTCTTTTAAACAGGTTCGTATTGCTTATAGTCCTTCCGTCTTCTGGAATGCTATTTTCGCTTTGCCAATTCTGCTGGCTTTTTCTGACGTGCATCTGCTGTCTGGTGAGATGACCGTTCCCGAATATTTGAACTTATCAACCTGGAGCATGATGTAGCGCTTTTTTCTACTGCTGGTTTTCTGTCATATTTCAGAAGATGAACCTATTTTCGATTCCACCGGATACTGTATATAACGTGTACAAACTAAATAGCTGAATGTGGGATGTTACAGTTCTACCGTGTGTACGTAGTTGAGTGGGGGATTACTGTAACCTTCCTTTGCAAGGTGTCCCCCGCTTCGAAACAAAAGACAAAAATCTACATCTGGAGAGGTTAGCCACAGGTCGAGCCTTAGCCCATTCAGCTGAATCCCGTCCCTCTGCGTGCGCCCAGCGCAAAGTGGAAGCAGAACGTGTTGTAATACTACAGTGACACTGGAATATTCATAACAAAATACTTTGGAGGGGGGGGGGGGGCGGTAGTCGAAAGGATAATGGGGTTGAAATGAAACAAAACTTAATGTGATAAAATAAACAGTATTATTTCTTAAACCCTTAATTCAAACGGAAAATAGTAAAAATAAAAAAGAAAATGGTAATTCTAAAAGAATTTCTCATTGAAAAAAAAACAGACCGTGTAAAAGTCTCGCAAAACACGAACTGTGATGGAGATAACAAATAAAAAGTTGTAAGACTCAAGTAAAATGAAAATATAGATATTTAAAAAAACAAAAATTGCAGGACGCCATGTTTAAGGAGTGATGCAGTGAGAAGGTCCGTGAAAAGTCAAAGCTGAATGAGATGATAAAATGAAAGAATCATAAAAGCTTAAAAGTGAAATAAAACGTGTGTGAGTATGAGTGACCAAGCGGTGTTCACTACGCGATGGGCATATTGTCTAGGGAGAAGAGTGGCAGAATGATTCAGACGTTCACCTGCCAATAACTAAACTAATGGTTCAGACGTCCACCTGCCAATAACTAAACTAATGGTTCAGACGTCCACCTGCCAATAACTAAACTAATGGTTCAGACGTCCACCTGCCAATAACTAAACTAATGGTTCAGACGTCCACCTGCCAATAACTAAACAGACGTCCACCTGCCAATAACTAAACTAAGTTCCACGGTTCGCTTCCCATACAGGCCTCGACTTTTCTCCTCAGATCGACTGGAAAATCGAACTGAACGTCTAGTCCTTCGGAAGAGGACGAAACACGAGTCGGACCCGTGTGCCTTCTGGTTGCGCACGATAAAGATCCCACGGCAGTTGGAAATCGCGAAGAGCTGGGCATTGCCCGGCTGCCTTGGTAAAAATCATTAGAGAGATAGGTCGATTTCCCAGGTCCCACCCCTTCAAGACCAATCAGCCTTCTTACCTTTCTGAAGTCTTGGTTAAAAAATATGAATATGAATTTGAAGGGAGGGAGAGGGGAGGGGCGCCGCCCTCGTGGTGCTGGCCTCGGGAAAAGTTGAGATCTCTGCCACCTCACTCTCTACGACCCCAGGGTTATGGAACTATCTAGGTAGGACCTCAGGACCTGGCCAGATTGTGGGTTTATGTGCAGGCTTAAGGCTTGTGCCGTGATCATTCTGGATCTTCTTCCCCATCACATGGCACTTGTGACGGTGGTGCATATATATATATATATATATATATATATATATATATATATATATATATATATATATATATATATATATATATATATATATATATATTGGAATTCATTTCGAGCGCGGAGACCTCACCTTGAGAAACTGAAACTGAAACTGAAAGCATAGTGTTAGTGTGTGGAATTCTCTCATGTTCATCAAATTGACTTGTTTATTTATCCTAATGTCTTGGAACATCCGGAGTCAGTGTCCACTCGTTGTAGTCCATAAATAAGGTATCAGGAACACCATTCAGTGGTTGCCTGGATATCATATTATTCTCCTAATATTGTTTGTTTCGTTCCTCTTTAATGTGATTTAAACTTGATAATTACGTCGAAGGGTGCAGAATGAAGTAGTGTTCATGTACTTGGGGCCCTCTTGTGGGTTGGGAAACAAACCCGGTGAAAACATAGCGCTTGCGTGGTTGAAGCATCATATGGTGCACCTTCTTTTAAAAAAAAAGTGTGTGTGTGCGCGTACGTGCGCACGCGTGTGTGCGTGTGCGTGTGCGTGTGCGTGTGCGTGTGCGGGTGTGTGTGTGTGTTCAAGTACGAGTTGAAATAAAAACCTTGCGGGATTAGTCATCCTGCCTTCTTGGGACTCGATTTGTTGCGAGTTGCATCTGTGCAGTAGCAGAGGAGAGTTAGACCTTGGGAGGGTTTCGGTTTTTTTCCCACATTTGTTTTCTTTCTTTTCTTAGTGTTCAGACCTCGGCACAGTTTGACAGTCCATCATATTCATCACCACAGAAGTAATCACCTTCATATTCATCACCACAGAAGTAAGCACCATCATATTCATCACCACACAACTAAGCACCATTGAATTCACCACCACAGAACTAAGCACCATCATATTCATCACCACACAACTAAGCACCATTGAATTCACCACCACAGAACTAAGCACCATCATATTCATCATCACACAACTAAGCACCATTGAATTCACCACCACAGAACTAAGCACCATCATATTCATCACCACACAACTAAGCACCATCATATTCATCACCACAGAACTAAGCACCATCATATTCATCACCACAGAACTAAGCACCATCATATTCATCACCACAGAACTAAGCACCATCATATTCATCACCACAGAAGTAATCACCATCATATTCATCACCACAGAACTAAGCACCATCATATTCATCACCACAGAAGTAATCACCATCATATTCATCACCACAGAACTAAGCACCATCATATTCATCACCACAGAAGTAATCACCATCATATTCATCACCACAGAACTAAGCACCATCATATTCATCATCACACAACTAAGCACCATTCTATTCATCACCACAGAACTAAGCACCATCATATTCATCACCACACAACTAAGCACCATTGAATTCACCACCACAGAACTAAGCACCATCATATTCATCACCACACAACTAAGCACCATCATATTCATCACCACAGAACTAATCACCATCATATTCATCACCACACAACTAAGCACCAGCATATTCATCACCACAGAACTAAGCACCATTGTATTCATCACCACAGAACTGAGCACCATCATATTCATCACCACACAACTAAGCACCATTCTACTCATCACCACAGTACTAAGCACCATCATATTCATCACCACAGAACTAAGCACCAGCATATTCATCACCACAGAACTAAGCACCATCATATTCATCACCACAGAACAAAGCACCATCATATTCATCACCACAGAACTAAGCACCATCATATTCATCACCACAGAACTAAGCACCATCATATTCATCACCACAGAACTAGGCACCATCATATTCATCACCACAGAACTAGGCACCATCATATTCATCACCACAGAACTAAGCACATCATATTAATCACCACAGAACTAAGCACCATCATATTCATCACCACAGAACTAAGCACTATCACATTCATCACCACAGAACAAAGCACCATCATATTCATCACCACAGAGCTGAGCACCATCATATTCATCACCACAGAACTAAGCAATATGGTCTTCTGAGCAGAATGCAGCTCCACCACCTAGCGGCTAAACAAGCATAGAATGAAATGACTGGGGATATTAATCAAGAGGTAAACCAGAAAAGCCCTGGACCTACAGCGTAACAGGACAAACCTGACCGCAGTTCTTCACATCAGGCCTTGCAGCTTGCTGTCCATTGTCGGCTCTTTCTCCCTGCGACACCAGTGATACAGTGCAAGTAGACGGATAAAGAAAATGAGTCATCATCATCATGTGCCTTGCCGCGTGGCGTTGGCGATCATGGCCTTTCATACGAATCTATCCCCTGTCGTTGCAAGTACATCTCCCACCCTCTCTGTCCTCAGCCACCCTGAAAGTCCGTCCGATATTTTCTCCCTGGGTCTGCCAGGCGTTCTCTTTTCCTCCAGCTTTCCTGTTGTGACCAGGTGTTCTAATTCCCCTTTCCTCAAAATGTGTCCTATAACTGTTGCTTGTCTTTTCCTAATGTTCTTTATTAATGATCTTGTGTCTGTCTCCTTCAAGACTGTTTCATTTGTTTTTAAAGGATGAGTAGTGCTACTTAAAAATAGACTAAAGATTTCTTTACGAAGTACACAGCCAGGCCGAGTTTTCATCACTGTGAAGACAAGAATATAACAATGAAGAACAAATATGTACAGAAAGCTCAGAACAAAGTTCAGCTTCGTCAGTGGGGGCAAAATGGAACAGATTGAAAAGCGGTCATCGTACCATTCTCCCTTTTCTTCAGAGACTTTACTGACATCTACAGAACATCTACAGACGTTTGATACTGTCGATCTTGGTATAAGGGAAACAACATTCATCTCGCCTACTTTGTCGAGGATGGGTTGCCTCCCATCACCAATATAGTCTAGTCAGGTAGAACAGCAGGTTGAGGGCTTGGGCTGGGCTTTCCAACGCCGCACCTGTTTACCTATCGGTACATGAGGGTCCATGTCTCGTATCCGTACAGGTAGGTATGAATATACCAATGCGTATAAGAGCCCGACCTTGTGTTTCATAGCGATGTTCTTGTCTTTCTGAACAGGTTTGAGCATGAACAGTACTGATGTTTTCTTTTTACTGCGTTCAGGTTTTCTGGTTTGGATACCTCATTACAAATTATGGATCTTCGTTAACTGAACTGTTGAACTGTTCAACGCTCAAGTCCAGTGACAGTTCAGTTCACTTCATATTACTTACAGCCCAGCCGACTACTAGAGCCATATCAGGGCTAACAACACGTCAAAAAACGACAACCCGTTAAGATAAAAGACAACAGTTAAAAACCATGCTCACCGTTAACCTTGCAAGTCTAAAGTACAACTAAAGAAAAACAGACGTAAAATCATGTCAGGTGAAATCTATTGATCTCTTGTAAAAACTGGAAAATTGCATCCTGAGGGACGTCTCGGAAGAGGTTCTTTATGGAGTCTGCCGTGTAGTGCTTTTGTCTCACATCGTACATGTGCCAGCAATCGAGGAAGTGGTGTCTGATGCTCAACGGCTCGTCACACGGTATATATCATGGTGCTTCTTAATTTTTTAAAAGGTACGAATGAGTGTAAAATGTGTGACCCGTGTGTAACCTACGTAACACTGTCTCTTTCGTACGGTTTCCTGCAGCAGATGGGAGAATTTCTTTCAGACTAAGGCGGATTTGGAAAAGTTTGTTATCTGTCTGTTCTTTCCAATCTTCCTGCCACAGATTTCTCACGTAACTGTGTACTTTCGATTTGACATCGGTAAAAGGAATCAAGGATTTAGACATCTTTTCCCCTGTGGCCCTCACTGCCAGGCAGTCAGCCTTTGCATAGCCTCCAATACCAACACGCACATGCACTGATATATATAGGAAAGCATTATGAGACTAGATGTTAAAAGAAATAAAGGAATTGGGAAAATGTCAATAATTAACTTTAAAAAATGTTTAATGAAAGCTTGACATTCATGCCATGTTCATTACGGTTATGTCAAAAAGCACCCACTCATTCAGACACACACGCGCGCACTGATGCACGCACGCACACACACACGAGCGTGCCCACACATATGCACATACACGCGCGAACGCACATATACACATGGTTACCAACCGTATGCTCGTGGGCACACTCACATACACACACACTTAACACATAAAAGCATACACGCACATACTCATACTTACCAACTACACACACACACACACACACACACACACACACACACACGCACGCACGCACGCACGCACGCACGTACGCACGCGCCGCGCTCGCTCTCTCTCTCTCCTCTCTCTCTCTCTCTCTCTTCTGCCCCCCTTTTCTACATTCAACAAAAGTACTTTTCAATTGAAAAAATAAAAAACAATAACATGAAAGGAACCACGCAGTCGCCTGTCAACAGCAGTGGTTATTTCATAGCAACTTCTATGCACAACACAGAGCTAAATCACGTGGAGACCACACTGATCATCTTTTTGTGCCAAAACAATGAACTAATCCCATGTGAGTCACTGATTTTATGACAATTTCAAGGGGGAAGTAGATAAAGTCTCAATTTATCCGCCGTGAAACACAGTCGCCTGTCAACAGCAATGGTTATTTCATAGCGACTTTTACACAGGATAAATCAGAGCTAAATTACATGTTGTCCACACTGGTGATCCTATGTCAAAAAGAAAAAAAAAAGAAAGAAAGAAAAGAAAAATAGACAAAAGACTGAATCAAAGAAAATGAAAAAAATGTGGATAATGAAAATATTAACCCCATGTCAGTCACACTGATCCTATTGCAAGTTAAATGGGGAAGAAAAACTCTGAATCCCCTTTAAACGACAATGGTAGTGTAGTGGTTATCCTAAGGTTCAAATCTGTCCTTTCTCTCTTCCCTACAGGGGACAGTCATGATTCACTCTGGTTCATTGACATGCTGTTATCATCCATCATCCATTTTGAAAATAAAAATGTCTTACTATTGAACAACGATTTATTTTCAACACAGTGGATACTAACGTCAGGTCAATTCAATCTCCCGAATGGAAAATAACGAGGATAAAAAAAAACTTGTTTCATAACAACAGGTTATGACCATTACCTGACTTCATCTCAGGGAACACACACACACACACACACACACACACATACACACACACACACACGCACGCACGCACGCACGCACGCACGCACGTACATATACAAAGTATGTATGCGCACACGCTCATTCACTCTTAATTACATACGCACAAACACGCGCGCACACATATGGATACATGCTTCCAACTGTATGCTCGGGGCACACACTCACACATACACACATACGCACACACAAACGCGCACACGCACACACACGCACACACTTACCTCATACATGTACGCATTCACGCACGCACACACACCTACCAACTACACGCTCGTACATATACATGCACGCACACGCACACACAATCTCTCTCTCTCTCTCTCTCCTCTCTCTCTCTCTCTCTCTCTCTCTCTCTCTCTCTCTCTCTCTCTCTCTCTCGGGCCCCAGTAGCTCAGTTGGTTTGAGCGTCGGATTCACATGCTAATGGTTGTGGGTTCGAATTCTGGGGTGCGCTATATTAAAACTGGCCATTTCACTGTCCTATCTTAACATCATTGTTGTTCTGGTGGTGTCAGTATAGGATTAGATAGGTCCCCCTTCCCCCACTCCCCTGGGATGGTTATCCCCGTCGGCCATATCACTTGAGATGGGTGTCGACGTAAAAACTGAACCAAATCAATCAAAATCTCTCTCTCTCTCTCTCTCTCTCTCTCTCTCTCTCTCTCTCTCTCTCTCTCTCTCTCTCTCCCTCCCTCCCTCCCTACTTCTCTCTTCCCTTCACATTCAACAAAAGTACTTTACGACTGAAGCACACCAAAAACAAACCAAAACAAAACAAAAAACAAGAACATAAGAGGAAACACACAGTCGCCTGTCAACAACAATGGTTATTTCATAGCGACTTTCGTACATGATAACACAGAGCTACATCACATAGGGACCACACTGGTGATCTCTGTCAACAACAATGGTTATTTCATAGCGACTTTCGTACATGATAACACAGAGCTACATCACATAGGGACCACACTGTTGATCTCTGTCAAAAAGAAAAAAGAAGAGAAAAAAAAATAAACATAAAATTATGAAACTACTGATCCCATGTCAGTCACTGATCATTATGGGAATTTAAGGAGGGAAGAAGATAAACTCTTAATCACCTGTGAAACACAAGCACACAGTCGCCTGTCAACAGCAATGGTTACTTCATAGCGACTTTTTTACCCATAATGAATCAGAGCTATATCACATGTTGACCACACTCCCGATCTCTATGTCAAAAAAAAATTTTTTTTAATATAAAAGAAGAAGACAAAAGAAAGAAAGAAAGGAAAGGAAAATGTAAATAATGAAAATATCACTCCCATATCAGTCACTGATCCTATGGAAATTTAAATAGGGAAGTAAATGTAAATAATGAAAATATCACTCCCATATCAGTCACTGATCCTATGGAAATTTAAATAGGGAAGTAAATGTAAATAATGAAAATATCACTCCCAGATCAGTCACTGATCCTATGGAAATTTAAATAGGGAAGTAAATGTAAATAATGAAAATATCACTCCCAGATCAGTCACTGATCCTATGGAAATTTAAATAGGGAAGTAAATGTAAATAATGAAAATATCACTCCCAGATCAGTCACTGATCCTATGGAAATTTAAATAGGGAAGTAAATGTAAATAATGAAAATATCACTCCCAGATCAGTCACTGATCCTATGGAAATTTAAATAGGTAAGTAAAATTTAATCCACTGTGAACGACGATGGTAGTGTAGTGATAATTCTAAGGTTCAAATCTGTCCTTTCTTTCTTCCCTATAGCAGACAGTCATGATTCACTGTTTTATTGACATGATGTTATTATCCAGCATCCATTCTGAAAATAACATTTCTTCCTATTAAGCAATGATTTATTTTCAAAACAGACAATGGATACGAACGTCAGGTCAACTCAATCTCCTGAATTGAAAATTACAAGAAGAAAAATATTTTTTCTTAAAAACACATCATGACCCGATTTCATCTCGGGAAAAAACACACACACATACATACATACACACACATACACACACACACACACACACACACATACACACACACACACACACACACACACACACACACACACACACACACACACACACATACACACACACACACACACACACACACACACACACACACACACACACACACACACACACACACCACACATACATACACACACACACACACACACACACACACACACACACACACACACACTACATACATACACACACACACACACACACACAACACACACACACACACACACACACACACACACACACATCACACACACACACACACACACACACACACACACACACACACACACATCACATACATACACACACACACACACCACACACACACACACACACACACACACACACACACACACACACACACACACACACACACACACACACACACACACACATACACACACACACACACACACACACAACATACACACACACCACCACACAACACACACTACACGCCACTCGTACGCACACACACACACACACACAAACACCCACCCACACACACACACACACACACACACACACACACACACACACACACACACACACACACACACACACACACACACACACACACACATTGCTTTTCAAAAAGCATTATACTTACAGATGTTTTGAGAAATATTGAACACACGCACGCACGCACTCAAAAATAGACGCCGGATCGTAATTCAATGTCAAGTCAATGACTATTTCATGCTTGTGAATAAAATTAAACAGATAAAATTCAGTGGTACAAGAAAAGACCCATTCTTCTACTTACACACTGGTGATGTCTTTGCAAAAGTTGAAACGGAAAAATCACAAAGATGTTTGAAAAAAAATGTCAAAATAGAGGCTGGATCTTGTCGCCATCTCAGCAATACTCTTGAGTCCTTCTGCCTGTAAAAGACCCAAACTTGAACAAAACGTAGATCCGATTTCCACTGATTCCCATGTCAACAACAGTGGTTATCCCACAGGACTACACCCATTAACACTGACATTAGTGACAAGCAACCACCTGGTATCCCATTCAACATCAGCATCAACAGACGAGACGGCCACAGCTTTACCAATATTCAATGTACTAAAACAAAACAAAAGCAGTGTCCGACCGGCTGAGCTATGTTGGCGAAAGAGTCAACTGACTGTCCATTAAAAAATAATGATACATCCAACAGAGAAACTTCGTTAACATAATTCTTGAGGCCAGCCGACTGCGTACAGCCATATCAGGGCTATGATTGCTTCAATGAATTGACCGTTCAAATTCTTATTGCTTATAGCCCAGCCGACTACTAGAGCCATATCAGGGCTAACACCACGTCAAAAACGACAATCCGGTTAAGATAAAAGGCAACAGTTAAAAACCATGCTCACTGTTAAACTTGTAAGTGAATTGACGGTTGACAGACTGACTACTGTCCGAAATGTAAACAGATTGTTCTCAATAAACAGTGCTCCTTTACAAAATTTCCCCGACCCAGTATATGGAAGTCATCTTCTGTCCAGAGCAGCAGGGAAGTGTCAGTGTTTTTCTCCTAATTTTTGTACCTGGTGTTTGTTTGTTTAGTGATCTTACGCTTGACAAAGGCCAGCTGGCCGAAAATTTGCGCCTGTCTTGTCTTGTCGTGTTGAATACGCTTTCTTATTCTTTATCGTGTTTTTTTTTTTTTCTGTTTCATGCTCACCTCACCCATTAAAATCCCTTCAAGGTAGGGCAGCCCTGGGTCCTGTGCCTTTACAAGATCCACACTCAGCTATGGCGGTCATGCCGTCCGTCCTTTCGAGCTAGGGGACGCATTAAAAAAACACAATTCTTCTGACCACCAAGCTCCTTGGCAGGCAGCCGGCGGGAATGGAATAATAAATCTCATTCATCTCCGGATGTGGTGTGGACTTGAAGACAGCGAACAACAGATGATAGAAGATGCCCTCATTACATTCACCCTCGCAAACACACAACATTAAAGAAGTGACTGAAAGAACTCACCAAGCCAATACTCATTCTGTACGTTTCCAAAGCCCTGCCTGTAATCCTCCCATTTCCGGAAGAAGTTTACCTGGCCGTTCATACGTCTCTGTATCACCTGCACGCACGCACAAGAGCACACACACACACACACACACACACACCACACACACACACACACACACACCCACACACACACACACACACACACACACACACACATATGATAGAAACATGTAACACATTTCCTTCAGACATGGACAAAGCAGAAACCTTTGTGGACTTATTTGCTAAAAACAAAACAAAAAAAGTTGAAGGTTTATCTCCAGACTGCAAACATCACAGAGAAATGGAAGATAACAACTCAATCTACACTGATCCAGTACCTCAGAATGATCTCTGGTTTAATTCTCCAATCACCTTAGAAGAGCTAAAAAACACAATACTGTTTCTACACAACAAAACGAGTTCGGTAGGTGTTGATGCAGTTTCGACTGAAATGATTAAACATCTCCCTGAAAACTATCTTATTTTCCTACACAAAATTTTCCAGAAATGCTGGGTTAGCGGAACTGTACCACAAATCTGGCAAAAGTCTATAGATATTAAAAGCAGGAAAATCGAAAACTGATAAAAACAGTTACAGGCCCATTGCTTTGACGTCCCACATGAGCAAACTAATGGAAAGATTGATCTTAAACAGACTTTTACACTACTGTGATAAAAATAACGTTATTCCGGTAAACCAGGCGGGTTTTAGAAAAGGGTGATCCGCAGTTGAACACCTGGTTAAACTTACGACTCAGATCAAACAACAGTTTGCCCGCAGAAAAAGTGTTTTAGCTACTTTCTTTGATGTAAAAAAAGCTTACGATCAAGTTTGGCATAAACGTTTATTGTTCAAGCTAAATTCTGTTCGTTTATCTGGCAATATGTACAATTACATTAAATCTTTTTAGCTAATAGAACAATACAGGCTAGAGTGGGAGCTAATTATTCTACTTCACGACGCCTCGACATGGGGATTCCACAAGGTTCAGTGATAGCACCTATTTTATTTAATATCCTTATACAGGATCTTCCTAAAGCTTTTTCAAATCGTGTTGTTTTAGTACAGCATGCTGATGATATATGCACTTGGATGAATATCACTTTAAAAAAGACAACTCCACAGAGAACACGGAATTACATCAGGAAATTGTATCAAATTGATCTTGATAATCTTGGAAACTATATGTTAGAAAATGGTCTGTCGTTGTCGGCAGAAAAAACTAACATGATGCTGTTTGATCCTGGTGGTAACTCAAATAACTTGCCTACTTTCAAATTGCTTGGTGAAGTGTTAAATTACAAACAGGTCGTAAAATTTCTGGGAGTTTACATCACGTCGAAATTAAGCTGGAATGTTCATTTTGATTATGTTTTAACAAAAGCACGAAAAACCTTAAATTTTCTAAAGATAATAAGCAAATTACCCTGGGGAATGGATACAAATATACTGATTCATCTGTCAACAGCGCTGGTCAGGTCTAAATTATCCTACGCGCAAGAAGTTTTTTTCAATGCACCTAAATATTTACTAAGAAAAGATTCAGAACTTGGACTGCAAAAGTCTTAAAATTGCACTAGGTGTACCAACTCATGCTTCTACTCTGGAAACGTACAAAGTTGCTGGAATTCTACCTCTAAACAACCATCGTGAGCTAGCTACAGCAAAGTTTGCAATTAGAACTACTTCACAAGCGAATAATTTTGTGAGCAAAGAAATTAAAATCAGGTCTGATATTGACTTTCCAAAACGAGCAAAAAACATTTCATCACAAATTACAATCCAGCATAACTATGGATGAAATAGCCGAAAAACCAACGTTAACGCCTATCCCTACATGGGAAATGCTAAAGGCCACATTTGATCTCGATTATGCAGACGTTAAAAAAGATGATAATGTCAACATTACGCTATCCACAGCTGGTGAACACATCGATGAAAAGTACCGTACCCACCTCCACATTTTTACTGATGGGTCAGTCTTAGCAAATCAGAGCGCTGGAGCAGCGTTTTATGTTCCAAAATTTAACATTAAAAAGTCTTTTTTCATTGGGGCAAATGTATCTATATATACAGCAGAATTGGTCGCTGTTGTTCAAGCGTTGCATAGTTTAATAAGCCTTCGGCCTGTGTCTTTCAAAGTAGTTCTGTTTGTTGATTCAAAATCTGTATTATATGTTTTACAGTCTTTTGATACAGACACAAGACCTGATTTAATAATTGAGGCAAATCATCTAATACACTGTTTAAAGATAAATGGCTTGGAAATCAGTTTATGCTGGGTGCCTTCTCACGTTGGACTTCACGGCAACAACGTAGTTGACAGAGCAGCTAAATCCGGTGCACTCCGTTCTGAAAATTCCATAGAATTACATGTTAACACCTCGGTAAAAGAAGCTTACAACTCGCTAGAATTAGCATCATGGATTCGATTTCATGAACATTTAAATGAAAAATTTGTGTCTCAAAAAAGAATCAAACTTTCAGTTCAAAATATCTGTAAAAAAATGCAGTATTCTTCGTTATATCATTTGAGATTAATTGTTACCACATATTTTCGTATTCAACTGAACGCTTTGAAAACAAAATATTGTAAAAACGTTTTATGTATTTGCGGTGAACAATTCACATTGTATCACTGTTTGTTTTACTGCAGAAAGTTTCGTTATTTTTTACCAAAGAATTTACACAAGGAAACTATTTTGAAAAGCATTTTAAAGAAGTAATATCAGATCAAGTTCCGTTAGTTAAAATTTCAGAATCATTGGTTCACAGTCCTGTTAATGCGTTACTTTAATGTTATTATTTTAATTATCATTATCTTATTTTGTTTCGTTTTGCTTTTTATAACGATTTTTCTTTTACATTTGATGTTCGCGTTGTTCTAGTTTCATTTCTCTGTTCATCCGTATCCTTTTTCTAAAGACCTTGCCGATTCCTTTTAATTTTTTTTCCGTCTCTTACTCTGTTCCCTTCTTTCAGGGGATCTAAAGTGTAGACACATTAAAAATTTTAATACTAAGGTGCCGCTGCGTATTTCCAAAGCTAATTCTGCCTTTGCAAGTCTTAATGATAGCAAGAGCATGTCATCAGGCCTGCCACAAAGATTGCTACGTACAAAGCATAGTTGCCAGCGCCGTCTGTACTGATGGAGACCTTTATTCTACCTACCGACAACACATTCAACAGTTGGACTGGTCCACTGAATACGTCTGCGCAAGATCCGCAGCATCACGTGGCAAAACTTTTCGGCCAACTGGCCTTTGTGAAGCATAAGATCACAAACAAACAAACAAACACCCGATACAAAAATTAGGAGAAAAAGACTGAAACTTCCCTGCTGCTCCGTCCAGTGTGAGAAAGGATTAACTTTGGAAATGCGAAGCGGCACCTTAGTATTAAAAATCTGAGTTTGCGTAGAGTTGAGATCCCCTGGTTCCCCTTGGGGATGCCGGGGGCTTTTTCTGTATAGATAGTAACCCCATCTTTTGGAAATTCTGTTATGGAAATTTCCTCTTTTCTGTCGATTCTTTGTTTCTTTATTCCTTCCTTTGCTTTCTGTTATCTCTTCAAGTTTGATCCTTTTCTCAACTGGACGGAGCAGCAGGGAAGTTTCAGTCTTTTTCTCCTAATTTTTGTATCTGGTGTGTGTTTGTGATCTTACGCTTGACAAAGGCCAGTTGGCCGAAAATTTGCGCCCGTTTTGTTTTGTTGTATTAAATTCTTTTTTTCGTTGCTGTTTTTTTCTTCTTTTTTTTTCCGTTCCTGTTTGCTTGAACGCCGGCATTTACACTTGTTTTGGATCACGTGGCAAGATCAAGTTTTCAACCTTCAAGTTCTGAAGAAGCGTGGCCTGCCAAGTACAGTGTCTACTCATCAAAAGCCAGCTAGGTTGACAGGACACGTTGTCCATACAAAAGACAACTACATCTCCAAGATGCTCCAGTATGTACTCATCAGCCAACCTCTTCAGCTGTGGCATCAAAGTCAACAACTAGGAAGACACTGCCCACCACAGAGTATGCGCCACCACCCCCTCCCCCCACCCGTGGGGATGCCGAGGGCTCTTTCAGTATAAGTCGTATCCCGACCTTCTGGAAATTTTGTGCTAGAAATGTCCTTTGTGCTGTCACTCTTTGTTTCTGCCTTGTTCTTTTGCTTTGGCATTTCTTCCTATCATTTTCTGCCTTGCTGGTCCAATCCCATGTATGTATTCGATAAAGTCTTAGGATTGATAATTGTGTACATACATTAAGTGCATTTTTGGCTTTAGGGAACTGAGGTATGTGGAAGCAATATTAAGTAATTTAGGCCCTTTTTATAGATGTTTTAGCGTCTTTATTTATGTTTCAATTTGTATTCAGGTATGTTTTTTTTTCTAAATCCCCTGTGGGATAAATTGAACAGAGTGGTCAACGCCAGCAGCATCTCCTTAGATTATGTGCGCGAATGCATTGATATGTGTAGGCCTACTTAATTTTCTGTTCCTTTTTTTTTTCATGTTGAAGTACTGTATGTACATTGAAAGGGTTATAGGCCTGATATATGGCTCTATTCAGTCGGCTGGCCTTAAGCAATAATGAGTATGTCGGCGACAGCATGTAAGCAGGGCAGAATCACAGATTACCAGAGCAGAATAGCTTGCTATTCAACCGATGAGGGACTGGCGGTTATGATTAATATTGTTTAAAGCCTAGCCAACTGCGCAGAGCCGAGACTGGCAGTCTTGTATCCCATATGAATACCCACAACAGGCGATGAGGACCAGCTGTTCATCCGTCGATCAAATAACGCCTATCGTAATTGTCATCCTTATCATCAATCATGTTCTAAAACGATCAAGGATAGAGTACAAAGACAACTGGTCAACAAGATTATACTGTTTTAAAACGAAATACGTACAGTCCAGTCGCCCTCGCAGTAAACGTAACGGGAGAGGGAGGGCGTGATCCATATCTGGTACACGCCACTTCCCTTGCCCTGGGTGGCTTCTCTGCAATTGGTTGCACGTGTTGTCGCTGAAAAAAATGTAGTAGCAGCAGTTGTAGTGATAGTTTTCCTTTGTACCGTACTGTACTGTTTTACAGATCAAAACAACGGAATAGACCTACACTAAAGTTAACAAAGGCGATTATAAGGAAAGATCAAATAATGTAAACAGAAAGTACGCTAAATTCTTCAATTAACAAAATTACATATTACGTGTATTTATGACCTGCAGTACCTTATCCTGAATGCTAAAGCCTAGCAAAGTCACATGGCGGCGAACAAGGCCCTAAAACACCTGGGAACCACACAGAAACTTGTTTTTGTTGTTAGTGTTGTTTAAAGCTCAGCAGACTGCGTACAGCCACATCAGGGTTATAAACGCTTCAAAACATACAAAACTTCAACGGAAAAAAAGAAAAGAAAATTAAGTACACATATCAATGCATTCGTGCACATAATCTAAGGACATGCCCCCGGCGTTGACCACTCCATCCAATTTATCGCATAGGGGATTTTAAAAAAACATAACTGAATACAAATTCAAACATACCTAAGGACACCAAAACATATATAAAAACGGGCCTAAATTACCTAAAATTGCTTCCTCATATCTCACCTCCCTAGAACCAAAAATGCATTTAATACACGTACCCAATTATCAATCCTAAGAAAAAATACGCAAAACTTTATCGAACACATACAGGTGAATGGACCAGCAAGGCAGATAATGATAGGAAGAAACGACAGAAAGCAAATAAGGACGAAAGAAACAGACAGTGACAGAAAAGAGGAAATTTCTAGCACAGAATTTCCAGAAAGTGGGGACGATAGTTCCATTTCAGTTATCTATACCTCAATCACTTGACTAAAGGGGATGGGTGGGTAGGAAAGAAACTTCAGACAGAAGAGTGCCATGTACATGTACTCCTGCCAACCACTACTGGTTTGTAAGAACAGCTCTGTGTAAAGGTGACAACTGGCTGGCAGCAAACAAACCGGCGTTAGCGTAAACGCACGCTTACATTGCAAATCTTCAGGGGAAGTAATGTCATGTTCAACAGCTCTCGATAACTCATAGAACTTTGTGTTGTAGCGGCTTTAACTCTGTAGCACTTGGACTTTTTCTTGATGATCGACGCGAGATGGCTGGTTCTTTTAATACACCGCGGATTCGAGATCTGATATTTCGAGTTCAATCCCAGCCTGCAAGGGTGGGCGCTGCACTCATGTTGGCCCTGATAAAAACAGATTCCTCACTTCCAACGGCCTGAGCATAGTAACTTTTACCTTGATATCTTACATTCTTTCTATGTTGTGGGAAGGATTTGCGACAGGCAGGCGGATACGCATATGTTCGCTCATGC
Organism: Monoplex corrugatus; assembly: GCA_030674185.1. Taxonomy (NCBI): domain Eukaryota; kingdom Metazoa; phylum Mollusca; class Gastropoda; order Littorinimorpha; family Ranellidae; genus Monoplex; species Monoplex corrugatus. Next base: position 36,030,901 of record JAPXFY010000015.1, read on the forward strand.
ACGTACTTACGGTCCCAAAAGTGAACGGCGAGACAGAATTGTTTGAAAGAGGAAGGGAGAAAAAGATTAGTGTTCCGCATTGCCCCAAACACATACACATGGTCAACATTAAACCAAGACAATCCATGGGACACACACACACAGACACACACACACACAGACACACACACACGCACACACACACACACACACACACACACACACACACACACACACACACACACACACACACACACACAACACACACACACACACAAACACACGATCATATCCGCTGTGGAAATGAATGGCTTTAAAAATGGGGGCAGAAAGACACGAAGTTTAAATAAGGACCAGTGAAGAACATATGCAGCACTTATAAAAAAGGAGGGGAGGGAATGTGCTCCATGTGCCTGCATGCAACCGACATCAAAAACAAACCCCCCAAAAAGCCAGTACTGACTGAAGTTGGTGACCATGTCTATCAGCATGTCTACCGCATCCGTCAGATTATGAAGTCCATCCTTTGGCGTGGCTTGACCTTGACTCAATTTGTCAAGGTCATCTTGCTGATCGTCCACTGCCACTTTCACCTGGTCCACCTGTCAAGAGCACATTTGTATAAAAATTGTTCTACTCGTAGAAAGAAAACAATCGAAACCTATACAAATAATTCAGGGAATGCACCAGTTAACTTGAGAAAGAGATTCAGGGACTAATGATCAATGACTCAGAGGTTGTAGACTGGAACCCACATCTGTCAAATAATTATGGGATTTCTTACCCCAACAGGCTCTTACATACTGTAGAGCATGCTAAACTGGTTTGGGACTCGGAAAACTTATTTGCACAGGGGATTTACAAAACACACCTGAATACAAATTTAAGCATACCTAAGGACACAAAAAGATATAGAAAAACGGGCATAAATTACGTAAACTTGCTTCCGCACATCTCACCTCCCTAGAGCTAAAAATGCATTTAATACATGTACCCAATTATCAATCCTAAGAAAACGTACATAAAAGTTTATCGAACACATACAGGTGAATGGACCAGCAAGGCAGATAATAATAGGAAGAAATGACAGAAAGCAAAGGAGGAAGAAAGAAACAAAGAGAGTAACGGTAAAGAGGAAATTTCTAGCACAGAATTTCCAAAAGGTGTGGATACTGTTTACACTGAAAGAGCCCCCGACATCCCCACGGGCGAAACACGCAGTCTTATTCCAAAATGGAACTGCAAGGCATCATCAAGGGTGTCAATGATTCTGTGGACCTTCATGTCCTATTTCACGGTGACCTCACGAGGTAGGACATTTTTTTTTCTAACCTGCCAAGGGGTGGACAGACGTTTGGGTCTACTCAACCATCTGCCCATCAACCAGCGATAACTGAACGAATTTTATAGACAATGAGTAAAAGAAAAACAAGTATTGCCTTGCAATAGGTCACAAGACCATCAGAGACAAGAAACAGGTAATCGTTTGGCGATTGGTTGGTCGAATTTACCTACCCATTGCGTTCAAGACAGAATGAACAGTACCTGTAATAAGATGATGGCTACAATTCATTCTTCTCCGCAGAATTCCCAGATAAAAATGTAGATTTTGCCGGCCCATTACGCCCTCCCCCCCCCCCCCCCCCACTTTCCATTTCCACTACAAAAACAAAAACAAAAGAAAAACAAGTATTGCCTTGCAATAGGTCACAAGACCATCAGAGACAAGAAACAGGTAATCGTTTGGCGATTGGTTGGTCGAATTTACCTACCCATTGCGTTCAAGACAGAATGAACAGTACCTGTAATAAGATGATGGCTACAATTCATTCTTCTCCGCAGAATTCCCAGATAAAAATGTAGATTTTGCCGGCCCATTACGCCCTCCCCCCCCCCCCCCCCCCACTTTCCATTTCCACTACAAAAACAAAAACAAAAGAAAAACAAGTATTGCCTTGCAATAGGTCACAAGACCATCAGAGACAAGAAACAGGTAATCGTTTGGCGATTGGTTGGTCGAATTTACCTACCCATTGCGTTCAAGACAGAATGAACAGTACCTGTAATAAGATGATGGCTACAATTCATTCTTCTCCGCAGAATTCCAGATAAAAATGTAGATTTTGCCGGCCCATTACGCCCTCCCCCCCCCCCCCCCCCCACACTTTCCATTTCCACTACAAAAACATTTACACACACACACGAACACTTGTCAAACACCGATTCTGAAACGTCCAAATATTTCTAATTTGCATCAAAGTCGCTTTAAATTGCATCTTTATCGTTTCCTCCTTCACACACACACACACACACACACACACACACACACACACACACACACAGAGACACGCACACTATACACACTCTCTCACACACACACACACACACACACACACACACACACACACACACACACACACACACACACACACACACACACACACACACACACAGCACACGCACGCACACGCACCACACACACACACAAAACGAGTGCACATCATCCTACGCATTAAAATTTGATCTTAAGTGCTGATAACTAAATTCTGGTTCAGGTACCTACCTATGTGTCAGCTGAAGCCAGTTCGCGCGCGCACAGAGAGAGAAAGAGAGAGAAAGAGAGACACACACACACACACACACACATACACACACACACCCCCCACAACAGTCATTCTCGCGTAGTGGTATTCTCTAAACTCTTTTCGAATTCAATGCACGTAACATTTATACGACAGAGAGTATAACAGTGTCAGAACCTTTATGTATCTCTCTCTCTCTCTCTCTCACACACACACACACACACACACACACACACACACACACACACACACACACACACACACACACACACACACACATACACACACACACACACACACACATACTCATGACTTCATTAGAATAAACACTTACAATATAACTGTACATGGGTTGTTGCTGACACTGCTATCGTTGACTACCGTAACAATATAAACTTACTTACGCTCGTATGTTCGAATACATGCGAGTTTTAAGTTTAGAACTTGTGCCAGCGATTTATTACTAAACGATGCATTTGCCAAGTCGTCAAAGACAAGTAGAAGGTAACTTTGATACACAAATGAAACTTCATCAATATTGTTATTGCTTTCCATAAACCTGTGTTGGCGACGACTCACCATGCGTGCGAATGTTGATGAAAATGTAATTTTCTATCACAGAAGTGCTTATTTCGTGCTAAACGGTACAATAATTCCTCAATGCAGAGGAAGGCCGATATTCCATATTGACTGACAAGATTTCTAAGGCCTTCCAGGAACAAATAATACAAGTTGCCAAAGGTCAGACTATGTGTTGCAACATTGTAAACAAAGAAACACAAAATTTTCATCCTCTCCTCCTCCGCAGCAATCCCCTTGGATTAGTTGGCATCAGAAACAGGGTGGACTATGCATGTTGGAGATGGAATTTTCTATCATAGTACACGGTTTCTTGCTTGTAAACCTGTTTATTTTGTGTTTAAATCTTCAACTGTTAATTTTTGACATTTCAGTGTGACAAAATGGTGCGATTAAAAGAAGCAGTGGGCCCCCAGATTGTTGTGTCCATTTTGATTTGATCCGAGCATGTATCAGCAATATTTGTAATTTCACAGATGTTGTTATCATGCAATGAAACTGTTGAGAACGGAAAATGACAACTCTACTTCGGCGTCATCTGTTGCTTCCATGTCTAAGGAATGTTATGTCAGAGTTTTGGTGCTGGTGGTTTGCGGAGGACGTTGTTGCAGGGATGACGTTAAGTCTTGCCAAGGAGTCGCTCAGGTGTCTGGCTCCGGTACTCAGCAGTTAGTGTCGTTATTGCGGAGCCGATTCAAAGTTCCTTGGTAAGCTCCTGGATTGGAACAGGCAGGGCTGAATTCCACCGAAGTGACCCTAAGTGGGTGGTTCCATGGCCAGTTTAAGATCAATGGCTTCTGCAATATTCTGATACTTAGTCTTCCGCTAAACGAACTTCAGAGGTTGAATGCGGAGGAGCCGAAACTGGCATGGGAATGATGACACAGAAGGGATTTGAAATATGTGGCAACAAGAAGAAAATAGCATGAAAGTTGTGGCATCGGCGTAAAAGATATTGCTCGTATAAGGTAAATCATGAACTGCTGTTATCTTCATTTAATGTAATATACTCATTTTGTCTCACACAGCCCTGCTTTGGGTCCCTTTTACAGTAAATGAGCGAGTCCAAGTCCACGTTGAGTGACTGCATAAACACTCTTCTCTCTATCCCCACTGACACACCCACCTTCGTGTTCAGTTCAACAGAAGCTTCTCTGGCCTCATTCTGGCCCTGGGTCAAGAGGTAAAGGCTTTCCTGCTGCTGGGTCAGCTTCTTATCCAGTTTGCCGTATAGTGACAGAAGTGTCTGGGTGTTGACATTGATTTGGGTCAAGTCCTGGGCCAATGCATCTATTTTGGACGTCAAGGTCTTAATCCTTCGCTTCAGTCCTTGTGTGTCCTGACCGCTGCTATTACCTGTAAGAAAGAACAATTATCCTTAGATGATGGTGGTGTGTGTATTTGAGTTTGAGATAGACGGGAGGTGAATGTGTATGTGTGCGAGTGTGCGCGTGTGTATGTGATGGCGCGTGAGCGTGCGAGACAGAGACACAGAGAGAGAGTGTGTGAGTGTGTGTGTGTGTGTGTGTGTGTGTGTGTGTGTGTGTGTGTGTGTGTGTGTGTGTGTGTGTGTGTGTGTGTATGTGTGTGTGTGTAATGGGAGGGGGAGGAGATATATCGTATGTGCTTTTGTGCAAGTTACATGTGTATGTGTGTTGTGAGTACAGGTGGTCAACGGTTAATGGTCAAAGAGACAACGCGTGCATGCATGTTTATGCAAGCACATTAAGTCGTTTTCAGTATGGAATATTTGGTAGATTTGGGATTGAGTGGTGGCAAGTAGGGGTGGCAGCCGAGGAGCGAGTATGTGCATGAGGTGTGTATGTGCATGAGGTGTGTATGTGCATGAGGTGTGTATGTGTATGTGCGTGTTGGGAGGGGGGAGGGGAAAAGAGATGTATCGTGCGTGTGCCTCTGCGCAAGTTACGTGTATATGTGTATTGTTGAGTACTGGGGGTCAGTGGTTAATCGTCGAAGTGACAACTACACTAAAACGTTTCTACATCTGTCACGATTTTTACCAACTGTAGGCCACATGTGATCGTAGATGCAGAATTCATAAACATTATTCATCCGACTCACTGTGGTTGGAAAGTTTAAAAAATCAACTCAAGCATAAGAGATGGCCTAGATCAAATCTGATTGTTAATTAGAAACTCATCGTTGAAATTTTGATATAGTTCATTTTAAGGTAAACGTGACAGGATAAATTGTAAAAGTGAAAAGGAGACAAGTTCATTTAAAGATAAACGTGACAGGATAAGTGTTAAAGGTGAATAGGAGATGAGTTCATTTTCAGGTAAACGTGACAGGATAAGCATTAAAGGTGAAAAGGAGATGAGTTCATTTTCAGGTAAACGTGACAGGATAAATGTTCAAGGTGAAAAGTAGATAAGTTCATTTTATGGTAAACGTGACAGGATAAGTATTAAAGGTGAAAAGGTGGTGAGTTCATTCTATGGTAAACGTGACAGGATAAGTGTTAAAGGTGAAAAGGAGATAAGTTCATTTTTAGCTAAACATTTCAGGATACGTGTTAAAGGTGAAAAGGAGGTAAATCATTTTATGGTAAACGTGACAGGATAAGTATCAAAGGTGAAAAGGTGGTGAGTTCATTTTATGGTAAACGTGACAGGATACGTGTTAAAGGTAAAAAGTAGGTAAGTTCATTTTATGGTAAACGTGACAGGATAAGTGTTAAAGGTGAAAAGGTGGTGAGTTCATTTTAAGGTAAACGTTACAAGATAAGTGTTAAAGGTGAAAAGGTGATGAGTTCATTTTAAGGTAAACGTTACAAGATAAGTGTTAAAGGTGAAAAGGTGGTGAGTTCATTTTAAGGTAAATGTTACAAGATAAGTGTCAAAGGTGAAAAGAATGTAATTAGCGCTCCTTATCCGTCTTCAGTTTTCCTTACCGTTGGTGCACGTGTTTGGCCGACACCACTGTCCTGTCCTCGGGCACTGGTGCAAGTGTTGTATCTCTTGTTTCGTCTGTTGTAGCTGGGTGATAAAGTACTTTCGGTTTTCTTCTAGCTCTGTGGACAGGGTCTCCAGCCGACGTTTCATTGTGGCCAGCTGGTCACCTCTGTGGTGCATGGTCAGGTTGGTAAGAGCAACAGTAATAACAATTAATCAGTCTTCTACAGCGTTATCTTTCAAACTCATTTGGAGAAGATAGTGTGTAATACAGAAGCACAGATCTCTCTCTCTCTCTCTCTCTCTCTCTCTCTCTCTCTCTCTCTCTCTCTCTCTCTCTCTCTCAAACATACACACACACACACACACACACACATACTCTCTCTCTCTCTTGCATTCACACACACGCACACTCTCTCTCTCTCTCTCTCTCACACACACACACACACACACACACACACACACACACACACACACACACACACTATTTAATTCTGGTGGTACTTTAAGTAACTTGCCTACTTTCAGATTGCTTGGTGAAGTGTTACATTACAAACAGGTTGTAAAATTTCTGGGAGTCTTTATGACATCGAAATTAAACTGGAATGTCCAATTTGATTACATTTCAACAAAAGCAAGAAAAGCCCTAAATTTTCTAAAGATAATAAGCCGATTACCTTGGGGAATGGATACGAACATACTAATTCATCTATCAACAGCACTTGTACGATCTAAATTATCCTATGCGCAAGAAGTGTTCTTCAGTGCACCAAAATATTTATTAAAGAAGATACAAAGCTTAGACTGCAAAAGTATTAAAATTGCTCTAGGTGTCCCTACTCATGCCTCTAATCTGGAAACGTACAAAGTTGCTGGAATTCTGCCTCTGAACAACTATCGTGAGCTAGCGACAGCAAAATTTGCAGTTAGAACTACTTCACAAACGGACAATTTTGTGAGTAAGGAAATTAAAATCAGGTCTGATGTTGACTTTCCAAAGCGAGCAAAAAGCATTTCATCACAAATGACTGTTGCAACTTACATATCTGACTTGGTCAAATAGTCTAACATAAATATGGATGAAATAGCTGAGACACCATCAACAACGCCTATCCCTACATGGGAAATGCAAAAAGCCTCTTTTGATATTGATTATACAGACGCTAAGAAATCTGAAAACGTCAACATTTCGATATCCACAGCAAGAGAACACATCGATGAAAAATACCGTACCCACCTTCATATTTTTACCGATGGATCAGTCTTAGAAAATAAATGTGCTGGAGCAGCATTTTATGTTCCAAAATTTAAGATAAAGAAGTCATTTTTCGTTGGGGCAAACTTATCGATCTTTACAGCGGAATTAGTCGCTATTAATCAAGCATTGCATTATCTAGTAAATCTTAAACCCATGTCTTTCAAAGTAGTTCTCTTTGTTGACTCAAAATCTGTATTATATGCCTTACGGTCTTTTAATGCCGACACAAGACCTGATTTAATTACTGAGGCAAATCATCTTATACATCGTTTAAGGGTCAAAGGTACAGATATCAGTTTATGCTGGGTGCCTTCTCATGTTGGTCTTCACGGCAACGAAGTAGTTGACAGAGCAGCTAAGCAAGGCGCCCAGAATGCTGATAATGCTATAGAATTACATGTTCATACCTCCGTAAAAGAAGCTTGCAACTTGCTCGAATCAGCCTCATGGACTCGATTTCATGAACATTCAGATGAACAGTTTGTGTCACAACAAATGATAAAACTTACCGTTCAAAATGTATGTAAAAAATTGCAGTATTCTTCCATGTATCATTTGAGATCGATTGTTGCTGTTTGTTTTCGTATTCAGCTAAACGCATTGAAAACAAAATATTGTAAAAATGTCAAGTGTATTTGCGGCGAACAGTTCACACTGTTTCACTGTTTATTCTCCTGCAAAATACTATGTTCTTTTTTACCGAAAATGTTTACTCAAGAAAAGTATTCTGAAAATCATTTCCAGAAAATTACATCAGATCAAACGTTGTTAGTTAGAATTTCAGAATCATTAGTTCACAGTCCTGTTAATGCATTACTTTAACTTTATTCGGCTTGTAGTTTAGTGTTACAATTTCCCTTCACGTTGTTGAAGTTAATTGTTAGTGTTAAGTTCTCGTTCCATTTTACTGTTCCCCCACCTGCTAATGTCTTTTTCCTCTGTCTTCCCTCTGCCCAAATCCAACCCGTCCAACTATCGTTCTACATTTTATTTTGTTCACTTTTTTTTTTTTTAATTTCCCCTCCCCCCCCCCCCCCCCCTTCCCCCGTTTAATATCACTTATAGTGAAAAGACGTTAAATTAAAGAACGAACGAACACACACACACACACACATAGAACACACACATTCGTACACGTACACAAATATATGTTGTCAACATCTAACCATACATGCAGATACACCTAAAATCATAAACGTTTATATATATGAATGACGACATGATGCCATGTCAGAAGTTAGATACGAAAGTGCATGTTGACGGATGAGCTAAGTATGATCATAAAAGGCTTGAGTTGACCCGTTGTGTGAAGGGTGAGCAGACGTTTCAGCAGCTACCAACACGAATTCCAAACAAATGGTGCAATGAAAATGAATGCACGCTCGCCAGCTGATTTAAGGTTGTGCTTCGGCACTATCACTGTATCAGATGTTTTTGTTCAGAGGATAAGAATAATATTAATAATCTGAGAACATAGACCATATCCAATTCCACGTTCTGTTTAACTCTGACTCCCGCACCCTGTCTACCAGCATCCTGCATTGTCAACCATGCTAGCGAACCAAAAACTTCACCCTTTGACTACCTCACCCTATCTACCACCTTCCTGCAGGAAACTGGTGGGTAGGTTGAAGGAGTCAAAATATTTACGTTTTTGCAGTCGGTGGATGGGGTGCGGGAGTCGAAAGGTTAAAAAAAAGATGCAAAGTCTTTCTTGGCTTGAGGAAACATTTCGTTCCTCACTTGGGACCTACATTGTACAAGCGGTTGGCTGTTTTAAGTGTTTAGCAGGCATAGAACATTCATTTTATGAAGCTTGATAACAAAGTCAGTTTAGACTTATCATAAAAAATTTTCTCTCTTCGCTGCTCTCACCCCCATCCCCACCCCCCAAAATTTTGAGATATCTCAGGGCATTTAAGAGACGAACATCTATTTTGTCATTGGTGTTTATCATTCTGCGTTGCTGGGTTAATAATTATATATATGGATGATGGCCTTTCCTTGAACAAATTCTGTATTCCCTTCTGTTTACTCCAGCCGCTTGTTTTTATTAATTTCTTCATGGTTGTTTTGCTTTGTGTAGGATTTTTGGTCCGCTTGTTTATTTTTGGGGGAGAGGAAAGTTGTGTTGTTTCCGTTATGCCATTTAAAGAAAATTTTAAGCAAACTATCAGCACCACTTGGATTCGGAGATGAAGTTCTGTGCGGTTTTTAATAAACTCGTAAATCCACTACAGTTATTTGCTTTGGCCTAATACCACTTCCTCTATTCACGACGGTATGTTTATTTCAATGTTACAAACTCATTCAATGACAATGAAATAAAGTTAGCCTATATTAAAATTCAGTCACGTTCTGACAATACCACACACACTGTTACATTTGAAAAAAAAAAGAGAAACTCAATGTGAAAGTGCGAATGCCGATAAGAGAAGTGTGACGTCAAAATGTGTCAGTCAATTCAGCTACTCTCCACTGTTCACACTTGAAGATTGGTTTGTGATTCACTCGATAATGAATGGAGAATATTTGTTTGGGTTTATGTTAACACTGAAAATATATGTTTAAGTTTGCTTCGCTGTATGGAAATATGTACAATCCTTTGGAGCAATCTAGAAATGACAAGAAAAAATGTAGAATACCTTAGACCTTTCTAGAATGTTCCGGAAATCGTAAACAAAGTTAATCTGTACAATGATTGGCTAGAACTACAGAATATTCTAGAAAGGGAAGGTTCGAGAATGTGACTATGATTGGCTGAAAATTAGGGAAAAGCCGAGAATATTCGGGAACTTTCCATGATGTTATAAATAAAGCGTGACTGTGGGCTGAGAGAGAGCGATCGGAAGTGTAAGTCTGCTGTCAGAGATAGAGAAGTTGATGTAGATTCGTGGAGTTGCTGTGTGTAGATTTGAGGGCTGAAGAAGAAGAATTCTGCAAACTAGGAGTGGTGCATTGGATGTGCGAAGTTTTTACCCAGTTCCTGTTGTGTTTTCTACGTTCTTCAAATAAAGGATCCTTTTCGTTTAACCTGGACAGGTTTATTTTCTCTGAGAAGAATGATCAACTGCTAGATCTTCACGAACCTGCATAAACTGCAAGACACTGCCAGTCACTGACACACACACACAAACACACACACACACACACACACACTTGCGCGCGTGCGTGCGTGCGTGCTTGCTCACTTTTGTTGATAATGTTCGTTCTACAGACTTTCAAGATGTCTGCACGCCTTGCCAAATCATGATTTCTAAAGGTTGTCATTGTGCTTAACTCGGTGCTGTTTCAGATCAATAAGCGTCTACACAGAAAGGACTTAATTTAACTGCAATGGGAATAACGCTACGGAATATGCAACCACCTTGCTGCACATCATAGTGGTATTAACTAGAGTCCTATTTCTAAGGGGCGAGGAAGGAGAGTCATGATGAGGAACCAAAAACAAAAAACCAAAAAATCGAAGACGACTGTAAATCATTAGTGCAATTTAAACAGGGGTAATGTTGTACAATAGAATACGAAAATAACTGGAGCTAATTTCACGCACTTTTACGGGTGTTTTCGGTTCTGCTCGATGTAAAGAGACGTAAGACACCCTTACCTTCTCACTTTGACCAGTCCTTCCCCACAAACATGCACAAAGTATCCCTGAATGACTGGCGACCACAGCTCCAGCAGTCACCTGCACGCCATTTTGGTTGCTGATCACATGGGCACAACGTCATCACTAGTGGGGAGTTATTGTCTATAAATAGTAACATCAACCACGTGTGTCAGTGCAATCACCGACCTAAAATATGTGTGCAGTGCAACACTTGTTTACCCCTTCGGTTACCTCGCGTTTTTTGGCTTTTTCAGCGTTTTTTTCGGCATTTTCCGGAGTTTACTGGTCTCGATCTAGATGTAAACATTACCACGTGTTTCCTATTTTCGGTTTCAAATAAAAACACACAAACAGTGATGACGTTTTCACCCACGTCACCCACGTGATCAGGGTTATGGTCGCCAGTCATTCAGGGATATTTAATGCATGTTTGTGGGGAAGGACTGGTCAAAGCGAGTAGGTAAGGGTGTCTTACGTCTCTTTACATCGAAGGTAAGGGTGTCTTACGTCTCTTTACATCGAGCAGAACCGAAAACACCCGTAAAAGTGCGTGAAATTAGCTCCAATTATTTTCGTATTCTATTGTACAACATTACCTAAACAGGTGTTCGTAAAAGTGTCCCACATCACGCACGACACACGTATGTAAATGATGCACACATTTTCTATTACGATTGTTATATTAAAAACAAAAACAAAAAAGTCCTGTTTGCGTGACCTAGAATGCTAGATCTATAGTTTCTTTTACAAAATCTGTTTGCGAAACTTCAAAAATGGTTGACTCGTGTCAGTGAGCAGGCGTCTAGCCCGTTTAGGCCTAATTGAGCGAGTAAAGCGGGTGTCTTGAAATAAATTCCACTTCATGCATTTATATAAATCGTTTTACCTGGAAAGTAATAAACTTTCTGACAGCCTAGATACCTCTTGGGGGGTCCAGCACCAAATGTCTGCATTGACTGACACGTCGCGAAAACGAGGCTGTTTCCGGAAACCAAGAAAATCGAGGATATAATTGCTTTCGATGATTAACTTGAGATAGTTTTATGTAGTACTATAGCCTCCATTTCGGTGAGGGGGGAAATGAACAATTTCTGTACATCATAAGATGTTAAAAACAAAGAGAATGTGTCGATGTTTATGCCTAGTTAAATGTAAACGTTTCTTCACAATTATTCTGTGCAAATTTATCACTCCAGTTATTCAAATTCCAATCATCAAAATTCTAAGTTGACCTTCGAAATATTTCGCAGAGGGGGTCACAGTGTTTTTGTATAAGTTTCGTTCATTGTGTACAAACATCTCGCATGTATAGAAAAGGCAGAATTGTTCTTCACATCTGCAATGTAAGCTTACATGGTTTTGTCCAATGGTGATGCAGCAAACAAAGGCCAATTTAGTTAAGCCTAACATCCGTCCTTTGATACAAATGAAAAATGAACTACCGTTCCAGTCAAAAGGGTGAAACACCTACCCATCATTATCCTAATCTCACAGACGTGGAGTTCATCTTTTCACGTTTCTACCATTAGTTTTCATTTTAGATTGTGAACAGAGTTGTAATACTGATTTAAGTTTCTCTCGCCCCTGCAGATTTCGCACATGAATATACAGCTGGGCATAATCACGTTCGTCAACACCAAGACTCATTTAACTCTAACACTAACCTTAGCCCCATCTGATTAACCCTGGCAATCCATTTAGAGAGAAAAACCAACCCCGATGATGAAGTTTTGGGGTGGGCTAGTGTAGACAAATGTGACCGACAACAGTTATTACAAAATCCTTTAGTAGTAGTAGAAATAGCAGTGATAATAGCGGCATAAGCATGTATGGTACCGATTTATCAACGTTTTGCGTATATTGTATATTGTTCATCAAAGCTAAACTTTGATAGCGTAATCATTGGATGCGCGACAAGTACACTTTTGAAAGAGCTGAGAGTAGGTGCCTTTTAAATATACAACTAGTTGCCCCTAAAGACAGGAGCTAGGATCAACAAAAATCGAATAACGTTCAAGGCAAAGAGGAAAACAAAGAGACATGGCACTACAAGAGATTAAAAAAAAAGGATGCTAAGAGAACTCAAAAGATATTCCAGCAAGGCCCAACAAAGGCAGTGGACAACGTGGGTAAGTGCACTCCCAAGAAGTGGCCCCTCTCAGGATCAGGGTCATCAGATCTGTATACGACATCCTACAAATCAGGTGAAATGGGGGGAATTGGATGCCAGGGCAAACAGTGAAACATGCCCTGACCTCACGGAAGAAACATCTGCCTGCAATCTCATGAAACAGCTCTCGATTTCTGGGAAGCTGAGGACCAAAATCCTAAAGGCAATGGCAGAAGTAGCTGAAAATAGTTCCAGGTGGATTTAGTCGTGGAAGAACAAAAGTGAACATTATGCTTAAAATACCCCTAAGTACAGCAGGTGTCTAACAGCTTTCTAGACTCCATCATACTTTTGGCATCTCTGACACTGCTCCTCTTTACACCTTCCCCCTGTCCACCATCATCAACTTCCACTCTATAAAACACCACTTCTATGCTTATGACACCCAACTTCAAGATAGTGACTCACCTGAAAATGTACAGCGTCTCTTGACTCGCACCACTGAGTGCTACTCAAACATTAAGAACTGGATGACATACAATAAACTTCAGCTTAACGACGACAAGACAGAAGCTGTCCTCATTGGCACCCGTCAGAAACTTTCTCAGCTGCCTCCTCTTTCTCTCCCATTGTGTAACACATCAGTCCCAATTTCTGATTCAGCTAAAAACCTTGGTGTCTACCTTGACTCTACCCTCTCCATGAACAACTTTGTTTCTCAAACTGCCAGATCTTGCTACTATCACCTCCATCGTATAACCTGATCAGGAAGTATCTCTCTGTCGAAACAACTGCAAAACTAGTTCTGTCCTTCATAATGTCTCGCATTGACTACTGCAATTCACTCCTGTCTGGTCTTCCTGCCTCCACCATTCACATCCTACGGCGCATTCAAAACAATGCTGCACGCCTTGTACTCAAAAAGAAAAAAGCTGACCACATATCTCCTCTCCTGGCACAACTTCACTGGCTCCCTGTATCAAAGCGCATACAGTACAAACTAGACACCATGTGCTACAAAAGCCTCAATAACGCAGCCCCCGATTACCTGTCAAGCCTACTTGAGATCTATGTTCCCTCACGTACCCTCCGCTCTGCCTCCGATCCTCTGACTCTTCGCTTTCCACGCACTAAGCTCAATACCTATGGTCCACGAGCTTTCTCTGTTTCTGGTCCACTCTCCTGGAACAAACTTCCTCTCTCAGTCCGTCAGCAACCTTTAATTTGTCTCCTTCAAGTCCGCTCTCAAAACTCACCTTTTCTCCTCTGCATAAAATCCTGACCTCACTCAACCCCCTCTGTAGCCTGTCTCCGCTCGGTGTGGAATCACATTGTAATATGTATTTGTATATAATATGTTCTCAATAATTTTCCCCATTTATAGCCATGTGTGTGTGTGTGTATGTGTGTGTGTGTGTGTGCGTGTGCGTGTGTGCGTGTGTGTGCATGCGTGTGTATGTGTATGTTCAGCGCTTAGATTTGATTTCTATCAAGATTTTGCGCTATACAAATACTGTAATTATTAATGATTATTAAGTGGTTAAGATATCCATCACAAGGTGACTTGGCCTTGAAGCGCCCGGCCTTGAGGCGCCCGACCACCTTGGATGCGCAGATTCGAACCGAGATGGAGGGGAAAAACTTAGCAAGAGCATAGGGGCATCTTGGAGTCATGATTTCGATGCAATCCGACCCCAGCAGATTGCGATTTTTGTGGAACAATTTCGATTGTGATAATTACATTTACGCTTTGTTTGTTTTGCTGGATCTTATGTACAACTTGTTTTCACTGTTTCTAGTTTCTCCGATGTATTCAACTTAAAACAGTTCATTAATGTTACTCTGTCATTCATCTGATGTATCAATTAGAAAGTTTCAACAAGGTTTCCCCAATACCTTTTAGAGATGATTGAAGATGATTAATTAAGTCAAGGTTTTGTCTTCCTACATATGTCATTTGTTTCATGCTGTAACACTCTGCTGGCTTTGAATTTTTTTAAAGTGCAACTGTTAGTTTTCTTTTTGTTGTTGTTGTTGTTGTTTGTTTGTTTTATTTTTGTTTTTGTTTTGTTGTTTTTGTTTATTTGTTTGTTTGTTTTTTCAGTTCTGGGTGTCGTCCTTACTAGTCCGCGAGAGATCTAAACCGCTTTATCCTACAATAAACCACGAACATACAAGCACTGATTTCACATTTAAAAGCACATGTCCTACCATAGCAACATGCGTACATACTGACATTTGTTCAGAAGTCGTGTCCTCGCTGCTGTCATCGTTCGGTGGTGGTGTGGTTGTCGTTGAACAGTTCACCTTCACCACCTCAACCACCAAACAGGCACACAATATACTACGATACAAAACGCCCATCTTCGTACTCTGAAATAATAAAAAAAATATGCAAATGCTATTGCTAGTCACAGCCTAGCGCTGCAAGTCTGCGCCTCTCGTAAAACAAGTAGTAGTAGTAGTCGAGGGCTGGCTCGAAGCCTAGGCCTTTCGGCCTTTTAACGCCCTATCTTTCATGTGTTTACGCTTTTCTTTGGGGTCTGAAAAGCATGCCTTAATATTCGTACTAAAGCAAATATGCTTCAGTCTATTTTTTTAAATAAAATTTTGAATTCTGTGTCATCGTCCAGGAAATATTTGAATTCGTTAACGCTGTTAATAAATTTAATTTCAAAAGGAATTGTATTCCACAATTCAACAACTCTGTTAGAAAAACAAAACGCTCTTGTGTTAGTATTTCTTTGTTTAACAAATATTTTACCTTCTGCGTTCCTTGTTATACTAGCCTGTGGAAAGGAAAAAAATGTTTCAACTGATAACTTATCCATCCCATTCATTATTTTGTATACCTGTATTAAATCCTTCCCTAACCCTCCTACCTTTCAGTGAATGAATTTTGAAAAACTTAAGCCTTTCTTCATAACTCATATTTTTACACTCTATAGGTAACTTAGTTGCCTTTCTTTGTACGTTTTCAATCATTTTTACTGTCTTATCAAATAGGGATTTCAGACAACACCTGCGTATTCTAAATGTGGTCTAACAAAAGCCTTATACAACATTAAAAATGTATGTTTATTCATGTACGAAAATGTTCTTTTGATAATTCCTATCATTTGGTTAGCTCTATTTGCTACTCTTTTAATGTGCAGGTCAAAGGATAATTCACTATCAAATGTAACTCCCAAGTCTTTCTCCGTTTCACACACACTAATTTTCTGTACATCATTTCCAATTTTCATGAAATACTCTCGTCTAATATTCTTCTTACCAATATGCATTACATGACATTTTGAAACATTGAAATATAAATTCCAAGCATCTGACCAGTTTTGTAGTATTAGCAAGTCCTGTTGAATTAAATTAACATTGGCAACCTTGTCATATAGTATTTTTTCGTCAGCAAAAATTTTACAAGTACAGTGTAGTGAATCATGTAAGTCATTTATAAATACTGTAAACAGGATTGGACCTGTGGAATCCCGCTTTTTATTTTTGTTTTTTTCTGATTCAGCATTTCCTACCCTTACCATCTGCTTTCGATCATACAAAAAAAATCTGAATCCATTTGAGTGTATTTCCTGTAATACCATAAGATGCTAATTTTATGAGCAGTCTTTCGTGAGGTACAGGATCAAAAGCTTTTCTAAAATCCAGATACACGATATCATATTGGTGAAACCCTCCATAACTTCTAATAATTGGTTACACAGGATCTTTTCCTTCTAAATCCATGTTGACATTTTGCATAAAAGTTATTACTTTCAAAGTGAGAAATGATACAATCTCTTACTAGTGATTCTAGTACTTTACAAACAATACAAGTTAAACTTACAGGTCTATAGTTCCCAGCATCACTCCTATTTCCTTTCTTAAACAAAGCTTTAACATCGACTGTTTTCCAATCCTTTGGTAACTCACCTGATTCTAAGGACTTATTAAATAATATACAAAATGGCTTTGCAAGTTCTTTACCTACTTACTTTAGTATCCTAGGGGATATCAAATCAGGTCCTTTAGCTTTATTCGGGTTTAGTTCCTGTAACTTTTTTTCTACCGCAGTTGGAGTAACTCTGCTATCACATAATGATATACCATTTGACTTTGAATTTTCTATTAAATCTGGTAAAGTACTGATATCCTCTGTTGTAAAAACGCTAGCAAAAAATATATTTAAAACCTCTGCCTCGTCTTTCTCTGTAACAACCAGTTTTCCATCATCGGTTTTTAAGGGGCTAATACCTGTATTAAGTTTTGTCCTTTCTCGTACATATTTCTTTTCTTTTTTTTTTTTTTTCTTTTTTTCGGGTTACTTTTGCTTTCCTTAACAATATTTTTTCAAGGACCTTAAATACTAGCCTAGGCAAAGGCTAGTACTGAATGTGGATCCTACTGATGGTTATACGCTTTTAGTCTGTCCACAACCACAAAACCTACTAAGTTGTAGCGATTATCTTCCGCACAACGAACGTGGAGTAAGTTCAAACGTCACCTTTACCCGAAAAACTTTGAGCAGAAACGGAACGAAACCTACGCCTTTATAACCACGGTCCAGATTTTCTGGGCTGGTTATTCACACGCACCTTGCTGCGTTTTCTGATTTGTTCAAACTGTCGCTGGGCGGAGCACACGAACCATGATATGCGTGTTGCACACATTAATAAGCGTGACACCGCACACTCCCCCCTCCCCTTTTTTTTATGAAAATTTACATCTTGCCTGAACCGTTTTTGGCTTTAAAAAAGAAGAGTGTTTAATATTGGTCAGAAGTGTGTGTGTGTGTGTGTGTGTATGGTGGGGGTGGTAGGTCGGTGGATGGGTGGGTGCGTGTGTGCGTGTGTGTGTGAAGACACAGTATGTCAGAAAACACTTCTCGGCGCTTTGTGTCAGGACTTCTTTTTTTTAACAAAAATCCCACTGAGGTTTGCTTTTCAATGAAAAGTCGCGGATCAGAATGGGCCAGGAACTGGAATGTCCAAACTATCCAAAATTTGAACATGTTTATTGTTTTCCAGATCGCTGAAATGTCCAGGCCACAACAAAGCAAAACATATGTCAGCAGGGTTACAGAACTTTAATGTAATGGTTTGACAACGTTGATGGGATAGTTTGTAATGTTGTGTGGTTTGTGTACGTGTTAAAATGCTGAAAGTCCTTGGCCAGTAAAATGGATATATTTTAATCTGACGTTTGTGTATTTTGTGAATTTGCCGTTCCTGCATTTTTTTTTCTGTTAACGCCAGCTGTGCGCGCGCGCGTGTGTGTGTGTGTGTGTGTGTGTGTGGTGTGTGTGTGTGTGTGCACGCGCACAGGCGTGTGTGTGTGCGTGTGTGTGCGTATTTTTCTTGTAAAAAGTCAAAAAAAGAAACAAATCATAAAAAGGTGTTTCATATAAAGAAGACATCCTGATGCGAGCTGCCGATAAACGGTAAAGTGTGTGTGTGTGTGTGTGTTGTGTGTGTGTGTGTGTGTGTGTGTGTGTGTGTGTGTGTGTGTGTGTGTGTACGTGCGCACGCACACGCGTGTGTGTATGTGTGTGTGTGTGCGTGTGTGTGCGTGAGTTTTTTCTTGTAAAAAGTCAAAAAAGAAACAAATCATAAAAAGGTGTTTCATATAAAGAAGACATCCTGATGCGAGCTGCCGATAAACGGTAAAGATACAAAGAGATAGTCTCTTGCATAACACATCAAAACCAAAGTAGCATCCGTATGCGAATATCCTGCACAGGTTAATATCACACCTGCTGGCTCAACTTGTACTGCTCCGTGGAGTTCAGTGTAACACTTATCATGTCATTTTCATCATTACACTTCAACATCATCATCATCGTTATCATTGTTGTTGTATGGAGGGATGTGCACAAGTAATATACAGCAACACTGCCAAATGCAACTTGGGCCCGGTGGTTAAAGGTACCTGCCTGGGATGCGACAGGTCGTCGGTTTGATTCCCAGTCAGATAGGGGTTTTCCTCCCTCTCCATTAGACTTTGAGTGGTGTTCCGGATTCCAGTTCCACAACAGACCAAAATCCCGTGTGCAGTGCAAACTCAGCACACGTAAAAGAACCCTCGGCGACAAAGGAGCCATACTAATTCCATAGGAAAATCTGCTTTTGTGGGTAAACAACTCAGATGAGTGGCGCAGGTACAAAACAACAACAGCATCAACAATTACACACAAAAAAGGCAGAAAACAGGTGTGAAACAAGACAGAACAAGCAACAACAACAAAAAAGCAAAACAAAACAAAATGAAAAAAAATGAAGCAAAGTGTATCAATAGACGGGTACTGAGAATGTCACACGACACGTTACAAAAAAACAACAAAAACAACAAAAAAGCATCCGATTCGTTTTGATATGGCTCACATATCCAGTCACATGTCAACCCTTAACAATAAGAACAATAAAATAGTAACAGTGCTTGTAGTTATGTCAATAATCTAACCACCCCCCCCCCCCCCCAAAAAAAAAAAAAAAAAAAAAACGAAAGAAAGAAAGAAATTCCATACGTAGAATTAAAGGAAAAGTGGCAAGTGAAGGAAGCATTACGAACAACCAAGGTGAAAAACAAGGGGGGAGGTACGGAGAGACAGAGAGAGAGAGCACGCGCGGCGCGAAGAGAGATAGAGAGAGAAAGAGACTGAGGAGAGAGGAGAAAGAGAGAGAGATTCTGCTAACGTAATGTTAATGATTAGGAATAAAATATGCCACGTGGTAGAATTATTAAAAAAATATGAAGTATCAAACCGTGTATTCAAATGTAGTTCTCTTTGTATTCAATCTGTATCATAGCCTACTGTCTTTTGTCTCACAATGACTTATTTTAGGCAATATCTATACATTGTTTAAGATAATGGTCAAATCAATTTAGTGGGTGCCTTCTATGTTCTTCATGGCATACTAACGTATTGACAGAGAAGCTAAAGTCCGAGTAGCCCTCCATTGACAATTCCATGACAACATATTAACACACTCTAAAAGAAGCTTACAACTCGCAGAATTAGCACACGACGATACATACACACTAACACGAACAACATTACCACAACACACAACACACACACACACACAAACACACTACAACACATTCAACCACGAATCACAGCAATCAATGATACATACCACAACTAACACTTTAAAACAAACATCATGACACAACCGTTAACTTAACATGCGAACAACACATGTAATCACTTTTGTACACACAAAACACTCAATTACAAAACTACACATAACATCAAACACCATCTTAAAACATTAACACAATATACACACAATCAACATCAACGATCAACAGTCACCATAATGCACTCACACATTACATATACACACATACATCATGCACATGACACTTACACAGACACATTACACACACCCCACCACATCCATCAAACAACACACTAACACCAGCCTACCACCATCCACACCATCATTACACACTACACTCACCACCACACCCACTCACACACCACCCACACACACCACCACCCCCCACCACATATCACACACCACACCATTAATTCCACACACACAAAACCACACACACACACACAACCACTACACAACACACACACACACACACACCACAACACACACACAAAGAACGTTTAGAACATAACTTTAGAAAAGGTAAAGGTAGTCCCATAACTGGTCCGCAGGATAATAAGATGGTAGAGACTTCACCACATTCGATTCAGCCATCTGGCCGGGTCCGAATTCTCGAGTATGCAACACACACACACACACACCACACACACACACACACACACACACACACACACACACACACACAACACACACACCACATATACACACACACAAAACACCACACACACAACACACATATACACACACACATACACACACACCACCACCACCACCACCATCACCACACACACACACACACACACACACACGCACGCACGCATACACACACACAGACACATACACACCACCACCACCACACGCACAACACACACACACACAACACACCACACCACCATCACCACCACCACCATCACTACACACATACACACACACCACCACACACACACACACATACACACACACACACGCACACACACACACACACATACACACACACACACACACACACCACACACCACACATGCGCACACACAAAAAAGATTTAAAACATAGATTTAGAAAAGGTAAAGGTAGTCCCATAACTGGTCCGCAGGATAACAAGATGGTAGAGACTTCACCACATTCGAATCAGCCATCTGGCCGGGTCCGAAGTCTCGAGTATGCTCACGAACACACATACATACACACACACACACACACACACACACACATACACACACACGCACGCACGCACGCACGTACACACACACACACACACACACACACACACCGCGCGCGCGCGCACACACACAAACACACACACACAGAACGTTTAAAACATAAATTTAGAAAAGGTAAAGGTTGTCCCAAAAGTGATCCGCAGGATAACAAGATGGTAGAGATTTCACCACACTCGAATAAGCCATCTGGCCGGGACTGGTCCCACTCACCCCTATCATCATCATCATCATCAGGTGCCCTGCCGCATGGCGTTGGCGACCATGGACTTCCAACCATCTCTATCTCTCGTTGCCCCCAGCATCCCCAGCCACTCTGCAAGTCCGTCCAGCATTCTCTCCCTGGGTCTACCCGGTGCTCTCTTTCCCTCCAGCTTTCCCGTTGTGACCAGGTGCTCCAAACCCCCCTTCCTCATAAAATGGCCTATAAATGTTGCTTGTCTTTTCCTAATCTTCCTTATGAGTGATCTACTTGTGTCTGCCTCCATCAAGACTGTCTCGTTTGTTTTCTTTGCTGTCCATGGAACCCTCAACTTTCTTCTGAGAAACCACATCTCGGCTGCCTCGATCCTGCTTTGGCTTTGCTTGCTGACTGCCCATGCCTCGCATCCGTACAATAGTATTGGTTCTATATAACATTCTTTCTGATGTTAATTGATAGGCATTTGTTGGTAAGAATGCTTGTCATCTTCTTGAATGCTGTTTTGGCTTGGCCGATTCTGCCAACTATTTCCGATGTGCATCTGCCGTCTGATGAAATGACTGTTCCCAGGTATTTGAACTTATTAACCTGTATCAAGATTGTGCCATTTGCTGTTATTTTGCATGAGGGGATTTCATGTTTTTTACTGATCACCATGACTTCAGTCTTCCTGCTGTTTAGTTACAACCCCTTACCTTTGCTTTCTATTTCTAGTATATTCACAAGATTTTGTAGGTCCCTTTCATTTTCTGCAATTAGCACGGTGTCATCTGCGTACCGAATGTTGTTTATCATTTTCCCTCCAATCTTTAATCCAGGGTCTTCTTCTAGGTTTCTCATGATGTTTTCGCTATATAGTGAAAACAGATCTGGTGACAAAACATAACCCTGCCTGATTCCTCTTTTAATGTTTTGAAAAGAGCTTATATTGTTTTCTATTCTCATTGCAGCTGTTTGTTCCCAGTACATATTCCTGATTATTCGTAGATCTTTTCCATCAACATTGAGTCTCTCCAGTTGGTTGATCAATTCATCATGTCGTACCCGATCGAAAGCCTTGGTATAGTCAACAAAGCATAAATACAAATCCTTATTCATCTCAATTGACCTCTCTATGATAGTTCTTAGGATGTATATGGCATTAATAGTTCCTTTCCCCTCCACAAATCCACACTGTTCTTCTGCTATTTCTCTTTTGATTCTATTCCTTGTCCTCATCATGATTATTCTTAACAGGATTTTTGTTATATGACTCATCAAACTGATTGTGCGATGGAGTTCGCATTCTATAGCCCCTGTCTTCTTTGGAAGTGCAATGAAAATTGATTTTGACATATCTTTGGGGATTTTTCCAGTGTCATAAATTTCATTTAGGACTGTTATTTTTTCTATGCCAAATTCCTCCAGGGCTTCAATCCTCTTTGTAGTAATGTTGTCCCCCTCTATCTTTCCCAATCCTGCTTCATCTTTTGCAGCTACACACATGAGATCCAAATAAAGAGTATCCGCCGTGATAAACAAATATAAACAAAATATGTGCTTGTTGCTTGCTTGCTTATAAACCGATTTAAATCAAGTTGGCTAAGAAAAGTTGCGGTTCCCACAAAGACGTTATAAACGTCTTTGAGTTCCCACCACTTCACCCCCCACCCACTCTCCAGTCACATAACACACACACACACTCGTTGGGATGCCGGGGACTATCTCAGTATAAATAGTATTCCCATCTTCTGGACATTCTGTGCTAGTAATTTCCTCTTTTCTGTCATTTTCTTTGTTTCTGCTGTATATCTTTGCTTACTGTCTTCCTATCATTTTCTGCCTTGCTAATCCATTCACCTGTATGTGTTCGATACCTTACGTATTTTCTTTTATTATGCACGTGTACATGGATACATGTGTAAAGTGTACTTTTGGCTCTAGGGAAATGTGATATGTGAAAGCAGTTTTAGGTCAATTAGGCCCGTTTTTATATATGTTTCAGTGTCCGTAGTTATGTTTAAATTTATATTCAGGTATGTTTTCTGAATCCCCTGTGTGATAAATTGGGCGGAATGGTTAACCCCAATGGCATCTCCTTAGATTAAGTGCGGGAATGCATTGATATGTGCACTTGATTTTTTTCTTGTTGAAGTATTGTGTATATTTTGAAACGGTTATAGTCCTGATATGGCTCTACGCAGTCGGCTGGGCGCTAAATTTAAAAAAAAAAAAAAAAGCAATAACAATAACCATTTCTCCACATACTTCAATTCCTTGGCAGTTGTTTCCCCTTAAAGGGAAAGCACTGTCCATCACTCATGTGTACACCGAAAGTTGATTGCAATCTTGGTTTCCCATTGCTTTCGTTCTCAAGCCTTGATTTCTCTTCATCAGCGCATGAACAGTGGGACGCATTTATTTACAAATTAGACTGAACACTCCCAGTTTAAATCTGAAACGTCTTTACCAAAAACATCGACAAATCTGAAATATTTAGAGAGATTCTCCTGGATAAGGTTGGGGAGGTTCAGAGTGTTACATTCATTCATTCATTGTGATTTGTATTCATTCTTTCCTTCTTGCCATGGGAAGGTTCCTGATCTTTTTCTCGTACATCGGTACGCACTACAGGTAAATAAAAGATACACTGTTTATACAACACGACAATACAGACACAAAGGTGCAGTACATTTTCACTGATTTTGTAGGCCTGTTACTGTATTAGGCCTGTTTTGTGTGTGTGTGTGTGGTTTTTTTTTAATGTTTTAATGTCCTTAGTAAGTCATTTGTTATGTTTAAATTTGTATTCAGGTGTGTTTTCTTCAATCCCCTGTGTTATAAATTGGACGGAATAGTCAATGCCAGGCGCATCTCTACAGATCATGTGCGCAAATGCATTGACGTGTACTTAATTTTCTTTTCCCTTTTTTTTGCCTGTTAAACGTTGTATGTTTAGAAATGGTTATAGCTCTGATATGGTTATGTGCAACTGGTTGGGCTTTTAACCCTTTGGCTCCCGCACCCTATCCACCAACTGCAAAAACTTAACCCTTTGACTGCCTCACAAGAAATTTCTGGCAACAACATAATCTTTTACTTTCCCTGCTCTCTTCTGCCTCTGTCCCTTTTGTAAAATATTGTCTACAGCAGAGAAAATTTGCTTTTGCACATAATGAATTTCGCTTTGCACAAATAAGGTGTTGTTTCCCAAAGGCAAAGCTTGCTATTTACAGTCTTGCCCTACAGTAAAGAAGCACTCAAGACTGGTGAAACTGCTCAACATTACAGTTTTACACACATGTATAGTATGGTGATCAGCATCTGTGCACTTTCAAGTGTCCATGAATGCTTTGCATTGCTCTCGCAGTACGATGTGAGAAAGTGTGTGTGTCTGGATTCTTCAACAATTGAGCTGTAAAACTGACTGATAAGTGCCATAATGATGATATATGAGATAGGGATTCTTCTCAGCTTCACCAACATGGCAACACTGATTGCTGTGTAAGGTCATTGATTTTTTTTTTTTTTTTGTAGCTACTATGGATTACTGCTATAACAAACATATACCCATCTCATTTGAATTTCATTGCAGATGCACTCCACTGTACATGGAAAAAGGGGGTTCAGGCACAAGCAGGTCAGCACTTATAAAGGATGTGTTGGCCCAAGAGAACAGAAAAATGCACTATTTACCCACTAGACTTTACCCAGCAAGGTTGAAATAGATCTACTATTATAGAAAATCCAGTATCCAAGCTGTAACAACTTATCTACAGAGTAGTGTGCCCGTCTGTTAGTTTTTTTTGGGGTTTTTTCTTCCAGCAGCATTATATGAATTATATTTTTTTTATTATGACAGGTGCAGTAGTTGAGTTGATAAACTGGATTTCCTGTTGGGAGTTCCTAGGTTCAGTCTGCCTTAAGCACCTCTGCCTAGTGGATAAAGAGTGGTTGTTCAGATTTCTCAGGTCATGTGTGCAGATCTACCAGTGCCTAAACCCCCTCCACACATGTATGCATGCAGAATATCAAACATGTGAGTAAAAGATCCTGTAAATCATGTCAACAGCTGGCTTATGGAAACATGAAAACACCACCCGCATGCATGCCCACCAAAGATGCAGACTGTGCAACAGTAGATAGTGAAATATGGCTTGGGTTCTTCAGGCTATACAAAAATGATGGTATGTAATGTACAGTGAGCCCAAATGATTTTGGAGAATACTGAGCAAGAAAGAAAAAGAAATTTATAATAACATTTGCACCCGTGCAGTCAAATTGGAAGGTTGTCAGCACAATCAGGATAGTGCCCATCACTCCTTCCTGCCTGCATTAGCTTCCTCAACTTTGATGTGGACTGTAACTCACATGCAAAGTCTTTATCAAGCAGTTCACACCAGTGTATACGTGTGCAGTCAGATGGGAGTTGGGAGCTCTTCCTAAATGGCAGCCAAGCTTCAGGCCCATATGAAAATTGAATTAGATTGGATTAATTTCCTTTTCACTTTGAGAATGGATATTTTCACATGAAATGCAAGTCATTCTCTGTGGAGAAAGCATATCATCATAGTTTATTACCACTTTTTTTTTTCCTGTGTGCAAATATTGTGTTTACTTATGAAGGTGGATTTTTCTACAGAATCTTTCCAGGGACAGTTGATTTGTTACTGCGGAATCTTAAGTTGTGCTAAGTGCCTGCCGCTCATGTGAGCTTAGTTTATCATTTCATCCAGAAAACTAGCACCTGTCCATCATCACTTGAGGTCTAGTGAAGTGCTGAGAAAATCATTAACCAATCACGTGTCCATTGTCTGCATTCTCAACCTCTTATGTCCCAGGGCAATTGCTTTATCCACTAAGATGCATATCCATATCTATGCACCTGACATGTTCACTGTACTATTTTCTTATTGCTTAGATTGTTGTGCTGTGCTTCCAGAGGTATGCAGATCCAACGACAGGCAGGGGAGGTTATCACCAGATTCAAGACAGTGCAGGGTGTACTTGAGGTAACGGTAATGAATATTTAAAGTCAGGGGTCCTGTTGGATCAGCATACACCCGTTTTTAACCAGTAAGTTTTGCCCTTCCAAGATGAGAAGAAGAGGAGAAGGGCAATAGTGCAGTAGCTTGTGTGCTAGCTGCTGCTAAATCCAGGTTATTCTCTTGTGGTCTTATTGCCATTATGTTAATACGAACAATATGTTTAAGTCGTGTCGGGTGACCCAGAAGAGGAGATTCTCCACTGCTATCAGATCAGATCTTCAGTGGCACCTGCTACATTCAAACATGCAGAACACCATCTACTATATCCACTAATGATGACAATGATTGCTTCAAAACTGTGACCTTCAAAACAATCCGTTTCCCAAAGATAGTAGCACTGCTTCGTCATGAAGCCATACTTTGTGTGCGTCCCACTTTCGTTGTGAAAGTTCTGTTTTGAATATTGTAGTACTCAGTTCCCATACTGAAATACTGTGGTTGTTATGTACACTGGCTTTTCAGTTTGTTTTGATTCTGTTATTTTAAAGTGTGTTTTGATTCTTTTTTGAATATCAGTACATCATAATAAACATTAATCTAACATTACAGGCAACATTTATGATAATGATGTATTGGAGAATAATATTCAGTCCTCAGTGATCATGTACAGTATCAAGAAGAATGATTTTTTTCTTTCTTTATAGTAAATTATCCGGTCTTCAGTGAAATGATAATTTCAATTATCAGAAAGAATATGTAATGATTTGAACTATCAAGAATGATACATTCCTTTCCTGATTTAACAAACATTACAATGATTTAAATAATCAAAATGCATCTTGATTTAAGCATGTCAATTTGTTTGTGTGTGTTTTGTTTGTTTGTTTGTTTGTTTCTTTGTTTGTTTCATTTTAAACAGTAATTTCTTGGATGCAGGTATGCATGTTGTTCTGGTTGTTTGGCCAACTCTGTGCAGACATTATGTTCCTGCACAGTATTCCACCATGTAGACAGTCAATGAGTCATTGCCCTTTTTGGGCGAGAGTGCATGCTGGACATTTTCATGTTTCCTTAACCCTTTGACTTCACACCCTGTCCACCAGCGTCTTGCATTGTCAACTATGCTAGCGAAGCAAAAACTGGTCAAGGTTTTGCAGTGGGTAGGTGGGGTGCGGGAGTCAAAGGGTTAAGCCACTAAAAGGATCTGTAACGTCCACATTTGGAGTTCTTTGTACATATATATATATATATATATACAATTGAAGTGAATTCAGGCACTTGCAGGTCTGTATACTGACTGATTGGAAAAATGTTCCCCATTTATTGACTAGATGCTACCCAGGCAGGGTCAAACCCAAAGTGACTGCAAGTCTGACGTCCTAGCTATTGCACACACCATTTTTATATAAACTTTCATGAACAGCCATGTTTTCGGTCGGTGATTGTGTGCAGGAACATTTACAAAAGCTGAAGTCAGTGAATGAGGTGACAGTCAAGACATCAAGCCGAACAGATAGTAACGTTCATGCACTCTGTAACACCTGCCATGTGGATCTCGTGCACAGGTAAACTGTTCACTTTATAGACAAGTTCAAACAGTTCACTTGGTACGTAAGCAAATCTGCCCGCGGGGATGCCGTGAGCTTTTTCAGTATAAACAATATTCCTACCTTCTGGAAATTCTGTGCTAGAAATGTCCTCTTTTCTGTCACTCTCTTTGTTTCTTTCTTCCTCTTTTGCTTTCTGTCATTTCTTCCTATCATTTTCTGCCTTGCTGGTCCATTCACCTCTGTGTGTTTGATAAGTTCTTGTGTACTTAGGATTGATAATTGGGTACATGTATTAATTTTGTTTTTGGCTATAGGGATGTGAGATATGTGGAAGCAATTTTAGGTAATTTCTGCCCGTTTTTGTATATGTTTTAGTGTCCTTAAGTATGCTTAATTTGTTGTCAGGTATTTTTTTAATTCCCTGTGCGATAAATTGGACGGAGTGGTCAAAGCTGGGGGCATGCCCTTAGATTATGTGCACAAATGCATTGATATGTGTACTTAATTTTCTTTTCTTTATTTTTTCGTTGAAGTTTGGTATGTTTTGAAGTGGGCTCTACGCAGTCGGCTGGGCTTTAAACAACAATAACAACAATAACAACAATAAAAACAATGTAAGCAAATGAACTTTCCTCATGCAAATTATACACAGAGCAGACTTGTACTTTTGGTCCCTAGATCAAAAGATGTACAGATAAACTACATTTTGAGACTGTACTCCTTTGACTGCAGATACAATGAAGCAAAGATGTGAATATGTTTTCTGAATTAACATTAAACAATAGATATAGGAATGACTGGATGATTTTATACATCTTTTCAACTAAAATCTTACTGCCTGTAATTAATTATCATAATGCTTGGAAAATGATTAAAACGCTTTGCAAGAAAGGCAAAGTAAAATGTACAAGAAAGATGAAGAAAAATGTGCATAATGACATTCATTAAACAACTGTTGTTGTTTTTATCTAAGCCAACCTATCTCACACCAACTTCAGAGTATGGTACATACCTTATTTTGCAAATTCAGTGGAATCTTTATTTTGCAGACGTCATCCACATGAATTCAATCCACAGTGGATTACAACCAGGCTGAACAAAAGTTTTTCTTCACAAAATGAAAAGATAAGGTACGTGAACCTTTGTGTGCATGTGTTTTGTGTGTGTCGGTGTCTGTGTGTGTCTGTGTCTGTGTATATCTCTGTGTGTGTCTGCCTGCCTGACATGTCTGTGTGTGTGTGTGTGTAAACAGTTTCTCAAAAAACTGGCTCTACATAGAAAAATCACAGGCATCATTCACTAAAGCTAGAGTGAGTAATAAGGTGGATATCGAGATCTGATATATGTGTTAACACTTTCTGGACTTGTCAGCGGGATATCCGCTGACGCGTAACATTGCTGTAGTGACGTGTCAGCGGAATGTCTGCTGACATTTTTAAAAACTTGCCGTACTTAGCCAATGATCAATGGGAAGTAACTCAGTATTCCAATATGATCTTTGGGCACTGTAGCAATGTTCTGTTACTTCCCTTTTCGTAGTTTTGCACTTTGATGGCTTTGTTTACTTTTTTAAATTTTTTTTATGACACCTGTGGGTGAACTGTAGTCAAAACGGCGACTTCCACAAAGTGACCACGTGTTGAGACTTTTCTATGCTTCATACCACTGTGGAGTTCATTCTCACTTTTCTGCTGGACATTCCATGGAGGATCTGACTCTGGACTGATGTGTATTCCAGCTGGATTGTCTGTGTATTGTGTTCGATACTTGACCGTTGTGCTGCCAGGACTTTTTGTTTTGAGCTGCTCAGATATATTTTTTCCTCGTCTGCTGAGATAAGATGCATGATCTGTGTGCATGATTGTGCATGTGTTCCAAAACTCTAAGATTTAAATTTTTGTTTGATATAAAATTTGTTTTCCTGATACGTCTCTGAATTTTTCTATATTTTTTTAAAAATGCCCAAAAACAAGGGTTCAGCCGCCTCCCAAACTCTGCGGCTGGAAAGAGTTAATGCTGTGCCCATACATGTGTTTATGCTGTCAACAGGTTTTTTTTATTCATTCATATTCATATTCATTCATACTCATTTCTTTCTTTTGTCACAGTGGATTTACCATATGAAACTCAGATTGCTCTCCCTTTGAGAGCATGTCTGCAGTGTAGCGCCTCCCATTTCTTTTATTTATTTTTTTTTTTTTTTACCAAGACTTGAGAAAGGCAAGAAGGCTTACTGTCCTTCAAGAGGAAGGACCTGGGAAATCAACCTATCTCTTCAGTGTTTTATACCAGAGCAGATGTGTGAAAGCTCAGCTTTTTACAATTTTCAGCTGTTGTACAGGCCAGAAGGCACATGGGTTGGACTCATTTTTTATCCTCTTCCTAAGGACTTTATGTTTTGTTTGATTTTCCAGTCAAACTGAGGAGAAAAGTTGAGGCCTCAACAGGAAACAAATCGTGGAACCTCAAGTTTAGTTACTGGCAGGCTAACATTTAAACCATTCATCAGAGCCACTGTTCTTTTATAAAGAAATTGTGGAACTATCTCTCTGGAAATATCTGAAGAGCACTTTTGGTTTTGTACATTGTCTTTATTCGTTTATTTATGTATTCTGTTCAGAAGTTTTGTGAACACTGTGTGTTTTGAATTGAATCTCAAATTTTGTTTCCTTTGCCCATGAAACTGTTTCCATTTCCATTACCTGTTCATTTCTTTTATCAGTGAAACATTTCTTTGTTCACAGTCTCAGTTGAAGTTGTAACTATTGCATTGCTGTATTATTTTTCACTGTCATCAGAATTCTGAATACTGTGCGTGTTCCGGAAGACTTCAGCTCTCGTTTGGAAGCGACAGAGAGGAGTTATGTGTACCGGCTTGCTGTTGTCAAAAAGGCAAATGTGTTCACTGATCCTTCTGTCGCAGGGTTGCCGTGGACAGCACAAGATGCTGATCTGTGCTTCAAAGTGTAGTAAGTTGAAATGTATTCAGGGCACACGCTTATTTTCAAATTTCATTTTCACTTGATAAAATCTGTTTGCACAATTGCACCATTGCGTAGTATATCCCTGATAGCATGATTTTGGTTGTCGTGTTTTTTGCTTGTTGGATGTCACATTTCTATTCCAATAAATGTCAGTGTGATTTTATTAATTTGGTGGATTTGAAGAGAAAATAGTTTGTATATGACAGGGGGAAAATCTTAAATTACAAAATAAAAGGCTGAAATGTAATCTGTTTCCAAATTGAAATGTCCTTGGTCTAGTTTAGAAGTATTGTATCATATTGTATCTTTTGTCATAGTATGCTCCATTTTGCTGCATTTTTGAGCCATAGTAGGGTGCTATTTCCTTTTTTAATTTGTTCAAGGTTTAAATGTATTTTATCTTTTTCTGTTTGTTTTTTTTCATTCTGGGATGATTGGTTTTGTATTGAAATTTACTCTGTTTCAGTCAGATATGGTTTTTGATGTTCTTTAGGAGGGGATCGTGGCTTTATTGATCCTTTGGTTATTGAGAGTTGAATGTGTAGATTGTCTGTCACCAGTGCCCCGTTTGACATGGACCTCTTCCTGAAGGCTGCTGAGGTCTTGTCCGGAACTCACAACTTCCTGTCGTTCTCCACCAAAAATTTCCTCAAGACAGGTCGCAAAATGGCTCCCAGTGCTTGCATGAGCATCCGCATTGAACGAGGCAGGGCATGGATGGAGGAATATCGCCCTGAGGTGTCTGATCTTATCGACCACTGGGATGTCCACTTTCATGGGGTGTCTTTCTTGTACAGACAGGTGAGTAGTTTTCAGTGTGTGTGTGTGTGTGTGTGTGTGTGTGTGTGTGTGTGTGTGTGTGTGGTGTGTGTGTGTGTGTGTGTGTGTGTGTGTGTGTGTGTGTGTGTGTGTGTATGTGTGTGTGTGTGTGTGTGTGTGTGTGTGTGTGTGTGTGTGTGTGTGTGGTGTGTGTGTGTGTGTGTGTGTGTGTGTGTGTGTGTGTGTGTGTGTATGTGTGTGTGTGTGTGTGTGGTGTGTGTGTGTGTGTGTGTGTATGTGTGTGTGGTGTGTGTGTGTGTGTGGTGTGTGTGTGTGTGTAGTTGTATGTGTATGTGTGTGTGGGTGTGGTGTGTGTGGTGTTGTGGTGTGTGTGTGGTATGTGTGTGTGTGTGTGTGTGTGTGTGTGTGTGTGTGTTGTGTGTGTGTGGTGTGGTGTTGTGTGTGTGTGTGTGTGTTTCTCTCTTTGTGTATGTGCTTGTGTATGTGTGTATTTGTCCATCTCCTTTTTGTTCTTTGTGTATGTGCTTGTGTATGTGTGTATTTGTCCATCTCCCTTTTGTTCTTCCATCTCTTCTACCTGTCTGTCTTTCTCTCCCTCTCAGTCTGACTCTCTCTCTCTCATAATCTCTTGTTCTGACCTCTCTCTGTCATGTTTCGCACAGTTGCTGAGGTTACAGTTTGTGTGAGTTTTGCAACAAGAGAGGACATTGACAAACTGTTTCCATAGGCAGCAGTTTCTGAAATATAGTGGCTTTAGTGAAGTCAGCCACATTTTGAGGTGGTGTTCTGTTTCAGCCTGGCAAATGCGTGTGCAGCAGGTAGGCGGCCAGTTGCATAATTCAGCAGGAATGGATGTGGCGGGTACAATAGCCAAGTTGATTACATTGTGTGATATCATGTAGGAAGGTCTGAGTTTGACACTTCCTGGAGAGTAAAAGATGGAGATTTTTCCTGATCTCCCAGGTCAGCATATGTGTTCCTTTGTACTCCAGGTGGAGTTTTCAAAATATTCAACAATCCACTTGTAGATATTCAGTGTACCTTTGTACTCTAAGTATAGTTTTCAAAATACTCTGTAGACCCACTTGTAGAAATTCAGTGTACCTTTGTACTCTAGGTCTAGTTTTCAAAATACTCTATAGACCCACTTGTAGATATTCAGTGTACCTTTGTACTCTAGGTATAGTTTTCAAAATACTCTGTAGACCCACTTGTAGATATTCAGTGTACCTTTGTACTCTAGGTCTAGTTTTCAAAATACTCTATAGACCCACTTGTAGATATTCAGTGTATCTTTGTACTCTAGATATAGTTTTCAAAATACTCTGTAGACCCACTTTCAGAGGACTGACTTTAGATGTATGAAGTAGTCAACCTACTTCATGGTACACTAAAGTCAGACTGAGTAAAGCGCTATGTAAATGTATGTGCCTGAAACCCTTCATGTGTTTAAACATGCACACGATCAAACAAATATGTTAAAGGAACACGTGGTACACAAGGTGTATAACACAAAAAAACAGAGGTACCTTGAGGTACCAGAGTTTTTTGGTCGCGTTACACCTTTGTGTCTTTGTACTCCAGGTAGAATATTAAAAATGCTTTATAGACCAACCGGTAGGTATTCGGTTAAGGTACGTGGTTACCACTGGGTACCCCTAGGTGCCAGTGGGCACTGAAGGTGTTGAGTACTGGTCACTGCTGATACTCGTAAGACTGAGGAAGAGAGAGATGGATTAAGGTCAGCAAAGGTCAAGGTCCCTGTCAGGGGTCAAAGATCAGGTCAAGGTCACTTTCAAGAGTGGTCAAGCTTCGGCGGAGGTCTGACTTTAGATGTACGAAGTAGTCAACCTACTTTATCGTACACTAAAGGCAGGCTGAGTAAAACGCTATGTAAATGTCCAGCTGTCATTATACAGCTTCATAAAGCCTGCTTTGCCTGGGCCACACAACCAGAACTATATGCATCATGTACATTGTATGTGAAGAAAACATCGCTCAAAACACACCCACACACACACTTGCACTCACACTATCAGTATTAAGTGTGAAAACAATGTATGATGGAAGTCACTGACAGGCATGATTTGTCAGGGATGCATTTGACCTCCTTCCCCTGTGGGTATGCCGGGGGCTCTTTCAGTATAAATATTATCCCCACCTTCTGGAAATTCTGTGCTAGAAATTTCCTCTTTTCTGCTACTCTCTTTGTTTCTTTCTTCCTCATTTGCTTTTTGTCATTTTTTCCTGTCATTTTCTGCCTTGCTGGTCCATTCACCTGTATGTGTTCTTTAAAGTCTTATGTACTTTTTCTCAGGATTGATAATTGGGTACATATATTAAATGCATTTTTGGCTCTAGGAAGGTGAGATTGCCGAAGCAAGTTTAGGTAATTTATGTCTGTTTTGATATATCTTTTGGTGTTCTTAGGTATGCTTAAATTTGTATTCAGGTGTGTTTTTAGAATCCATTGTGCGATGAATTGGACGGAGTGGTCAACGCCAGGGGCATGTCCTTAGATTATGTGTGCCAATGCATTGATATGTGTACTTAATTTTATTTTATTTTATTTTTCGTGTTGAAGTTTTGTATGTTTTAAAGCAGTTATAGCCCTGATATGGCTCTA
Organism: Monoplex corrugatus; assembly: GCA_030674185.1. Lineage (NCBI taxonomy): Eukaryota > Metazoa > Mollusca > Gastropoda > Littorinimorpha > Ranellidae > Monoplex > Monoplex corrugatus. The sequence continues at coordinate 36,065,372 of JAPXFY010000015.1, forward strand.
TGCAGTCGGCTGGGCTTTAAATAACAATAATTGCAATAACACTTGACCTCTTACACAGGTGCGACGCATGATGGGAGCGATGGTGATGGTGGCAAGGGGCAAGAAGAGCATGGAGCAGCTGCAGCACCACCTGGATTGCCCCAGTCTCAACAATCCAGGTCAGATCGAGGCCTTGCCCGGCACCGGCTTGTTTCTCAAACACGTTCACTATTCTGATCACGGTCAGTCTGCTCTGCCTTTTCTACCTTTTCATTTCCATATCTTACAAGAAAGCTGGCATACTGCATTGCCAACCATGCTAACAGAGCAAAAACTTAACCCATTGATTCTTTCATCCCATCCACCAGCTCTCTGCAGGAAGCTGGTGGATAAGGTGAGGGGGTCAGAGGGTTATGTTTTTGCATTGGTGGGTAGGGTACAGGTGTCAAAGGATTAATTCTCACCCATATTAGGGGAGGCTTCATTGGTGTACAGCTTCTGCCTTTCATTCTGACTGTACTGGTTTCAGTTGTCTCAAGAAGAAAACTTCGTGGGTCATGCTACGTTTGCATGGGTACACAGCTGTGAAATATCCTGTTCAAGGGTTGGGGAAAGTAAAGCAGTGAAGAGAGGGGATGGGCACCGTCCTCATAATGCTCATGATAATTTACAGAAACAAGTTCACATCATCTAGATATGATTGGTGGTGCTTTGGTTTCTATTTCATTAGATTTAATTCATCTAATTAGTGTTAGTTGTTCTTCTGAAATGTAAAATGAGAACATGTAAATTGCTTTTATACATCAGTATAGCGTGACAACATGGTTTTTGTGTGTGTGTGTGTGCTTGTGAGTGTTTGTGTGTGTGTGTGTGTATGAGTGTGAGTGTGTGTGGTGTGTGTGTGTGTGTGTGTGTGTGTGTGTGGTGTGTGTGCAGTGTTCTGTACGTACCCTGAAGCGCAGGGAAAAACACTGAAAGATTCTTCAGACAGTCTACGTCGTCAGGAGTCATTGCCAGGGTTACAGGAAACCGTGCCACCCTGCAAGCCTGTCTCCATGACAACTGTGGATGATGCATCACCTCCAGGTCTTGATGAAAACTGCCTGGTGACCAGTTGACTCTACTCAGTAACCCTTGTTGTCTCTTGTCTCCCACACGCCATTAACTGAATACAGTGATTTAGGTGGTGATGCCGCATATTACTAAAATGGCTAGCACATCATTTCACGTTGTGTTGAAAGGAAACAAATTCTGTGACCCCCCCAGCATAGACTGGGGAAACAGAAATTGCGGAGATGGACAATCATATTGCTCCTCTGTTTGATATGCAAGTGACTCATTTGATGGGTTAGAACAGCTGCAAGAGCCACAATATTCTCACCAAATATTTCGGAAGGTTTCGCAGAAGTAGTACGAGCCTGCTTTTTCTTCTGCTTCTGACCATTGGATGAAGGAGCAGCAATGTAACTTTTTAAAGATTACAGGACAGTTTTGTTCATGGCAGACACCAGCTGATCTTGGATTGAACCAGCTTCCTCCAAACCACCTCAACATTCAACGAAATTTCTAAACTTCGCATGGATGTTTTGGTGGACCTTTGATTTAATTTATACTGAAAAAAAAGGGTTTGAGGGAGATGGGGAGAAGCAGGTAGGAGACAGCAGGCTAGGTGTTAAGGACAAGATCAAGAGTGGATGTGATGGGGGAAGGGTAGAGAGACACGAGTGTTAAGTATGTGTATATGGATGCCTAGGATTTGAAATAAATTGTAGTTGGTATCCATGTGCAGAATTAAGTGTGGATATTTGAGTGGTGTGCATTTGTTTTTTTCTGTACACATATACACTCTGGCTTTTAACCACACCCAAAATTGTTAAAAATAGTTTTATTGTCTAAATGCCAGGATCACATCATAGCACAACACAAAGGAAACACACCAGGCTGCATCTCCAGTACATATCATTCACGCACTATAATGGCACACACAGAACATACTATCATGTGCCATAATGCCCATACACTACACACTGTTCATCATGTGCCACAATGAAGCGGATAATATGTACGTTATCATGGGAGTCACAATGACAGTGTACCTTGTTACACATCATGAAGGTCTGGACAGTACACACCACTCCTCCCTAACACATGGTGAACAATGCGCATGAAATATCAAAATGACACAGTACAGACCATTCATTCTATCTCGCATGCCTGTTCCTCACATACACTGTGTCCAGGTTTTCAGCCCGAACAAAAGGAATCGCACGCAGCACCCAATATATACTCATCACACGCTGTCTACGGGCACATTACTTGATAATCATTGTGGAAACACAGCACCCACCTTTCATAATGCATCAAGAAGATATGATACTTATCACTCGCCATAGGTTGTAAATGACAACACATCAGTCATCCTAAACCACACCAACACTCATCCCATGACAGAATGCTTAATGGAAACAGCATTCATACCACTTGCCCAAAATCATGACACAAACACACACCAGACATCCTACATCACACCAACACAGCAAAACTCATTGCATGACAGAACAGTCAAAGGAAACACAGCGCAAACAGTTCACAACATGTCCCCCTAAAAACGAAAAATTATACCACTCGCCCTAAATCATAAATGTTACAAACAACGCACAGCAGTCATCCTGAATCATGCCAATACAGCAACATTTATCACATTACAGAACTGACAGTGCACATGACTCACCGCACAAACACAACACAAACTGTCCTTTGATACAAGTGATGCGCATGGCACACTCCAGTCACGGATGTGTGGCCTGGTGATTAATTAAGGCACCTGCCCTAAGAAACAAGACGTCTAAAGATGCAGATATTGGATACCCGACTGGTCAAATTTTCCTATCCCATCTACCAGACCTTCACTGACAGTCTGCATGGTAGTCTCTCAGATTAAATAAACTGAGGTTCCATTTGCACTATGCACTTGGTTCAGGTAAAAGATATGCAACAGAGAAGTTGTCCCTGCTAAAATCTATAGGAAAAAAAAAGTTATACAGAAAAAAGAAAAAAAGAAATGGGATGGCACGGTTCTATTACTGCTTGCTTTCCTCTTGGAAAGAGCAACACACATTTCATGTAGGCCAAGTTCTCTTGTGACAGCAGCAGCAACAGCAACAACAACAACAACAAAAACAACAAATCTATTCATCATATCATACCAGTATTCACTACACATCACAAGATGTCAAAAGCAAATGGAACAATACCCCAAGTTCAACCACACAACAAAACAGAGCACTTAACTCCATCCTACCCACCCCCCTCATTGTTCACGAACATGCAATGAACAATCCATACAAGAATAATAATGAAAAAAAATGTTCTTGTGGAACAGAATGAACACCCTCAATTTTGGACATTGCAATTTTTACAAATTATACACATTTCCAGCAGTTCTTTACTGGTTTAAAAAAGTTCTCTCAAAACAGTGTTCACTGGTTTTAACCCTTTAACTCCCTTACCCTATCCATCAGCTGCAAAAACTTCGACTCTTACTTCCTCACCCTATTCACCAGCTGTCCACAAAAAGCAGCAGATGGACAGGGTAAGTTTTTGCTTTGCTATCACGGCTGACAATGCAAGGTGGTAAATAGGGTAAGAGAGTGAAAATGTCAAAAATGAGTTATTGTAAGAGTTTTTTAAAAAAAAGTCAAAAATGAATTATCTCCCAAACAAAGCATACAAATAAAAAATGAATTATCTCCCAAAACAAAGGAAAAAGTTTTTTAAAAAATGAATTCTCTCCCAAAACAAAGGATAAATGTAAAAAAATGAATTACCTCCCAAAACAAAGGTTATTTTCTTCCATGAATACAAATTTTACAACCCCCTCCCTTTTTCCTTTTTTTTTGTTTTGTTTGTTTGTTTTTGTCCAAAGTGTTCTGACTTTTCTCAGATACATGTATGTGTGTTGTTTTTGCACACACAATACAGGCAGTATGTTGCAGTAAAACCTGCGAACGCTTGTCTTCGGTGGGTGTGCACGCTGGATGTTTTCATGTTTCCAGCCACTGACATACATACAGGATTTGTTAATGTACATATTTTCTATTCTGCGTATGTACACACACAAAGGGGGTTTGAGCACTGGCAGGCCAGTACACATGTTGTTAACCTGGGAGATCAGAAAAATCCCCAACCCAAGAAAAGGTGTCTAAGCAGATTTAACTCAGCACCTTCTGCTTGGAAATTCAACACTTAGGGGCCTACTGTCTTGACTACTGCACCCATCATAGACCTACATGACTGCAAATACCCAAGACACTGGGAGGGGGAAATCTGCAAATACCCAAGACACTGAGGTTAACAAAAAATCTCCCTTCCCTCACTCCATGAATTTCCTCTGTCTCTTTTTTTGTTAGTATTTGAAATAAAAAGAAAAATGAACTTTCCTTCTATGTTTCTTTCTCATGTGAAATATGACTTTTCTCTCTCTTTCACCGATTCAGCATTTTGTTATCTCGTCATGAAGAGAAGAAAATTCCAAAGTACTGACATTCCCCAAAATTTGTACAGAACAATAACAAGAAGTCTGTATAGCCCAGCAAACAACCATAAATGCTCAATAAGAAGGGGGAAGAAAACATCTTTCTACCTTACCCTATCCCCTGGAACTGTTAAAGAATGATGATGAAATTCTCTCTCCAAGATCAAATCACACTACACACAGCAGCCACCACATGCACACACTTCAGGGCAACGCTGGAGTTTGGGGGTCCCCCATTTTAACACCAACTTTTACAATGCCTTCCCTCCCCTTTCAAAGTCTTTTTCTCCTGGATTTCAATCGTAATTTCTTAAATTAAACCATAAATTCAAGAGATATGCTATGCAATAACAACAATATTGACAATACTATGAATGAGGATAGTAATTACTGATGTCTAAGTGTTCTGATAAATTTTTCTTAATGATACAAAGTATCTCTTAAATGAAAAAACACTTATGTTAAAGAACCATCATAAGTGATCAATCAGGTACTTGAATTTTACACCAAAAAGGTAGTTCTGGCTCTACAGTTTGCCATGATTTTATATCACCATCCACTACTATGTTCTAGACTAAGCCCCTGCTACGATCTTCACTGTCATTGCTATGATGTAAACTTCGTTCTTAATTCAAAATAATTAACACATTTTCTTCAGCATTTAATCACCAGTTTTCTTCATTTCAATCACGTTTTCATTCTCAATTGTTTTTGTCAGTCTATCTTTGTTTTGTCAGCCTATCTTTGTTTTGTCAGCCTATCTTTGTTTTTGTCAGTCTATCTTTGTTTTGTCAGCCTATCTTTGTTTTTGTCAGTCTATCTTTGTTTTGTCAGCCTATCTTTGTTTTGTCAGTCTATCTTTGTTTTGTCAGTCTGTGTGTTTTTGTCAGTCTATCTGTGTTTTTGTCAGCCTATCTTTGTTTTGTCAGCCTATCTTTGTTTTGTCAGTCTATCTTTGTTTTGTCAGTCTGTGTGTTTTTGTCAGTCTATCTTTGTTTTGTCAGCCTATCTTTGTTTTGTCAGTCTATCTTTGTTTTGTCAGTCTATCTTTGTTTTGTCAGTCTATCTTTGTTTTGTCAGTCTATCTTTGTTTTGTCAGCCTATCTGTGTTTTTGTCAGCCTATCTGTGTTTTTGTCAGTCTATCTGTGTTTTTGTCAGTCTATCTTTGTTTTGTCAGTCTATCTGTGTTTTGTCAGCCTATCTTTGTTTTTGTCAGTCTATCTGTGTTTTGTCAGACTATCTGTGTTTTTGTCAGACTATCTGTGTTTTTGTCAGCCTATCTTTGTTTTTGTCACCCTATCTTTGTTTTTGTCACCCTATCTTTGTTTTTGTCACCCATCTTTAAAATCTGTTTCGTTATAGTCACACTGGCACAACTCAGTCTCTCAGTCTGACTCCCAGCAGCGTATCCACAGGTACAATGGCTGAAATCTCATAGTTTTAAGTGGTTGTTGCAGTAACTGATAAAAAAAAATAACCGAGAATACTAAAAACAGTCGCTTCAAACTGCCTTGGTCAATCTGAAATGCAAGCAGATGTGTAGGCCAAAGAACTGGGCCTAGTGGTCAATCAGGACAATAAAATAGATATCTATGATCAAAACCATGGTCAAAATTGGTGTCGAAAACAGGAGACCCGTAACATCCAGTTTTGCCCACCATCACCAAAGCATGCAGCCTGCAATTAACCTTTGGGACAAAACTGCTCAGCAAAAGAATGCCCGACAGTCATATCACACATTACTACAGGTTACAAAGTGTCTACACTACTGCTACAACTGAAAGTCGCACAGGAAAACCAAGCATGCATACCACTGTTCTTATCCAATAGTAAGTTGCACACTTCAAGTGCAAAAGAAACAAACAGAATTCAAGTCATAATGCGTAACATACTATCAACAACTGGAATACAAGTCAGACACAAGCACATAAACCAGCCACCTCGCAAACACGATTTTAGGCACCAGCAGATTTTAGTGAGTCTACTTAAAGGTGTATTATCCTTACGCAACTCATTTCAGCTCCTGAATTACACCACCATCATGGCAACACAATACAAAAAACAGACCTGTTTCTGCCCAACTGAATGCTCCAATCATTCTGGTGGCATCAACTTAGTATTTCTTAGCCCCCCCCCCCCCCCCCCTTTCCATTTCAAGACTTGGCCAGCACCCAGGATGTTGTATAGGTTCAAGGAATCTTCCAGGCAATTATTGAAAGATTTGCAGGAATCTTCCAGGCAATTATTGAAAGATTTGGCTGGAATGCATATGGAATTATTCCAGTGTGATGAATACCTCTTGAACAAACTCCAGTGTTTTGTTGCAGTCCTGAAAGCATGCAGTCCACAGAATCAATCCGAGGCGGCTGGAATGATTAGCTGTCCTCTTTACTTCTGTTGTGACACTCTTGTCTGACAGGTAATCCGTGAATTAACACGATAAGCCTTGGTGATACCACCCAAAAGGTCACTGCTAGCAGGTCACTTTGGTAGTGTTCACACGTGCCTATCCCTACGCTCAGGACATCATGTACTAGGCCCCTCTACTTTTGACAATAATCACATTCGTTGTAGAATCACACAGGTCAAATATCTCCCAAAATTTTCTTAGTATAACCTAATTTTCACTTGAACTTTCTTTTCATTTTCGTTTATCTGCATTTGCTGGAGTTACAGGGACAGGCAAGAATCTTGAACATTTTCAAAGAATTTCTTTGTTCCTTGTTTTTTAAATCACTTCTGTCATGATCCTCTAGTATGAGGATCATGCAACATATAGCAAGAATGTCCTAAATGACATCATTTGTTGACATTATATTTGGTACAGTCATTCCAAGTGTCATAGCCCCATTTAGCGTTGAAAAAAACAGAGTGCTTACATTAAAATTCTTTAAAAATCTGGTGCAGATTTATCAAAAACACTGCACAGTGCATGAGACACGAGCTCTTTCGCAGGCTGAAGTTTATAGGTGGATGTCATTCTTTCAAGATGGACAAAATGATGTTGTAGGCAAGCATAACCTGGGAGGCCATTTGAAGCTACTGACAAGGAAAATATTAAAAATCAATAAGAAATTTTGAATGAATAAGAATTTAGCAAGGCAAGTTCCAAAGGTGCAACTGTTCCAGTCTTCATTGAACAGGTACAAAAATGAGCATGACAGCTTTTTAAATGGGACAGTTGCCAATGACGAAACAGGGTAGAAGCTGTAAGCCAGAATTAAAAAGACAAATGTCAATGTCAGCGTGATACATTCCCACCACTTCCAAGCCCATTAACTTCAGAAGAAAGTAAGAAAATTTAAAGATAAGATGATTAAGTACTTGTGATAACAAAGGTATACTGATGGTGCATCAAATTCCCATGGGAGAAACTGTTAAAACTACTGCAAGATTTTTCTGATGAAAATAAGACCAGCAATCCAAAAGAAAAATAAAATACTGTTGAATGATTTGCCATTGATGTTATATGACAACACATTTTGCCACAAAGCAGAGGGGTTAATATCACTAATGACATCATATCAATGGGACATTCTGCCACACCCCACTTACTTTCCATATACAAGTACCCCAGACTTTGATCTATACTCCAAGGTGATAGAACCCCTTTGTGGTGTTTGTTTCTACAACCTGAATGACTTAGAAGTGGACGTGGCTGAGCAGGTACAACATACCAACTATGGCAGTTTAACAACATGCATTTCCGACCTTCCCATTACGAAAGAATTGGTCATTCAGGATTCAGGAGAAGAAATCTGAATGAATACAGAAAGATACTGATTATTACTTTATTATGTAGATTTTCACAGAAATATTCTCAAAGTTTACTGGATGACCCTCGTAAAAACAATGGCAGGTATGCAACTGTGGTTCAGATCAGCATGACAGCTCAGCACAACCAACCACCTTTGTATATAGGTGTGGGGGGGCGGGGACAACAACAAAACACACATACATACAAAACCACACATCAATGCACAGTTCAAGAATACGAAAATTCCAAATATCAGTTACACAAGATGGGAGCACCTTCATCTGCCCAAATCCTGAGATCAAACAATAGCCACATAGATCATGATGAGACAATTAGCAGAAGCTGAGCCAATTATTTAGATAAGCAAAGTGAATCCTGAAGACAAGCCTGGAAAATGATGGACAGAGGCCTTCCTAGGGGATGCCAGGAACTCTTTCAATATAAACAGTATCCACACCTTCTGGAAATTCTTAGCTAGAAATGTCTTCCTTTCTATCTGCTGCCATGACCTGGAACTCCCTTCCCTATCATATTCGCCATAAGCAATGTCTTCCTTTTTTCAAGTCTAGTCTGAAGACCTATCTTTTCACTCAATACTTTCATTGATCTTCTCTTTCTCTTCTCTCTCAGCCCTGATTATCGTTCCTATGTGTGTGTGTGTGTGTGTGTGTGTGTGTGTGTGTGTGTGTGTGTGTGTGTGTGTGTGTGTGTGTGTGTGTGTGTGTGTGTGTGTGTGTGTGTGTGTGTGTGTGTGTGTGTGTGTGGTGTGTGTGGTGTGTGTGTGTGTGTGTGTGTGTGTGTGTGTGAAGCATGTTTATGCGAGCAAGAGAGAGGGAGAGAGAGGGAGAGAGGAAAAGAGAGAGAGAGAGAGGCTGTGCGGGAGAGAGAGAGAGTGAGCAAGGAATATCGGGAGCACGGTAGAGAGCGAGAGTATGGTTGGGGTGGGGCAAGAGAGTGAGAGTATGAGTAAGAGTATGTGTAAGCGTGATAGAATTTGATAGTAGAGAAACTGAGTGGTTGAGAGAGGGAGTGTGTTTGGGTCTGTGTGTGTCTGTGTGTGTGTGTGTGTGTGTGTGTGTGTGTGTGAAGAGAAAGAGAGAGAAAATATTTTTGTATGATTGTCACTATTTTTAGTAATATTTGAATTTACTATGTTAATATGTCTTGTTGAACGTAAATTTTATGTTTTATGTTATATAGTGTTAGCAGCGGTATGTTTAAATTTTATGTTGGTGTATCTATTTGTATTTAGTTATATACTGATTTTATGTGAAGCGCTTTGTGCTCTGGAAAGCGCTATATAAATTGCCTTTATTATTATTATTATTATCTTCTGCTTCACATTTTCTTTATATCGCTTCTTCTCTCTTTTTTCTCTGCCTTACTGCTCCATTCACTTATATTTTTTCTTCTTTGAGAAATCGGTTCATCTCTTTTGTCCTCTCTCCCTAATTAACTGAAGCAAAGGTAAGTAAGTAACTAACAGACTGTAGCAACATGTTGCTTCAGTATGGATCAACCCAACATGCACCTAAGCCAACATGAATACAATTAACATGAATAATACTGTCCATTTTAGGCATGACCTTGCACCACCAACACAAAAGTACAGAGAGTAGGCAAGCCAACAATGAAGACAGTTGTTTCCAACTTTATTCGTTAATGTGGAGTGTCATCACAGGAACAGAACCATGCCAGTCATTCAACTGATGAAGTGTTGATTGTGTCACTGATAAAATCATCAGCCAGCCATATCTGGCGACAACTGATTTTTCTCATAAGAGCACAATTCTTATTTTTTCTTTTTAATTCCTTAATATTAACTAGCAATAACAGACTGTCAAGTTTTCTTCCTATTAAATCTTTCCACATACCAATGGCAATTAAACTGGCCACTAGTGATAATACATTTCTGTTTTTGCTTTCTTTTAAATTCATTTTTGTGTCTGTGTGTGTGTGTACTGAAGACAACGCAACCAGTACTATACAATGATAACAGACCCAAGTTCGGACAGCCAGGCAAAGCCATGTTAGTATACAAAATATCTCAAAATGAGTCAAAAGCTCACACACACAACAGCAAGACTTGGTCGAAATGAACAAATCAGTACAGCAATAGCAGTCACATAATGGCCTCCTTGCCTTCCTCTGTACTACTCAGTCAAATGCTGTTCAGTTATTCACAAAGCTGAGATGTTCACATGCAGAGCCTGCCTACCCACTTCTAACTTCCATCAGCTGCCTTCATTAAACATGCACCTGTTCAGTGGAATCACGAACCACACTGAGGAACTATACACACCCATATTTACATATCACTCACTTTTAACTATGCAATCGCTCCACTCACTGCTTTTTGATGTCAGCATTTCTTTCATTCTCTTCTAAAATGTTGAGTTTGCTAAACACACACAATGGGCAGGAACTCAAAATCTCATCATATGAAAAAAAAACAGCCCAGCTATACAAGCAGCCTTGAAACAAAATTAAAATTACTAAATTGAAACAAAACAAAATTATTGAATATCCCAATATAAGAAAGTTAACCTTGTGACAGCTCACTGATGTTTCCTTGAGCAAACTGTCAGTCATAAATCTCCCCTAGCCACCCCCCGCCACACACACACACACACACACACACACACACACACACACACACACACACCAGCATCTTCAACACTAATCAGGAGAAGGGGTCACTTCAAGCACCAAAATACACACACTATGTTACCAGAGGATTAAATGTACATCTAGGTCGACACCAAAAATAAAAAGCAACGCACATGTTTATGATATACAATACACCACCAATATCACCCCCCATTTTATTACAAAAATACTTTTACATTGAGACATACATAAAAAATGCCACTCTGGCACTAGATAAATCTGTCCTTGGACATGAACAGTTAGTTTGCAGCAGTTTGAATACAACAAAAAAATAGCATACTTCTGTCAAGTCACAGCTTCCCACACTCCTAACTTCACATTAATTTCCAGCAATTTGCGTAAGCAGCTACCGTTTGCGGCTAGGTCACATACTACTGCTATTTGAAGTCCAACATGATTTCGAGATAAATAATTTACCAGTACTACAAAAACTATGGACTAAAGCTATCAAAAATTACCGCAAAAGCAAATGGTAGAAGAAACATGATGCCACAAATCTTTCAACAACAAAAAATGGCCCTTCACCCCACCCTTACCTTCCATGCCCCCCACCATCTCCCCTAGGAAAAGGTATCCTCCTTTATCAGATCTTATTGAATGTATAATCACATCTAATATTTCAAAAACTGTACACTCATTCTAATATGATATGATAACTGTCTTGTGGCTCTGTAATCTAAAAATATTATGAAATGATAAATGAATCAACAAACAAATAAAAAAAATAAATATATAAATGAATGAATGAATAACTAACTAAAACTAAAAAGAACAGGTAACTGTCTCATTCATCAGCGTTTTTACATCATCAGATGCGAAAATGGTTGCTCTGGCCATGAGTCACTTTGCTGAGAGTTTCACAACAGGACTTTCACTCATCAGGGAACACCAACCAGGATAATAATCTCATAACACCATGCTGGGGAACTGTTTATTCCGGGACATCAGGAGTTACTCCCACTCGGTGGTGCCAGGTGGCTTAGCTGTCAGATCGTACATGACCCGAGAGATGCCTGAGATTTCTGAGACAGCTGTCACCATTTTCTCCAGAACCTGTGATGTGACAGAAAAATGTGACAATACTTTATATCACCTGTAAGTTTACACTCATTACACCCTAGCCTACCACACAGGGCCCTTTCAGGGTTGCAAAACTTCTAACGAATATTAAACAAGCTTGATTCTCACAAAGTTCATCCTCTCTAACACAACATAACATTAATAAACATTCAATCATCATTAGGTGAGGCAGCATATGGAAACCAAACAACAGAAACCATCTATTATTTTCTGCCCCAAGTTCTATACCTCTTTGGTGGCACTGCTCACCTATCCCTATTCCATGAATTCGTTCATTTCGGCTTTTCCACGAACCACCAAATCTCTATGCATCCGGCTTCCAGTCTACCATGCTACGAACGGGTAGGCCTACTTGACTTTCTTCAAAAGGAAGTTAAGCAATGAGCGAGACGAGTAAGGCAACACCCTCATAATGCTGTCTTCTGAGACAAGCTGAAATCTCTACCACCCCACTCTCCTATGACGTCAGGGATACCGGACAACCTTTACCTCACCAGCCACCAAAGTGAGGTTTATTCAGTCAAACTGTAACATTCATCTCAAGCCACCACTAAACAAGCAAAGCAGAGTATTCACCTGGACAGGCAGCTGGGCACCAGGCTGTGCAGGAACACCCGTCATGAAATCATTGGTGATGAAGGTTCGAATGACCACAGAACGCTGACAGGACGGTAGGTGAGCAGTAGGGTCGCGGTCAAAGTGCAGTGGCAACAGGATGACCGGCATTTGGCTGATGCAGCCGCTTGCACCTGCCTCCTGCAAGATCGTCGTGGCCACGTGATCAGCCTGCCGTAATGTGCTCAGCACGCCGTTGGTTAAAAATGTGGGCGTCACATCCTCCATAGGGAAACGGATGGCACCGCCAAACACATACACCACTCTGTGTCATGAATGAAATGCAGTGTGTATAGTCAAATTCACGTCATGTGTGCACACACACATGCACAAAATGAAATGAAATACACACACACACTCTGTTCTACGTAAAATCAAACAAAAATAGTCAAGCTATACTAGCCCACCCCACCTCTCCCAAATTCAATACAATCCTATACTAGCCCACCCCACCTCTCCCAAATTCAATACAATCATGCCTTGTTTCTTTGAGCAGCAAGAAATCTTTTCCCATTAACCCCCACATTAACAAAAAAACATATTACAAGTTTCAACTTTCCCTTTTTCTCACTCTAAAACATGTTACAAGTCTGTTTTCCTCCTCCCTAAAACAATAACTTTTGGGGGGGAAAGCAAGAAAAGATTAAAAAAAAAAAAAGTCTAAGCACAATGGGAAAAAAGCAATAACAACTGATAATGTGATAAATGCAAGCAATAATTATACAGTGAGTAAAAATAAAGTACTAAATGTCAACTCTCTTGCTCAAGCATTGGGATTTTCTGACCATGTCTCAACAATGCTTGTGTACACGCGTTGGGGAATGACTTGGAGTTTTGAAAATTCAAGGGGCTTTTAGTATTTCAGTTAACCGAAACTATTGGCCGGAAATAGATTCTTCAGTCATTCTTAGCCTCGTTTCAAGCCATTAGGTCACTGTACTCTGCAACTGGTGTGTAGACAGTGCAAAGTTCACGACCTGCTAGCTCTGCAACGAAGTAGACCACGGAAAAGCAAATGGCCGAACAACACTTGACATCTCAGCGTTCTTCTAGACGATCTCTTCCTTCAGTGCAAGTGGAGAAGTGTGCAAGTTGGATTTTATGAAATTTCATTCAAAATGTGACTGTAGAAACTGATATATTGACCTGATTGTGTATTTTGTAAGATATTTTTCACCTGAAAGTTTCTCTAATTTTACTTGTTCCATTACACAACTATGAGGGTTAGATAGTTGAAATTTCAGCATATTGTACACCAATCTTTTACACATTTCAAAGCACTCTGTTTTCATTTGTTTGTATGAAAATTTTTTCATGACCTATACAAATGGTGCGTATCAGGGGAACGGCAAGGAGCATAATTGTATATAGCAAGCGAGTTAAAGAATTAAGCATGGAAGCAATAGATAATCAGGTAATTAATGAAACACTGTAAAAAATAATGTGTAAAGTACGATTACCTGTTTATGTTGTGACAAATACGAGGAATAATCTTGGCCAGGGTCAACAGATCTGTCCATTCTGGCTGATGATCACTAGACAGTGCAGCAACATAGCTGTAGGTGCGACAGTCTCCCTGTGCGGACAAAAACAATCTAAATAATGAAAAAAAAAAAATGTACACAAGTTAATAAAAACCAGCACTGCTGGTCTGTGTGCATAAACATATACTGACACTAAAGAAAACACATGCTGTATAAAATGAAAATCTTTTCTTTGATCTAGTTAAGACTCCGCTGTTACAGTATTTATTTATTCTAGCCTACAGATATTTAAAAAAAATTAAAACAAAAAAGTTCCTTAATGACCAGTCAAACTCCTTATTTCTTCAACAACACATCCTTGGTGCATGCATATCTGATTCAGAATTACAGAGTAATTAGGCACTGGCAGATGTACACATGTTCACCTCATAGATTAAAAAAAAAAAACCTGTCCCTTAACAACCCAATGGAATGTACCCATGCAGGATCCAACCCAGCTCTTTTGGTTGAAAGTCTGATATCTTACCGACTCAACTACCAAACTAATCAGAGTGTGTGTGTGTGTATGCGTGTGTGGGGGTGGGGGGTGGGGTGTGTGAGTGGGGGTGGGGGTGGGGGGGATGTGTTTCAGGGTGTGGGTGTGTGGGAATGGTGTGATGGGTGTGGGTGGGGATGTGTATGGGTGTGGAGGGTTGGTGTGGGGGGTGGGTTTGTCTGGGTGGGTGCGAGCGTACCTGCATCAGAGAGACAGAGAGAGAGTGAGAGAGAGACAGAGAGAGAGAGTGTGTGTGTGTGCTACTATAGGTCTGTTGTTGCTGCTACTTCTTGCTTTTCCTCACCTGTACACCAACTGTTTTGATAGGCAGCAGTGTTGTGGTCAGTTCTGTTTTATTGGAGATAGCTTTCAACTGTTCTTGTTCCTCAGCTGATGTTCCATTTCGAACCCGTGATAATAGTAGATGAGGCTGTCACACACACAGCACAAACATGGCTTGTGCCGTCACACGCATAAGATAAACATGACACAGCATACAAAAATCATGCAATCATATAAGCGCACGCACACACACACACACACACTCTCTCTTACAAACCACCTCCCCATAAACATGAGTGAGATGAGAACAAAGAAGTGGGAAATCCAAAACAGGTACAACTGCCCGCGTTCAAGCAAACAGGAACAAGAAGAAACACGAAAAAAGATTATGAATGCGTATTCAATACAACCGCACAAGATAGGCGCAAATGTTTGGCCAACTGGTCTTTATTAAACTTAAGATCACAAACAAACACCAAATACAAAAATTAGGAGAAAAAGACTGAAACTTCCCTGCTACTTCATCCAGTATGAGAAAAGGACTATTTTCTCACACTGGACAAAGCAGCAGTTTGTGATCTTATGCTTGACAATGGCCAGTTGGTGGAAAATTTGCGCCTGTCTGGTGTGGTTGTATTAAATACGCGTTCTTATTCTTTTCTTGTGTTTTTTTCTGGTTACAGAAGTAGGAAGTACAAACCATCATTACCCATACCTGTCTTGAAAATGAAAATGAAACATACTCTGAGAAACCCACTCAATAACAGTACTGAAAAAAATACTTTACACTGAAGACCAGAAACACTGTGTTATCTCAAAAACAGAGAGAAAGAAGGGGACGAGACAGAAAGAAGAGACAGGGGGAGAGAAACTGAAAGGGGTGTGCGTGTGTGCGCGCGTGTGTGCGCGCGCGCGCGTGTGTGTATGTGAGCACGAGCACATTTGACTAAAAGCATGTATTCACATACATGTATGCACACATGTTTACTCAAGCTTGAAAAAAACCTACTGTTTTCATAGCGTTGACAAAGTCAGCAATAATCTTCAGCATGTTGGACGTATCAGCAAAGTCTCTACACATGTACGGTTCATCCGCACATATCACTCGTATTGCTAAACCTGGCCCTGAAAATAAAATACACATTGTGCTGAGAGATACAACAGACTGCTGAACTTGCTTTTCTACGGATTTGTATTACCATGCCATTTTCTTCTGAATATACAATGTATTAAGCCTGCATAACTAAATAGCGCTCTGAAACAGACAAATCATATACAGCCACGCACACATACTGGATAAGCCCTTTAAAACACTCAAGCATTACATATATACATATAAAGGGCCCATTTAATCTTTTAATCTTTTATGCATGCATACACACACACATATATATGCACACAACACACATAAAAGTATCTAGATGCAGACCAAAAAAAATGCAAGTACACACACACACCACACACACACACACACACACACACACACACACACACACACACACACACACACACCACACAACGGGGGATTTCAATTCAAATCCCCTTTTAATAAACATACATCTTACAAGTGCATAAGTTCATCTGATGCGGAAGACCATACTAACCACAAAATGCCTGACCAGGTGGTCAAGAAATTGGTGAAAAGACATCCACTAAAAGGGACCAGAAAAAAGCAAAGCGAAAAAAATCAGAACGCATATTAAATACAACCAGACAAGACAGGCACAAATTTTCAGCGAACTGGCCTTTGTTGAGCATAGATGTAAGATCACAAATGAACAAACACCAAATACAAAAATTAGGAGAAAAAGACTGAAAATTCCCCGGACGAAGCAGCAGGGAAGTTTCTGGTTTGCGAGTAGGATGGTGCTGGAAGGTCCAGACCTCACGATCTTGCTCTATCCCAAAAGGAGATGCATGAGATCCTGGAGGGGAATATCATCTCTGAAGGTGAGAAAGAGGCGGTCCTTGTCAAGCAGGGGAGAATGACGAATAGCAGTGAGGATGCTGAATGTGAGGACACCGACAGCAGAGCAGGTTTCAAGTCCGCTCCATGACGCCTCCACTGTTTCAGAGGTTAGTTTGAGCGGAATGGAGAGGGCCTTGGCATGGTAAGGCTGGTGGTTTGGGTGCAGGAGTCTAGAGTCCAAATCACTGATAGAAAGAGTGGTGTTAAATCACACCAGGATATGCATTCTGTGACAGAAGTGTGAGCGCAGGATGGGAATGAATAATCCTGGGATCCATGCGTTGGTGAGAGTGGTGTCCTCGGGCCAAGGTTTTGGGGAAGCTAAAGTTCCTTGAGGTTCTCTCTGCACCTGTGTAATGAGATCCCTGAGCTTGTTAGTGACCATGGTAGAGCCTGCAATTACCCATATGAGAAGGCGAGTGGGCTAGGCTCGCTAGTGCCCCTTGCTTCTCTTGTTCCTCCACGGGCGTGAAGAGAGCACTCTGGCATCCCATGCAACAAGGTTCTGAAAGGGACGGGAAGGGTATACGCTGACATTCCCTTCCACAGAAGGCACCGAGAGAAGATGGGCGTGACACCAGCACCTGGCAGTGGACATCTTTTCACCGATTTCTTGACCACCTGGTCGAATATTGAGCTTATGCGCTTGTAAGATACGGTTATGTGCTATTAAAACATACTGTACATATCACATTAAAAAAAACTAGAAACAACACAAACAAGCAAAACCTCCAGTATTCCAAAACTGACCTGGAAAGGGATGCCTCTGTACAAGGTCAGGTGGAAGGCCAATGTCACGACCTATGACTCGAACCTCATCTTTGTGGAAATCTTTGAGGGGTTCCACCACACGACCCTTAGATTGCAAAGATTACAAATCAAATTCAGTCATGCACATGTGTTCCACTTTAAAAAAAAATCCACAATTGTGCTAAGATGAAATTTGACAATAATTCAAAAATCTGTGGTCATCTAAATGGAGTCTACAATGTTCATGCTCCATTATCATTCAATACTCTAACAGAAACCACAGCAGTCAAGGTAAAGTATCAATCTATACTCACTGTTAACTATTGACATACATTCATACAACATAGCAACACAGAATACCAATGAAACAATATGTCGCATCCCACATCCTCCATCTCAACAACGACAATAAAATCACCAACAATTAAAAAAAAAGAAAAAAGAAATGATGAGAAAGAAACAAGAAAAATACATATCCAAGAAAGGGAGCTCTCAAGAAATAGATTTTTTTCCATTTAAAGAAGAAACAAAAAAGACTTTCACATGACATAACTGTTGTTTGATATACATTTGGTACTTTCTGTCCCATTTCTCTGCTTAAAAATGGACTGTGGAACAAGACTTTTCCTGTTTTCCTGCCAGATAAACCAGTGGCAGATTTGGAAGGAGCACATATGGATTTATCTGAAAATGAATCCTACTTGAATGAATTCCTTCCAATCATCCCCTGAAAGTGTTACTCTCCCCGACTAGAATATTAATACTTTCCCCAAGAAATCCAGTCATCAGTATCTGTGTAATATTTCCCTCACTGGTGTCAAAGATGATGTATTGATAATAATAATAATAATAATAATTACAATATTTATATAGCGCAAAATCTTGACAAAATCAAATCTAAGCGCTGAAGCAGACACACACGCATGCACGCACGCACGCACGCACGCACGCACACGCACGCACACACACACACACACACACACACACACACACACACACACACACACACACACACACACACACACACACACACACACGCATGGCTATAAATGGGGAGAAAGAATAAAAGCAATAAAAGCAATAAAAGCAAGAATAAAAGCAATGGAAAATTATAGAGAGCATAGCATATACAATTATATATTATAACCATGTGATTCCCCTCCGAGCGGAGACAGGCTGCAGAGGGGGGAGGGGGGGTTGAGTGAGGTTAGGATTTTATGCAGAGGAGAAAAGGTGGGTTTTGAGAGCGGACTTGAAGGAGACAAAAGTAGGTTGCTGACGGACTGAGAGAGGAAGTTTGTTCCAGGAGAGTGGACCAGAAACAGAGAAGGCTCGTGGACCATAGGTATTGAGCTTAGTGCGTGGAAAGCGAAAAGTCAGAGGATCGGAGGCAGAGCGGAGGGTATGTGAGGGAACATAGATCTCAAGTAGGCTTGACAGGTAATCGGGGGCTGCGTTATTGAGGCTTTTGTAGCACATGGTGTCTAGTTTGTATTGTATGCGCTTTGATACAGGGAGCCAGTGAAGTTGTGCCAGGAGAGGAGATATGTGGTCAGCTTTTTTCTTTTTGAGTACAAGGCGTACAGCATTGTTTTGAATGCGCTGTAGGATGTGAATGGTGGAGGCAGGAAGACCAGACAGGAGTGAATTGCAATAGTCAATGCGAGACATTATGAAGGACAGAACTAGTTTTGCAGTTGTTTCGACAGAGAGATACTTCCTGATCAGCCTTATACGATGGAGATGATAGTAGCAAGATCTGGCAGTCTGAGAAACAAAGTTGTTCATGGAGAGGGTAGAGTCAATGCAGACACCAAGGTTTTTAGCTGAATCAGAAATTGGGACTGATGTGTTACATAATGGGAGAGAAAGAGGAGGCAGCTGAGAAAGTTTCTGACGGGTGCCAATGAGGATAGCTTCTGTCTTGTCGTCATTAAGCTGAAGTTTATTGTGTGTCATCCAGTTCTTAATGTCCGAGTAACACTCGGTGGTGCGAGTCAACAGGCGCTGTATATTATCAGGTGAGTCACTGTCTTGAAGTTGGGTGTCATCAGCATAGAAGTGGTGTTTTATAGAGTGGGAGTTGATGATGGTGGACAGGGGGGAGGTGTAAAGAGTGAAAAGAACTAGCAATGCCGTGCGAACCGAAACGCGACGTCAAATTTGTGGTACCAAAAACTGGGGAAAACCGGGGCTGGCCGCAAAACTGGGGGGGTCTTCGGTTCAATCAAGTATTACTGCCTCTTTAATCGGTGTTTCATTCTTATTTTTTGTCTTATGTGAATAAGAAATGAATAAAGATTTGAATGATTGCCTTTTTATATACTTAGAGCGAAAATGGAATTAGTTATTTGATGAAAAGTCGAAAATCCGCGCTTCGGGCGCAATCGCGGATATGGTATGCGTTTAGAATCGAAGTTTGTTCGGGATGCTTCACTATTTCGGTCGGTACGGCTATATTTATGAACCAATCAGATTGTAATTTTGCAGCCAATGAGAATTAATGTAACAGAATGATATATCCCGACGACACCTGTGTGTGCCTGTTTCGAACAGAGATCGACGCTTCCAAAAAGTTTTGCTTTTTTTCATCGGAAAAGTTTGCAGGCAAGTCGCCATTTTTGGAACTTGTCGTCGGCGGGATTCGATTTTACATGCTTTTTTCTATATGCATGTGTAATATGAAATCAATTTGATTTAAAATACGGCCGTACGCCAACTTTTTACATGAGGATCTGTACCAGATCAACGTCGGAATGTGCCGACGCCAGTAGCCTGAGTAGGCCTACAACGCGAAACAGAACGCTGTGCAAGTTTCAGCTCGGCAAGTTTTGCGCTGTCAAAGACTAGATCTAGATCTAGCAATCAACAGATCAAGTTCTGTTTTATCTGTAACATTGTATTTTTCAAGAAAAGGACTACTGCGTTTGAACTCGATTCGGAGTTGTTAGCCGAAGCTTGATTTGTCAACCATTTCCTTCCCGAGGTCATGCTAATTCGCATGTCGCTGTGTAGACTTGCTCACCCCATGACGGGCGAGCTTACTACTAAAAATGCTATGTGATCGACGGGCTTCGCGGGGCCGTGGAAAATGGGTTTGCCCCAAACAGAGGGGTAACCCGCCTCCTCCAACTCTCTCTCTCTCTCTCACTCAAATTTTAAATGAATGAATAAACAGATCTAAATAATTTTTTTGTCAAATCAACAAACAATTCTGTGCAAGTCAATGTACTTTCCTTGACATGAATCTCTCTCTCTCTCTCTCTCTCTCTCTCTCTCTCTCTCTCTCTCTCAGAGAACAAAATATGAATAAATAACAAAAAATGAATAAATAAGTAAATAGGCCCCAGTACATTCATATCCAAGTCATTGTTAACAGGCATGATCCTCTCTCTTTCTCTCTCTCTGACAACACACACACACACTAATACACACAGATTTAGAATGTCACAAAACAAAATCTTCTGTTCATTGTTTATTGTTATAATATTCTTTATTTAGGTTTTAAAACTGAATAGAAGGCTGTGAGTTGTATTATTTGTAAAGTAGACCACCCATTAGCTTACGTAGTTGTTTCAATTTGTAGTCAGTATCTGGAAAGGATATGCCTATTGTCATTAATTTGTTTTAACGGGAAGATTGCATCTTATTTAGTAGTAGCCTATTATTGATTCGTATTAAAGGGCAAGAGTACACTGGAAACACTTAGCAGGATTGCTCTGCTTTGATGGATTTTTACCAGTAATATGCTAAAAATCAAAGTCGCGAGTTTAGGCTTAATGTTAAAGTAATATTGATGTGGAGACTATGCATTATGGTTTCCTTTCCTTTCCAGTCTCTCAATGAATAGTATATATTATGCAGAAATTCATATATTTCTCTATTGTAGGACTAGGAGTTAAGTGACCTGTTCCTAAATGGCGAGTGGTCCCATATCCTCCCAGAAGTTTTCTTTGGACGCTGGCTGTGCTAAGTGTTCGGGGACTTGACTCATCCACAGTCAGTCAGTCAGTTTTCTAAACACTGATGAATAAAATAAAAATCAAATGTACTGTGCAAAAATCTTGTCTGATATGTTTTCCTCTGTGTGTGTGTATGTGTATGTGTATGTGTGTGTGTTTAGTTTTTAGTAGAATATTGATCAGATGATATTTTTGGATAGCCTGCAGCATAAAAGCATGCAGTAATTTTTAATATTTCAACTATTTAAGTGATTCCAGAAGTCATTGATTCTCATATTTCCTTTTATATATATGTACAGAAATTGATGAAATATTACAAATTATTCATAAGACTACTGAAGTAGCGAGTCGTGACTTTTTTGGTTTAATTTGCAGTAATAAGACACTTGAACGATGAGCAAAATGATTTTTTATCTATCTCATGAAATGATTATATATCCTTGTTTTGTTTCTAGCTTCATTTTTGTCTGTTATTAATACAATATGGGCAATTATTAATGAAAAACAGATAAAACATGCCAAATATCACATGTTTCCTGTAATAAGACAAAAATGGCTCGTCGCAGAGTTACGATAATGGTTTCATTCAATTCGGCATACAAAAATACATCAACAATCAAAATTTTATGACATTTGGTCCTGTCTGTCTCTCACAATTACAAAATGAATGTCATTTCCAGCAAAATCAGCATACCATGCCATTTGATGGATTTGTTCTTTGACAGCTGGTCCTTCTTTGTCCCACTAAGACGTGGTACCAAAATTTAAGAAATTTTTGACGCTTCAAATTCGAATATCTCGTGAACTAATAGTCCGATCTGAAAAATTTAAACTGCTTTTTACTCAGAACAACAGTATCTTCAAAACCATATAAATCTTTTAACTCAAAACCCAATTTCAATTTTTCATGCGGCATTGCTAAAAGAACAGGGCCAAGGACAGATCCTTGTGGAACACCACAGGTCAGGTATGCAGGTTGAGAGTAAGTGCCATTGATGAGAACAGTTTGTTTTCTGTTTGATAGGTATGAAGTGAACCAGGAAAGAGCAATGTCAGATAATCAAGTGTTCTTTTATTCTGGAACTACAAGTTCTTGCTGTTTCAGCAATCTAATCCTTGTAAACGCAAGGAGCATTACACCTGATCTCTCACCTGTTGTCGGAGTTTTCTGACCAGGTCGGTGTCATTGTGATGAGTCTTGATGGCATCTGCTTTTCCGCTGGCTAGACAGGAGGCACTTTCTATCAAGTCAGGTCGTAAAGTGCCTGCAACAGATCTCTGGACTGGTAGTGTCTTAACCCTTTGACTCCCACACCCTGTCTATCAGCACCTTGCATTGCCAACCATGTTAGCAAAGCAAAACCTTAACCCTCTGATTCCCTCATCCTATCCACCAGCTTCCTGCAGTAAGCTGGTGGACAAGGTGAGTAAGTCAAAGAGTTAAAAACCTATTTTGCTGAATGAAATGCCTAAGTAGTGTGTTACATGTTTCCTTGTTGTTTCTTTTTCAAAGTGTTTTCTTCTTTTGTTCATTAATTACATTACCAAACATTTAGTCAACAAAATGGATTGATATGTCAATACATGATTACTAGACTGAAGGTTGAGTTTGTGTATTTGTCATTTCTTTTAACATCTGCACACTTAAGCCCCTACAGAAAATGTTGTTTGAATGTTCCCCTAGTCATCCAAGTGTTCATACGTTCACAAAACAGTCACCAGATAACAACAGAGACAAGGAGACAAGGAGTCAAAGCAGGTGAACAAACTGGTTGGTAGAAAAGGACATGACAAAAGGAGTGAAGCTGGGGTGAAGGAAAAAAAACGCTATCATTTACTACAGAAACAACTACCCCATCCACTCTAATGCATTTATCTTGTGATGTTACTCATACATACATACAATGAACTGTAAATATAGCACAGAAGTCTAAGGTTGGAACGAAAGGTCACATCTTATAATAATCCTGACAGTCCACATACCTTGACCCAAAAACACATCCTCTGGCTTTAGCTGGAGTTCTTCTATCACTTCATTGGCTACCTGCAAGAATACAAACCGAACACAGGTTGTCATACTGCCTGTTTAGATGTCTACTTACAAGTCTGCCTGTCTGTGATGCCTGCAGAGAGGTTTTCATACTGTCTCTGTTAAGCTGGCCGCCTACGTGTCTGTCTGTCTGCCTGTCTGTGATGCCTGCAGATGGATTACCATACTGCTTCTGTACATCTGTCTGCTGATCATCAGTCTGCTTGTATAATGCCTACTGAAATGTTACTGTTTCTGTCATTGTTGTTTAAAGCCCAGCTGACTGCATACAGCCATATCAGGATTTTGCTATTGTTGTTTAAAGCCCAGCCGACTGCGTTCAGCCATATCAGGGCTATAACCGTTTCAAAACATACACAATACTTGAACAGGAAAAAAGGAAAAGAAACTTTAGTACATATATCAAAGCATTCACGCACATAATATAAGGACATGCCCTTGTTGTTGACCACTCCATCCAATTTATTGCACAGGGGATTTAAAAAATGTACATGAATACAAATGTAATCATAATTAAGGACACTAAAACATATTTAAAAGCAGGCTTAAATTAAATTGCTTCCACATATCTCATTTCCCTAGAGCCAAAAATATACTTAATACAAGTACCCAATTACCAATCATCATCTCCCTTGAGCCAAAAATATACTTAATACATGTATCCAATTACCAATCCTAAGAGAATGTACGTAAAACTATCGAACACATTCAGGTGAATGGACCAGCAAGGCAGAAGATGATTGGAAGAAATGACAGAAAGCAAAGGAATTAGGAAGAAACAAAGAGATTGACAGTAAAGAGGAAATTTCTAGCACAGACTTTCCAGAAGGTGGGGATACTATTTATACTGAAAGAGCCCCTGACATCCCCACGGGGGGAGCCTGCTGAAATAGCAATCAAAATAATTTACCATGAAATACTGGCACACACATATTTTCAAAAGATCATTACTGTCACATGAAAAAGTTCTGATACATAACCATAGTCATGATCAGTTCCAATATATCATTACAACTTCACAAATATTTTCTGTACAGAATTCTTTCTTTCATCAAAGGGAATAAGGAAACTGTAGAGGACAGAGATATGTGGGAGAGAGAGGAGAGGGAGGGGGCAGGAGCAGGGAGAAGCTAAAACCAACAGAAGCTGGAGTGGTGGGGGACAAGCCAGAAGGAAGCAAGCTATTCAATACGAACCTCTAAGAATATCTAAGTATCACCTCACCCGCATGAAAGTATCCCCAATGATCTTGCGTTTGTCTTCTGGATTCGAGGTGGTGTTTAAGGCATTTGTTTTCCTCTTTCTGGACGTGGGGTTGTTTTTGTCCATGGGGACGGAGGTAGTGGCAGTGTAGAAAGTGTGAGATGCGTTGATCACTGCACACACACACATTACCATAGTGACAATGACAACAAAGATATATACAAGTGAAGATAAAGGTTCTATGAAATGAGCCACCTTGGCTTGCTTAACCCTTTGATTCCCGCACCCTATCCACTAGCAGCAAAAACTTAACCTTAGGGTGAGGGAGTCAAAGTGTGAAGTGTTTGCTTTGCTATCATCGAATCGATGATGATGCTGGATACTAGTGAATAGGGGGGGGGGGGGGGGTTGTCAAAGGATTAAAACTATCACATCTAGATGAGCTTGTTTGATGCCTGATGATCCACCTACAGCCAAAAAAGATTTACAAAAAAAGCAGAGAAAAGATAAAATTTTTAATAATAAACCCCCAAAATCCAGTTTATTACAATCCAGCAGCAAGACAACACTACTTTTTCAAAATAATGAATAAACACATATACACTACACATTTATATACAAACACACTTTTAGACACACATACACAGACATACACACAAAAACCATCTTTCACTCTGACGCCGTTTTGTAATGCACTTCTCAACTTTTTTGCTCTTGTTTTTCTCAAGAATTTGTTGTCCCCCTCCCCCCCACCCACACCCACACCCACACCCACACCACACACACACACACACACACACACACACACCATAACTGAAAAGCTGTCTTTGTCAATCTTGCTCTCATGGTTATTGCAGTTTCGACAGACTTCGAGCTGTGTTGAAGAGCCAAAATAAGTAGCTGAATGGTGGTGACACAGAAGCAATGCAGAAGATGGTGTTGGCAAAAAACAACAACAAAACACCAACCTTTCACTTTGAGGCCCTGTTTTTTTAGAGACTCCTCAACTTTGGCGCTCTCGTTCTTCCTCATGAAGCCGTTGTCTACATGCACGGCAATCACTTGATCTTCCTGAAGGGCTTTGTTCAACAATGCTGCACACACTGTTGAGTCCACACCCCCACTCAGCAACATCTGCACAGCAGTATTCACAATCAGCATGGCACAATGTCACTCTTCACAGAATACCATCAAAAACAGTAACAAAGTTCTCACCTTATGGGTGGACAGTTTGAAGATGAACATTTCCTTTGTATTAGCCTTGCTGAACATGTATGCAATTGATTTCTTACATATGATCAAGAAGAACATGTATGCAACTGATTTCTTACATATGGTCAAGAAGAACATGTATGCAACTGATTTCTTACATATAGTCAAGAATGAAAAAACAAATGGACAGCCTAGAAAAAGAGCAGAAATTCACTAAAATAAGTAATATAACCTGGGTAGGGTGGGGGGGGGGGGGGAGGTGGACAGGAAATGACTTCAAAAGGCCTAAACTTCTGACTCTGCAATTCCAGAAATCAATCATGTGTAAAATACTCTCCGTTAAAAATGGAAAATTTAAGAAGTTGATTGTGGCTGTGTAAACTTAAAACAATTTTCCCTGTAACAAACAGTTAATTTGATCATCAATACTGAGAAATCACACACAATCACTGAACATCTGGTAGGTGACAGGTTTCTCTTAACCCTTTAAATACATCAATGATTTTGTGAATGATGACCAATTCTGAATTCTCCAACATCTGATGATTAAAAGATACAACAACTTCAGTTTCCCCTAAGTAAACTTTTTATGATGTCTTCCTCAAACCACACAGCAGGTGATTTACAAGACAATAAACAAAAGCACTGTGCACTCACAAGGACTTTGTTGGAGCGACAGTTTTACGAATGTCATCAATGCATGCCTGCTCTCGCCCATCCATAGTGAAGTTGCCTTTCAGGCCGCAGATGTCTAGGAGAAAATTCTTCAGCATTGCTTTGCCATTCTCTGTCAGGTCCACCTCTGGGTGGAATTGTACGCCATACAGCTTCTGGCTTTCACTGCCGATTCCTGTCACGATAGCAATAACGACAAACAATTGTCAATAATGGTGGTGGTGGAGGTGGCCGCAGCGGCAATGATGATGGTGGTGGTGGTGGTGGTGGTGGTGGTGGTGGTGGTGGTGATGATGATGATGATGATGATGATGATGATGATGATGATGATGATGATGTAAAGTAAAGGTTGTTCCATAATTTGAGGTCACAGGAAAGTGAGATGGTAGAGACCTTGACTATTCATGAGGCTAGCATTATATCTGATAGTGGTGTCCATCACTTTTCCCTACTTTACCTTCCCATTCACCCATTCACAGCAGGCATGACTGAAGGCCAAATGCATGATGATGACGACGACGAAACAATGATATAACAACACAGCTTCCATCTGTCTACACATCATCATCATCACCATCTATACCACCATAACTTTCTTTGTTCATTTTTTTGCATCAATCACTATAGAGCAAAGATCATCACAGTCACCTGTGTTCCTTGCTTTCCTGACAGGAATTATTACTTTCTGTCATGTCTCATGCACTTTCTGTTTTACATCACAAACTTTTTTCACTAGCTTTGATTATCTTGAGTCTTTCAAATGTTTTCTGACAAGTTTCACAAGTTCAAGATTTCTCCTGATAAGCTGAACATCTTCCTTACAGTCACAATTTCAACAAAGATATAAATTTCTTTTTTTTTTCTTTCTTTTTTTTTTTGCAGGATATTTTTTGTCCCTTCATGCACACAACAATACAGGACAAACTGTAAATATGGACTACATGTAGGTAGGACCAGCCAAATTTTTAACTTCAACTAAATATAATAAAATTTACATTTTTAGAAAGGAAATAACAAGACAAAAGCACATGCAAAATTTCAAAAAAATATCTTTATTAGTTTTTGAGATATTCACTGTTGAAATAGCTAAAATAATGGCGTTTTTCATCAAATGCATAATCAGCGACTTTTGGGGACTAAGATCTTCAAACCTAATGCTCACCCAAGGCTGCAAATTTACCTCCAAGCTCCCAATAACATGCACAGTGCACCTGATTTTTTCCAGAGCTGTCCTATAATTGGTTTTGAAGACTAAAGGCTCTAAAAATGAGGAAAAAAGCCATTTTGGCAGCTGTCCGATCACTGATTTTACACATGACGAACACAAAACAGAGTGTATCTTGAGAACTAATAAAGATACAGGAATGATACTTATATCAGTGGATTCAGCAGACATCCAGCTATCTAAATAACTTTGTTAAAAGATAATATACTGAAAATTAAGGGAGCTGGAAGCACAAAGTCAAAGCCAATGCAAGATCAACTGGATAAAATGTAGACAAATATACCCATGAAAAGGTGAAAAGACTTCAAACACTCACTACCAAATTGTCTGGGTAATTTCAAGTGTGGTACATTTCATGTATTAATTTCTGGTATCCTGGCTGCTGCAGAAAAGTAATCTCTTGACCACCTCAAAGTCAAACACACCTTACAAAGTCAATACAGAGAACATGCTCACAATGATGCTGTTTGTCCATCATAGTCAATGAAGACAATGACACTCTAGTGGCTGGTAGACTGGGTCTGGTGTGTCAAAGGTGGCTGATTTAAGTCAGGCACAGTTGTTCACAATATATTGTCAATACTGAAGCAGTCAAATCTGAGAAATTAATGTGGATGATGGCTCACGGGGAACAGGATGCAAACTGGTGCCCAACTACGCGTCGAACTGTTCTGCATGCTGCAGGAACTGCCTCCACCTCCTCTTCATGGATGCCCACTCTGCCTCTCTGACTGCCCACATCCTGTGTTTCTCAACAAGGTCAAAGTCAGAGAAAAACACAAAACAAGCAGCAACTTGTTCGATGGTGTCAGATGAGGGCCACTTGAAGACATTTTCTTCACCTCGCTGTTCCATGAACGTCACATCTGCGAGGTCAGGTCGATGGACCATGAGGATTTGTCCTAAATAGAACCTGTCATCGTAAAATACTGCGACAGACTGTCCTTGGCCAGTGTACTGGAAGTCAAAAGTTTCGGTGTCGTTCTCCAGCTCTTCTGGAACAGGAAGGGCATCCTCCTCTTCATCCTCATCTGGAGCATCAACTACAGGCATGGGGTCAGCATTGGCTGGCAACTCAGTTTTAGCAGCTACCTCACTTCAGTTATCAGCACAGCACTGCATGTGGTTGATCTGCTCTGACCTGGCATGCCTTTGAAAAATTATGATGAAGAAATCTAGTGTATGTATTCATAACAAATAACTACAAGGTACAGAGTTTCTAAACTGCCTGATGATGATTATATTTATAGCACATGCCATGGGCACACACCACATTCTGCTAACAAAAGTTGAGAATGAAAGTTGAAACTCAAGTTGCTGTTTCTTGCATGCACACCATGATCCCTTTCCCTCCTCAACCACTGAGGAGTAGAATCTTATCGCTTCCTCCAGTCTTACCATTCTCCCGGAAAACGGATTAAGTTTCATATACACGTGTATAAAAGGAGAAGGGTGAAGGCATGTTGAAAAACCAACATGCGTTTCTTCGAAACTGAAAAAATTCGTCTGCTACCCTTCCCGAGTTATCGTTCCTGATCAGTGAAATGTCGAACAAAACACCATTTAAAAATAGAGGAACTACATAAAACGACTCTCCAAAAAATCGTAAGATCCTTAAGGCATCTTTCTTCAAAAACAATAGGGGTCTATAGAAAGATATCGCACGAATTCCGAGTTATTTTGCGATTTCATAGCCAGCACTGTACTCCCAGTCTTTCGATCGACTTTGCCACTTCCGGTTCGGGTACACGTAAACTGAGAGACAATTATGCGATGATTTCTGCCTAAAACATTACTGTAATCACAAAGGAAATCAAATATGATAACTAATCAACAGTTCCAGGTGGTAGACTTCCGTTATTTACGCAGTAATGGGGTAATCGAGTCGAAAACACGAGAGGTGCCATGCACGCCGGCTGCATCTGCTGGCTCAGCCATGTTGTCAGTGTGACAAAGCGAGCGCGTGTGGGGGTTCTCCCTTTTCTTCCCCACGGACTCAACGCGGCAACGACTTCCGGGTCAAGTTATATACCATTTTAAAGAGGAAAAATCAAGCTTTCCCTCGATATATAAGTTGATCTGATTGAACAAAGCAGTAAAATTTCGCTGTACGTTGAAAAGAAGCGATTTTTCAACCTCTTGGAAATCTTCTAAATTGTAAACAAATAAATACGAAATTTACACCAACGTGTAGAGGAAATCTCGACCTTTCCATCGATAGTACATGTGTTCTGATTGGTCGGTTTGCGGAGAATCCGTGAGCATTCTAGGGAGGTACCCCAACACAAGCCAGCGCGAGGTGTGAAAAAAAAATGGCCGCGGGGTTTGCTGCACGCGATACCCAAGCTCCGGTTTCAGCTTACATCGGAAATACTCGTCCACATTCTCTCGCATAAACATACAAGAAAGAAGGTAGAAGGATTGTTTTATTCACTGACATATTTTTTACAAGTGTAGGTGCAATATATTGTCAGCCAGGCCGATGTGAAAAGTAGCCAAAATGCAGCTTGTCAGCCTATGTTACACACGCTGTAATAGGCGGTGGTCCTACCTACTACATGGATGCAAAAAAGTATTTTTGGATAAAATTTCATGAACATAATGTGACGCAATAAACGAAAATCAAGATAAACTGCAAAAATTTCATTTTTCAGTTTTTAAGTCATTTTAAGATTTCAGAAGTTATTTTATTAACATGCAAAAACTGTAAACTTCAGTTTATCTGTTATAGTTTTCCTTTTAGACATGTTTAAACCTTGTAAGTATATTTTGACAAGGGAAGTAAAAAGCTCATGAAAATAAAAAGCATTTACAGGAAGGAAAAAGTTAATACAAATTAAAAGTATTCACAAGAAAGAAAAAGCTCATAAAAATTTAAAGTATCTACAGGAAAGAAAAGGCTCATAAAAATTAAAAAGCATTTTACTTTTTCTTCTCCACTGCTTTTTAACTTTATCATGCCTTCAGCCATAAAACATTGGGAAATGAAGATTAGATGTTAAAGACTCAAAAAACAGGAAAAGCTCAGTCACCATAATTCTGACCCTATAGAACCATCATAGTAAAACAGAGCCAGTGCAGCAAAATAACTCCAATTTTGGCTGTATTTATGACTGGCTGACTGTGTCAAGAGCTGTGTTTTCCTAAGCTGCATCACAAATGACTAGAAACTTTTTTTCCTCAAAACTAATTACTTTTCTGTAGATTTTCCCCACACAGCACAGACTACCAATCGACAATTCTGGTGATTCTGATGAAGGACAGTTTTCAAAAGGTCACCTTTTATAGTCATCTTTCTTTGTCTGTCTGTTTGTACCAACTTGGGTGTCGCAGTGAGCCAGAAGGCCTAAAGAGGGGAAATATGTGAAGCCAAAGACTCCATCACACCATCCATCCTGGTCTTCCTTTGTCTGCCTCTTATTAAAGTCCACATCTTTTCTGAGTATGCTTGCTGAGCCCGTTGATGGGGTTTCATTCTGGTCAGATGGCCAAACCACTTAATTCTCTGCTGATGAATATGAACTATGATGGTGGACTGGTGTTGCTTCCACCATTTGTCTGATCTTGGTATTTCTGATCATGTCACATCTAGTCTTGTTGAATACCATTCTCAAACAATACCTTTCACAGGTGATAATTTTGTGCTCCGAGGAAAGATCAATCCTACCATAACTGTCCACCAACCATACATATTCTCGCTGAAGATAGATCTGAAACTCTACTATTATTAACAACTGAATACATGAAACTGAACACAT
Organism: Monoplex corrugatus; assembly: GCA_030674185.1. NCBI lineage: Eukaryota > Metazoa > Mollusca > Gastropoda > Littorinimorpha > Ranellidae > Monoplex > Monoplex corrugatus. The sequence continues at coordinate 36,097,113 of JAPXFY010000015.1, forward strand.
GCTTTGCATACTACAAATCCACTCACCAGCGACAAAATTATCAGATCGCGCGATGACCTGGAAGCCTTTGGCGATGTCACCGATGCTGTCTCCATGTGTCAGTAACACGTCCTGTTCCGCTTTCAGCCCTCTAACAACAAAGTGTGACATGTCATGTCAGTCTATCAAAACACTGCTAATCAATGGCATGAAAAATACTTGACTGTCATTAAAAACAACTTCAAAACAAATGAGATATACAGGTGAACGATAAATTAATGAAATGAACTGTTCTGACTTTCTTTAAAACCAAACAAACACAAACCAACAACAAAATAAACTGCCATTGAGTCAATAATACATCATGCTTGAGATGTACTGATATAGTATCTGCTTTTTATTTTTATTTTTTTGGCCCACAACAGCCCCCAAATGTTTGCAAAACTGATATACTTGTTCACAATAAAGAAGGCATAACTGACTAACCCTGTACATTCAATTCAGTAACCCACCTGACCATAAGAATGATGTGTTTTAATTATCATTCTTATTCAGCTCAAATTTCTGATTAGCAACCTTCCCCCCTGCAATGAGTGGCCTGTCACCTGATGGCCATGTTCAGTGTATGGCAAACTCTAAACGTGACTTTCACGCTCATCCTAATGGTGCTAACTCATTACAATGTTTCTTTTCAGAGAAAAAGAAAACCAAATCACAATTTCAGCAATAATTTTCCATGGCAACCAAGACCCAATCTTCATTCTTCAGGCAAGGGTACCCCTTCTATGTACATTTAGATGGGTCTATGAATGCAGAAACTGAACAGGCAATTGTTGATTTTAAAAAAAAAAAGTATTTTCGAATAATTTTTTTTTTCTCTTAACCCTACCAGATCTTAGCCCCTGAGCGTAATTGTGCCCCCTGCCTGGCCTCCTGAGCAAAATTTTGAAAAAAATGTATATATGTTAGAAAACTGTTCATATCACGCACACCAATGGTTAGAATTATATGAAACGTGGAGAGATTGTAGAAAATAGGCCTATCTTTCATCTAACGCCAGTCCAACCCTCAATCACACAAGCATCTTCCCTATCACTTGGTTGGGGGGTACGGGCACGCCCCCTTCTTCCAACACTCTGTCTCGACCTAGTTCTTTCATTGTCAGAATCATCACTTTCACTCAATGCTTCATCAACGTAATCATCGTCACTTGAATCGGAAACGTATTCCTGATCAAATTCTCCAATCTGCAAAATGTCCACCACTTGAACTGTGAAGCGAGTTGGCCTCGCCCGTTTACCTGTTGAAGTGCTTGGTTCATCACTAGCTCGCTTCATGGTCAATTTTGCACCCAAATCACCTCAAAATACCATCAACACAAAGGCAGACAGTTGCAATAGGCTGAACACACGCTCACGCGACGCTTAGCAACGGTCCGGTAGCTATTTTTAGCTCTTGATAAAGTGACGATCGTGTGAGTGTGCTATTCCCGCTATAGCGGGAACTCGGTATATAGTCATTTTTGTCATTCCCGCAATAGCGGGAACTCGGTCTGGTAGGGTTAAAAGCCCCATAACTGTTTGGTGTTTTCAAGTATCATTTTAACCAAGACAGAATCACAATATAAGGAATTTACATGCAGTAGCATGTGCAGGAAGAGTTACAGTATCAGTCTGAAAATGAAATCCCCAAACTGACCCATGCTGAGAGTTTTCTTGTTTCAGCCATATAGGCGTTACTTAATTTTATGACCATTGTTTTTGAGAAATTATAATAGGCACAATCTTATTTACACATATCACACCTAAACGAATATTATCCATCAAGGAATTTCACTTACTTTTTGTAAGGCCTGATCGGTTCAGTGAACCCTCGTCAGACTGGTGGGCAGAGGCTTGTTGTAGAACTATTCAGTTGTGAGAACACTTCTCACTATCCGTGTGTGACCCCACTCTGATTTTCTGTTCATCAGTAGGTTGCTTGGGGCGTTGTGTATTTGGACTGCTTCACTGATTTGTTGGTCCAAAGCACTTTTATGTTTGCCTGTCACTGTCATCACAAACTCAGGTGTGTTTTCTTCATGTTTGTGTGTAGTATTAACATGTCTATAGAGGACTGAGTCATTATCTTTGTTCTGTGTTCTAACCCCCTACTGTAGCCATTACGGGCGGTCTCTCCATAGTAAACAGATTTACATTTATCACACACTGTGAGTTCTTCTTCACCATCTTCGTTGAGGTATCTCAGTCTACTCTGACAGTAGACTGAGATACCTCAACGAAGATGGTGAGGAAGAACTCATAAACTCATAATTGAGGAGGATAGAGGAGAAACAAGGAACAGTGAGGAAAGAGGGATCTCCTTATTAAAAGAGATAGGTAATAACATACATAAGTCGGTCCAACTAGAGATAGACTACCCATCCATGCATGAAGACAATAAATCCCCCTTCTCGATATCAAAATGTGGGTTGAAGAAGTTGAAAAAGAAGACAACAGGCACGTTAAGGTAGTAATGCATGAGTACTACGCAAAGGAAGTATCTACCAAATCTGTCATACATGCCAGTTCAGCCATGCCCAGAAGTACCAAAAGGACTGGATTAACCCAAGAAGTACTGCGCATACTACTTAGATGTAGTCCTAGGCTCCCGTGGGAAATGACAGTCAGGCACATTAACAAATTTATGATGCGCATGCAGTACTGCGGCTACAGCAAGAAGTTTAAGACCCAAACAGTCAAATCTGCCCTGGCAGCTTATGAAAAGATCAGAAACAAAGATGAAGAAGGGGAACAGCCGATGTACAGGCCGAAAGGTTGGAAGAGAGCAGAGAGGAGAGAGGAAAAGAGAAAGAATAAACAGGAATGGTATAAGAAAGGAGGATATGTCCCTCCAACACCAAAATCCAAACTGAAGAAAGATTTGAATGTGAAATCAAGAAAACTAACATAAAGATAAGAGTACTAGAGACATCAGGGAAGTCAATCAAAAACATCCTCCAGCGATCCCACCCGTTTCCCAACAGAAAATGTAATGACCAACAAAACTGTATGGTATGTGCAGGGAGTGAGAAGGGGGGATGCAGGGCAAACAATATCACATATCAAATAGTGTGTGATAAATGTAAATCTGTTTACTATGGAGAGACCGCCCGTAATGGCTACAGTAGGGGGTTAGAACACAGAACAAAGATAATGACTCAGTCCTCTATAGACATGTTAATACTACACACAAACATGAAGAAAACACACCTGAGTTTGTGATGACAGTGACAGGCAAACATAAAAGTGCTTTGGACCAACAAATCAGTGAAGCAGTCCAAATACACAACGCCCCAAGCAACCTACTGATGAACAGAAAATCAGAGTGGGGTCACACATGGATAGTGAGAAGTGTTCTCACAACTGAATAGTTCTACAACAAGCCTCTGCCCACCAGTCTGACGAGGGTTCGCTGAACCGATCAGGCGTAACAAAAAGTAAGTGAAATTCCTTGATGGATAATATTCGTTTAGGCGTGATATGTGTAAATTATAATGAGATTGTGCCTATTATAATTTCTCAAAAACAATGGTCACAAAACAAAACTGACCCCTGATACTCTTAGCTCCTATTTCAGCTGTTATTGGCAAATGCTGCGAGTTGACAAGCAATTCATTACATGATGGAGGGTCACAAAAATGGCAAAGTACAGCTATCTATGGATCAAATTATATAATAAATACTTCAAGTATGTACCAGCACCCACTGTAACATTATGGTTCTTTTGTCAAATTATAATAAAAGAGCAACTTCAATTAACTACAACTTCTATGTTTCTTCATGACATAAACAAAAGATTACATTTATTCACTTACTTTAAATCTTTCATTTAAAAAATTGGCGTTTACATGCTCTTAGAAACGCCAGTTATAATAGCAGTCAACTAACGTATGAAAAAGCACTTCGCCACAGAAAACATAGGGGAAAAAATGATCAATCACCTTTTGAGTCTGACTGCAAAATTGATGGAAATGGAACTCTTTCCTATTATACATTATTTGAAACTGGAAATAGGTTACTATTTGCTGAGGCAAGATGCTGAACTTCTGAAATAAGTGAATAAAAAGGTGTTTTAACTATTCAAATCATGACTTTCATATTCGAAACAACACAGGCAATCCAGCCCGACTGGTAAACTTATTCTATTTCATGTCTGTTGTACCAATTGTTTTGTGACAGTGAAAGCAAACAATTTTGTGGCATGCTGATTTCTAACCAGTATCATCTGAGCACAAGCTGTCTGAGCACATAGCATCATGGCAACATCTTTCTGGTGTCCCAAGTTTTGGCCAAAACAGAAAAGCTCACACTCATTACTATCACTTTTCCATTTATTAATCAATGCATTAACGATAATTATATAACACAATATTATGGATAACAGATTTAAATAATGTAAAATAATTTGGGATAATGTAGTTGGGTTAATTGCTCTGACTTTGCAGAAACTGAATTTTGAGCTGAAGAAAAAAAATCAATAAAGTACTCCTAGTGGCAGAAGGAATGAGTTATCGTTCCCAACTGTCACTGTTTCAATTTTAAAACGCCTCACCCTGATATATGTTAATACAAATAAAAGAATAGACCAAAACCTGCATGAAAATTGATGTCCACAAGAAAGAATAATAGTGAATATAATGTTAATGTGAAAAAACAAAAATGAGAAATTTTAAATGTCAGTGTTTCAGCATTACATTCATAAGCTGTTTTCAGTCAGATATTTCTTCCATCTATTTCATAACCTATGCATTCATGCATGATATATATATACATCAATCACAAACAACTGATATTAATTACTTTACAATAACAAGAAACACGCCAGCAAATCAAAGCTTTACTTTCAGTATTTTGAATATTAGTCTTTCACTCCATACCCACCAAACTGATTCTTTCTCATGTTCCACTGTTTATTCATGGAATTCTAGCATTTTATATTGTACTACCAGATTAACATAAACAGGCAACTGAGTTCAAACATTTTAAGATTATAAAGTGTAGATTTTCATCTATTCACAAGATGTCTTTTGCTTCAGAATGTACACTAATTAAAACAAAACAGAAGTTTGTGCAATGTGTGCATTATATGAATATGATTATGTTAATTACAGAGTACAATTTATTTGTGACTTGGCTTTTGTTTCAGAGTCTAGAATAACACAAAACAGGCGTTTGTGTAAATAGTACTGATGTGTACTTTCAAGATGTCTTTTACTTCTGAATCCAGATTAAAGCAAAACATACATTTTGTTAGTGCAGACTGATTACTGAATATGCGTACTGATTTACCAAAACTTCCCCAAGATCCTTCTCATTCAGTGGGTGACTACTGTGTCATCCAATCTTTCCAATGAGCCTACATCTCATTTAACACATTCCGTACTGCGTTACGAGATCCTCGTGACTCGGCTTTCTCTCTCCGTGGACCACGTCACGAGGATTTCGTGCCCTAAACCGTAGTTTCAGTTTCGAGTATATAAACAGACAATGACCGCATTGCTGACGTGAATCCTTTTCCAGCAAAGGGAGTATACTCTTGTCATTTCCTTTCTGCATTTACACGACGTTTGAAGCGGCAAAAAATGGCAAAAAAACAGGCGTAATTTGAGTGTTTTTGAAGTCTCTCCTAACATTACTTGGTCAATAGTTAGTACAGTGACCTATTTTCTTGGCAGGAAAAGGGTTAAGATCTAAGCAAAAGCTGGTAGAGCCCGAAAAATTATACAGTGATGTTTCATCCTCATGGGATTCAAACTGCCAACCTCCCAGTTGCTGCTGTTACCCTTATCAATTCGCCATGCAACTAGTTATTAAAGACTTAGTTGATCCTGAAGCATGCATTCTGTCCCACAAAACCACCAGTTTTAGGCAGCCCAAACCAAAACAATGATGATGAGACGGTGGCCCTGTGTGTTTTCTACCACAGCTTCAACATACAGCCAACAAACATTACGGCAAGAATATGGACCAAAGACAGTTTTTAAAATATCAGACAAGATATGCCAGCACTATATTAACCGAAAAAAAAATACTGCTGATTTAACCACTTCACTGCCAAGTATATTGTTTAATTAGTGTATACCATTTGACAAGTGATTTTTCCATGGATAGGGTAATAATTAACAACAAAAATCTAGCATGCAAATTATTGCATGGAAGTATTCATAACCTTGTTTTTCTCAAAGGGAAATGAACAGACTGTCCATTTATGATAGTTTAAAGTACACTTGTCATTTTGGTTAGTGAAGTACGGCCTATTAAACTGACATAAATACATTTTATACAATTTCTTGCTATACGTCATGGATCAGTAGTATACAAAAACAAAATGTTCTAAGAAAACATATATAGAAGTAATGGAGATGTCTCCATACCCTATGTGTATATAAGGAACTGAACAGTACCACACACACACACACACACACACACACACGTCCCCTAACAGAAAAAAACACCGACAGGACATAGCACAGTCAGCAGTTCTCACCACCACATGTTGCACCATGTTTGAGCAGACCACGAGCAACCACACTCGCAGCAAGCCATTCTGACAAGATGTGCTGGCACATTGCCAATAGCTGAACAATGTAAATGATGCCTCCTAACTCTTTCCCTCCATCGCTGATCCCAATGGACTAGTAGTTTGAAGTCGGAGTTACAGATTATGTAAATCATGTCCAAAAAGCAAGGTCAAAATGTGTGAAGGGGTAGTTGCAAATGCTGCACTGCAGTGACCATAGCAAAGTGTGACTGGCTGCTGGCCTCATGCATAATTCATACAGATGGACAAATATTTCTGATTCATGTGAATTGGGAATCCCAAGTTTACAAATAGAGTTAGGACAATTCCTGATGTGACATAGATTAGGTGACACATAATGGCGACGAATATATACATCCACGTCACTCTAAAGGTTAATCACGAATTGCACTTATCCAGTCCATAGAACGTTTGGGTGTTGACTGTTCATTGAAATTTACACTTTATAACATTGTGATTTTAGTTGCCTATGCATTTTCACGTAATACTACAGCTCACACACATACCACATTTCATCCCTTTTCTTTGAAAAAGTAGAGAAAAGTTAACAACTCATTTTCTTGCAGTTTTTTAATTTAGGATGTTAAGGAAGATCATGGAATGGGAGAGGGCATCCCGTGCTGCGAAACAAACTGGCAATTTTTGGTAAATATCTCACTCTTTACCTAACAAAACACGAACTCTTTCATACTGGGAATGATTAGATTTTGCACTGATTAAATGCCTTTTAGTAAATCGTATCAAAATTTCATCGACCGCTACAGTTTAAAAGTTGCGCGTAACTGAATATGGGATAAAATGGCAAAAATAGGTGTGTTCCTAACACAAGTACAAATTGCACTTTGAAGGAATGCTTAGATCCTATACTGTGTGAGAGAACTCTGGAAAAAACTGGGTATAGTCTGTATATGTAAGAGGTCATGTTGATTGATTTTGGAACGTACTGATGATTAATGGCCAAGTGACACTATACCAAACATGGCACACCATTTCAGCTGACAAATTATGACATTTTAGGAATACAAACGCAGGCATAACTTTCTTAATTTTGAAGATAATAAATCTTCTTTGTAGTTGTTTTTTCATGTTGTTTTTTTTTAATCTCTATACAATCTTACGGTCATACATTTGCAATGTATTTCTGGCTACCAGTGCCTTCTTTAAGGTCAAATTATTCTCTGGCACTTTCAGACTGTATCAACAAACAACATACAAAACTCACTTGAAGAGAGGACATTTGGTTTCAACACTGATGGTAAACTGACCATCTTCCCTGGACTCAGTGGTTTTCACTGTCCCACCCAACTCTTTGTTCAGCATCTGCATATAAACATAACCACAAGTGAAAAGTCAAGAAGGAAAAAAAAAACACCACTGACAACAAGTGGAAAAAGATTCCTCATGTCATCTCTGTAAATCTCCTCATGTCATCTCTGTAAATCATTCTCAAACCAAAAAAATCCTTCCAATATTAATCTTGTGAACATTATTCTCATCAAAACAGCACCATCTGGACTGAGTATCTGATTCAAAGTCAAAACTATGTATTATGTTTAAAAGAAAAATTAAACACAATTGCTGCCAGCCCAGTCACACACACACACACACACACACACACACACACACACACACACACACACACACACACACACACACACACACACACACCACGCATATGATTGCACATACATATTTACCCATCATTATCATGTGCCTTGCTGCACGGTGTTGGTGATCAAGGCCCTCCATATAAATCTATCTGTTGCTGCTGCAAGTACATCTCCTACCCTCTCTGTCTTGTCCCCTCCACAAGTCTGTCCAATATTTTCTCCCTGGATCTATCTCCTGCTCTCTTTCCCTCTAGCTTTCCTGTTGTGACTAGGTGCTCCAAGTTCTCTTGCCTTATAAAATGCCCAATAAATGTTGCTTGTCTCTTCTTAATCTTCTTCATGAATACTCTTTTTGTATTTGCTTCTTTCAAGACTGTCTCGTTTTGTTTTTTGTTTTGCTGTTCATAGAATTCTTAACATTCTTCTTAGAAACCATATTTCAGCTGCCCCAATCTTGTTCTGACTTTGTGTGTTGATTGTCCAGGCTTTGCATATCATCTACCACTTTCTACTTGTGCACACGATCATAATCACATAAGTCACATTCTGTCTGAACTGATTTAACATCTAGGACATTTAATATTACCTGCAATCCATAGCAAATGCCCAGAACTGGAAGACCACAATGAAATATGTCTTGGTCGTACAATGGAGCATCTTTATCATTCACAGAGTTGGGGCCGCCAGAGATTATGATGGCTCTGTAAAATACAAAGCAAAAACTGAAATGGTATAGACACAGCTCAACATTAAAAGGACTTGTCAAAATAATTCTTGAAGGCATGGACGCATCTCATGATCAACTGACACCCCTCTATAATGCGAGTACATCACTTGCACTGGTGATTGAATTTTCTTTACAGCAAATGAATCAACTGTAAATCACCAACAGCAAGTTTTATGCTCTAGTAGCCCTAACACAACCATACTGAAAACACACACATGCACACATACACACACACACACACACACACACACACACACACACACACACACACAACACACACACACACACACACACACACATCAAAAGACTTCTCACTAGGCTTTGCAGTTTTATCATGCGGTAACCAAACATAACTGTAGAGAAAACACACCACACACACACACACACACACACACACACACACACACACACACACACACACACACACACACACAACAAAAGACTTCCTATTGGGCCCTTGCAGTTTTATCATCTGGCAACCCTAACACAACTGTATCTGGCAACCCTAACACAACTGTAGTGAAAACACAGACACACACACACACACACACACACACACACACACACACACACACACACACACACACACACACACACACACACACACATACACAGCAAGCTTACAAGAAAAACTGACAAAGAAATATGGCAAAGGTACTTACTTGAATCCCTGGTCTTTCAATATGTAAGCTGGTGTGTCCAGTGGCAAGATTTCAGATAGGATGTTCAGTTCTCTCACTTTACGATCAATCACCTGAAGTAAAACGATCAATCACCTGAAGTAAAACATACTGTATTAATTAATTAATTAATGTATCAAATGAATTCACCACTCATCACTGATTTATCAAATAATCACACACTGTGATCAGGATAGTGTACAGCTCCCACCTTCCAATCTGATTGCTCACATTTGACACTAGCTCATGAAACTTTACACATAAGCCTCCAGACCACTCGGCTATGACCCTGTTTAGGACTGGGGATGGTATACAGCAGTGATAGGTGAAGGACCAGCACTCAAAAGTAATGAGGTCTCAAATGGGCATAACTCCAATCAAACGGTTCACTTTATCACAAAATCTATACAAGTTTTTAAAACAAGCAGAAAATTGTCCAGACTAATCAATATGGCAAAGCGGTCAGTGCAATACTACTGACAGGAAGGTCATAGGTTCATACCCTCCTCAGTGTGTGAGTCAATAGTGGCTCAGCATCATTGGTTCCCATGAGTTTCCTGATACTAGGACTTCTACTGATTGAACCTGAGGTGGGCAGCAGGGGTGTTGTGGAGACGTCATGAGTGGCATGTGATCAATGTATTTAATTTTTGCAGAAGGTAGGGCAGAAAAAAAGAAGAAAAATAGACAAGAAAATCAAACGGGTTGTAGGACATATCCATGTCTGCATGCATGTGCACTCTGATATGCGCACGATTTCGTGCTTGTATATCACTATATGTGTATGTGCATGTCTGTCTGTAAGAGTGAATGTGAGTGTGCATGTGCATGTGCATGTGCATGTGCATGTGTGTGTGTGTGTGTGTGTGTGGTGTGTGTGTGTGTGTGTCACTGTGTGTGTGTCACTGTGTGTGACACAACAGGAAACCTACAGGGGAAAAGAGCACCAGGTAAATCTAGGGAGAAAATGGACAGTTCTGCAGAGTGGGTGGGGACAAAAAGGGTAGGAGATATACTTGCATCAACAAAAGATGGATTCCTATGGAGGGCAATGATCGTCAATGACATGCACACATGATCATGATGATGACTAAGTCTAACTGACTGGACTTGACCTTCATAAGACAATTGTGTCCTACAGTTTTATGGTTAATCAGCTACACTTTCATCATCATCATCATCAGGTGCCCTGCCGCATGGCGTTGGCGACCATGGACTTCCAACCATCTCTATCTCTCGTTGCCCCCAGCATCTCCCCCACCCTCTTCATCCCCAGCCACTCTGCAAGTCTGTCCAGCATTCTCTCCCTGGGTCTACCTGGTGCTCTCTTTTCCTCCAGCTTTTCCGTTGTGACCAGGTGCTCCAAATCCCCCTCATAAAATGGCCTATAAATGTTGCTTGTCTTTTCCTAATCTTCCTTATGAGTGATCTGAAGCTACACTTTACTAATGCTAAATCCCCAACATTTATAATTATGAGATTTTCTTAATTACAAGACAATAATGTACAGCCAGTTTATGGTTATTTGACTGCATTTTATTGTTAAACAATCCTCCATAACACTATGTTTATAAGACTACAGCCTATTTCAGATATCCGTAACCTCCTTATGCTTGGTAATGGGGCAGTTTTCAGTCGTAAATGATCCCCAAGCAGCTAATGTCTAAGTCTTTAGACAATATATCTTAACAACTCCACAACCCAAAACTAATATATCCAGTGATTCAGTTTTGGAGTTGGACACCCTTATCTTAAATCACAGCAAGAATTCTGCCTCTTGATTTTGCTGTTAATAAATGAAGAAAGAACTGTCACTGGTAAGGTCTGCATTTCAGCCACAGAGAGGCCTCTAATATTTTACCATGTTACACAAACAACAATCTGACCTTTCCATACTGAGCGCCAGCATCTAGAATCACCACCTTCTCCATCTCCTCATCTGATGCAGCTGTCTTGCCGTTCACGTGATTCGACGCTGGTCCATTCATCTCTATGCCTGTAACAGACAAATTGAAACAGAATTAACAGCTGCCATAATCAAGTTGTTAGGACCGAGTTCCATTTGTAAGGTCCAAGTTCTATCCTGCCTAAGTACTACCAGTGGTACACTGAAAATGGTGGTGATTTTTCCTATCTCCCAGGCCCGCATATGTGCCAACCTGCAAGTGCCTTAACCCCCCCTTCACGTATGTATGCACAAAGAACATCAAAAACACACACTAAAGATCCTGTAAAGCATGTCAAAGTTCAGTGCCTTATGGAAACACAGAAACACCCAACAAGCACACCAACTGAATATGGAGCAAACCATATGTCAGTTGTGTAGCCACACAATACCTGCTGAATGCGGGCTAAACACCATGCATACATGTGCCCAAGAAAACAATGCCAGAAACAAAAACAAAAAACCACAACAAAACAAAACAAAAAATAAACACAAAAAAATCTGTTTCCTGTAGTCGAAAGCATGTGACAGGCAAATAATCATTTGTTTTAACACCAGCCACGTCCGTTTGAGCTCACTGTGAAATGCAATCACCCCATGCTTGATCTATTTAGCACACACACACACACACACACACACACACACACACACACACACACACCACACACACACACACACACACACACACTCACATACGCACGCACACACGCACACACACACACACAATGTGAAATTGCACTTAAACAACAAAAAAGACCAAAACAAGATCATGAACATGTAAATCTATGCATGCATGTACAAAATGACACATGCTGGGTGTCTGAAGCTAATTCTCATTATCCAATCTTCTTTATAAAAATCACAAGGACTTTTTCTTCTTTAGTATAAACTATAAAATATAATAAAAGTACAAGTATTCTTATATACTACATATAAAATTTATTTGCCTCACACAAAAATTAATTCAATTAAAACATTTTTACTTGGAAATTCTATATTCCACTTTCACTTTCAATTTCAAATCCAGTTTCAGATACAATTTCCATGTATCACTATCAGTTTCAAATTCATAATTTCTACATGATGCATCAAATTCATAAATCAATCAGAATTTGCACAGTAATACAAACTGAAACTCTCTCTCTGGAAGCAAATACACAATTCCTATCCTGCATTATTTGAAACAAAACACGATACACACTAAATCACTTGTGAATGTGACTGTTTCAGTTAATCTCTAACTACATGAACATTTAATAGAACTTTCTGTCTCTCTTACAACAAAACACTCACACCCAGTCAGTCTGTGACTCACACCCATCCATACCCACATACATAAGCACATCACACACACACATACGAGCACACACACACACACACACACACAACACACACACACACACACACACACACACACACACACACACACACACACACACACACACACACACACTAGTTTAATTAACAAACAGCTGTTGTGTAACACAAAGGCAACTGAAATTCAAGTGAAACAAAAACAGTACCTCAAAGTCCGACGTCAAACAGAAATAAGTACATTTACAAGACATAAAACATGTTTATAATTTCATCAGGCAATAACATATCAAAATAATATTCATCTCACTTAACTCTCCTTCACACACACATGCGCACACACGCATGCACATACTCACACGCATAACATACACATAAACACACATAATTTCTGACTTCTGACATAGTGTACAAGAGAAACATCTGTGATATTAACTCCCATCTACAACACTAAGAGTCTTGACTAAAACAAGTAGGCAGTTAATGTGACTGTCACACATCTGTTTGGTATTCATTACACTCTATTCTATTACACTATACATTTGGTATTCATTACACTCTTAGTCTTATTCTATTACACTATACATTTGGTATTCATTACACTCTATTCTATTACACTATACATTTGGTATTCATTACACTCTTAGTCTTACTCTATTACACTATACATTTGGTATTCATTACTCTTATTCTATTACATTATACATTTGGTATTCATTACACTCTATTCTATTACATTATACATTTGGTATTCATTACACTCTATTCTATTACATTATACATTTGGTATTCATTACACTCTATTCTATTACATTATACATTTGGTATTCATTACACTCTATTCTATTAGTATTACACTATACATTTGGTATTCATTACACTCTTATTCTATTACACTATACATTTGGTATTCATTACACTCTATTCTATTACACTATACATTTGGTATTCATTACACTCTATTAGTATTACACTATACATTTGGTATTCATTACACTCTATTCTATTAGTATTACACTATACATTTGGTATTCATTACACTCCATTCTATTACACTATAGTCTATACTATACATTTGGTATTCATTACACTCTATTCTATTACACTATACATTTGGTATTCATTACACTGTTCTATTACACTATACATTTGGTATTCATTACACTCTATTCTATTATACAGCTGAACCCTTTGAGTTTGACTCCCACATCACTATTCTGCATGCACTCTGGACATGTTACACTGTTCGTTTGTCCGAGCACAGCGGGCATACAGGGTCAACAGATTTCTCCCATTTCACTAGATTTATACTGGAGAGTATTACATCAATGTTGTAGCTCACACACACACATGCACACATGCACGCACGCGCGCACACACACACACACACACACACACACACACACACATATGCACACACACACAAACACATACACACACAGTACACATGCATACATCAGCTCTCAAACAATCTTTCAACAGATCTAACAGTAGGTAAATACGCTGAAATAATAATGTTAGTGATATCAATCTGGGTTTCACAACGTTATTAATATCATAAATCATTCTTGTGTTAACACTTTTCTTCAAATCAAACTCATTTGGACTCACCGTCCATCACAAATAATCAAACCTTCTAGTGGAACACAAGGAATTCAAGCTATTATACAGTGTTACATGAGCTGACCACATTCCACTATTCTGCCACACAGTCTGTCTTTGGTGGCATGCATGCTGAGTGTTTTTATGTTTCCATAAGCCAGCCACGGACAAGACTTGCAGGATCTTTCAGATGCATATTTGATATCCTATCATACATGATGGGGATTTAGGCACTAATACTAATAGGTCTGCACACATGTTGACCCAGAAGTACAGAAACATTTTCCACCCTTTACCTACAAGGCAAGAGGTACCCAGGCAAGATCAAACCAAGGCGTTCCGACTGGAAGTGTAAAGTCTTATCCTCTGACCATTGCATCCATCAGTATGTATATATATGTATTGCTTTAGGAACACCAGGCGAAAATCTGATGTGCACAGACATGACATAGGGTATTTTAGGGTTGCCCATTCCTTTTCTTTTCCACAAATTCAAATACATGCATAAAACTTCCTGACACTTACAAGATACATGGAGTGGTAGCCTAAAGTGCCTACGAAGGATGTGGGAAGTTCACCAGGATCTTTCCCCCATCTACCAGACCTTGAGCAGAGGGCTTGGTAATCCCATTGCAGCGTGACTGGTAAGTAAGGTCACTGTAAACAACTGCTCAATTACGTGCAGTTTATCACTGGAAACTAGCCTATCACAGTTGATCTTTTGGATAAAGCAAATCAAGGTCCAATGCATGGAATTCATGGTTTGTTGGTTTTTGTTTTTGTGTTTGTGCCTCATTGTTGCCTTGTCTTATGCACTGCTCCTGTGTCACCACACCCAAGCAGCTCACTTCAGCTCCCAAACACACCACCAAACTGATTGAAACTGAAGTGATCATGACAGCAGCGTGTGAAGGGACAATTTCATAATCCTATGATGATCATGGCAATAATAGTGATGATGTTATGTATTTCAATTTGAGAATGTGTCACACGGCTGAACTCTCAATTCCTTTCATATCTTACAATCCTAGTATTAACCAGACCCAAGAGATAGAGATGCCTGCAAAGTGCAATGTTGGTTATGAAATCTAAGCAATACCCTAAACGATACACAAGACTGTTTTCCCAGTTTTCCCAGTAAGGCAGCTGTGGGCAGTACACACATACATAAAAGAACCCAAAGCAACAAAAGAATTGTTGAAAGATCCACTCTAATATTTATTAATATTAGTAATAATGAAAAGGTATAATCAAAAAAGCACATGATGTATTCCTATTCATATTCATTTCTTTTGTCACACGGGATTTACAATGTGAAACTCAAGCTGCTCTCCCATTTGAGAGCGTGTCGCCACAATGCAGCACCACCCAATTTTTTTTCATTTTGTTTTACCAAGACTTTAGAAAGGCAAGAAGGCCAACAGCCTTCATGGAGAGGAACCTGTGAAATCAACCTCTCTCTCCAATGCTTTGTACCAATGCAGTCAGGTGAAAGCCCTGCTCTTCACGATTTTCAACTGCCATGGGATCTTTAGCACGTGCAGGCCAGAAGGCAAATGGGTCCAACTCGTTTTTTACCCGCTTCTGAAGAACTAGACATTGTTTGATTTTTTGGTCAAACTGAGGAGAAAAAGTGAGGCCTCAATCGAGTCAATGGGAAATGAAACCTGGAACAGCGAGTTTAATTATTGGCAACAAATGTTTGAAACATTTTGCCACTCTTTTCCCTAACATATGCAAGTATAAAAGTTTTATTAAAACAATGACTGAAAAGCCGATGATGGTTGCCACCAACTTAATTATAAAGTTTGTGCACCAACAGAATATCTACACAGAGTGAGTCAAACTACCACTAGTAGTACCAGTACTATATGCATGCATCTGAAAAAAGCATTGCTCGTAACACAGAAGTAGGGCCCAGTAATAGTAGCAGATCAATACATTGTGGCATATACTGTTCAACTATCTGCTTTAGTTGCATTGTTTTCCACAGGCTATAGACTATCGTTAGCAATCCCATATTACCACACACACACACACACACACACACACACACACACACACACACACACACACACACACACACACACACACCACATAGGCCTACTTAAACTCAGTACTTCAGGTTATTTCTTATTTGTGGCAGATTTTGTACAATTCAGTCACTGTAATCTTCAAATTAAAAAATAACAAAACTGCAGCATGTAGATGAAAAGTGTTCTTACCAACAAATAGCAATCATTATCAATTAACATCAGGAAGAGAACTCTCGAGTGTTATAAAAAAAACAATACTGTTGTATGGTTGTAAAACGATACTGCTGTATGGTTGTGAGGCATGGACTGTAAACAAGCAAAATCAGAACAAAATTAAGGCAATTGTAATGTGGTTTCTAAGAAGAAAGTCAAGAGTTCCATGGACAGGAAAGAAAACAAATGAGACAGTCTTGAAGGAGGAAAACACAAGAAGATCATTAATATGGCAGATTACAAAAAGACAAGCAACATTTACAGGACATTTTATGATGAAAGAGAAATTAGGGCACCTGGTCACAACAGGAAAGCTGGAGGGAAAGAGAACACCAGGTAGACCCAGGGAGAAAATACTGGACGGACTTGCAGGGTGGCTGAGAATGGAGAGGGTGGGAGATGTACTTGCAGCAACAAGGGATAAAATCATATGGAGGACCATGATCACCAATGCCATGTGGCAAGACAAATTGATGATGATGATGATGATGATGATGATGATGATGATGAATCTTCTTGTACTAAAGCTAGTCTTAATGATAACATAGGCATATGGCATGGATGATCAATTAAAACTAAACGTTGGACTGGCACTTTTTACTTAGGCGCTACAATTCAGTCAAGACTCAGGTAGTTTTGGACATTTTTTCAACTACTTTTTGCTGCACCCCTTCTAGCGAATCTCTTTCGATAGGAATACTACATTAGTACATATCAGTTTGGTCTTTTACAGCTTCATTGTTCTCAGCATAATCTAAAATAATACAACAAACTCGCTTTCAATTATCGAAAACTGCAAGATCTAGACCTACTATCTCAACTGCTTAGGCCTAATTATTGATGATAATATGGGATACTCAATCCATCCTACATGCGTATATATACGTGATGTTCGCGATTCTCTCTACACTCCTTCTATTTTGCTAATCCCATTGTAGCGTACCTGGTAACTAATGTCATTGTAAACAACTGCTCGACCATGTACAGTTGTTTATCACTGGAAACTAGCCTGTCTCAGGCAAATTTTGAAATTACTTGCATGCAACAGCAGACCTTTTATAGAGCACCCTTTTGTAACTGAATGCACAAAAAATCACATACTTCCGGGGTAAAAAATATAAGCAAAACTCCCTAAGACAGCAATGAGACCAATAATACAACCATAAGAACCATATTTGGTACCTTGGAGGTCAGCGTTTCGTCCTCTGCGTGAGCAACAACAGCCAAAAAGTTCGCGGAATCGGCACATGAATGCTTATGCGCATGCTTGCACGTGCGATTTCCTGTAATTGATCTCCTCGGCCCGATATTGTAACTCATTCGTTTTGATTGTCATAGTATAACGCAGAGTAAAGTCGCACAAACAATTATAGAAAAATTACGATGATATAAAAATAAAAAACACGATTAAATGTATTCACCCAAAGTATCTGAATTTCTTCCTCTTATCGCTTAGCATTTTCCCATTGCGAGCTAGCTTTGGTATCCACATCCGGTTCTAACGTAAACAAAGGGCGCGGACGGTGGCTTTGTAGCGACTAACGTGGTGCGATCGGCAGGATTTAACTGGGCTTTAGGTACGTAAGACTTTGCACATCTGTCTCTTATACATCCATAACAAAGAAAATAGTATATACATCTACTCTTTGGAAATGGTATCAATAATTCAAAAGTATTTTTTCTCTTGGTTGCCCAGGGCCCATCATCAGAGATGATCATGGCAACACGCCAACAGACAGTCTAGATTTAATCTAAGATGACTCAGTCAGTGAATGATACCTTATGACGATCATGATGATGCCAAGAAAGTGTAGGAATATAAAATTCGGCCAAGACTGTCTCGCTTTCTTCAATCAGTCTTTGTGCTTCGAACAGGAGAAATAGAGATGTGTTCAACAAATAGTTTTGTCCTAAATTCAATTAATTATCTTCGATCGGTTTAGACAGGCCTGATTTTTTCAAAAATAAATATGTATTAGTTTGGATTCCTTATGTATTTCTCTAATATGTTTTAAACCCTGACCCCAGTTATATGTCCATTTAATAAATCCTTTGCACTATAGCAACATTTACAAGTACATATCTATGAGCTTGGTGTATGTAGAAGTCTTTAATAACATTAACAGAAGCAGTAGTCAAGTGGGTACATGTTGCACTTTCAGTCAGAAAGTCCTAGTTGGATCCATCTAGACATTTCTGCCTGGTTGGTAAAGGATGGAGATTTTTCACATCTCTCGGATCATTGTGTGCAGTCTTGCAAGTGCCTAACTCCCCCACCCCACCTCATGTGTATGCGCATACAGGATGTCAAATATGCACGTTCAGGATTGTGTTAGCTATGTCAGTGCCTAGCTTATGGAATCGTTAAAACATTCAGGATGCACGACCACAAGATATGCAGACTGTGCAGCATTATAGTGGAATATGGTCAGCTCACTTAATGACCTGAGTTCTCCATTCTCCACAAAAAAAGATCTGATTATATGGAATGCTTAGTAAGTCCAAGTGAGTTTACAGAATAATGCTATGCAAGAACATTTCGTTGCATAATATAAGAACTGCATTTAAGTTGTCGGTTTGAAAACAGAGAAAATGTATTCAATTCAGTTAGACATGAATATTACAGAGCATGTTGCTTGACATTTATTTTAATGGTACGAATTGACACAACTCGGTTTCCTCAGACATGAAAAAAAGCCTTTTTTTTTTCTAGAGGAGGGATAGGATCGTTTGTTGTTATTTCTTTCTTTCTTTCTTTATTTATTTATTTCTTTTGTACGGTTGGTTGGTTGGTTGGTTGGTTGTGGTTGGTTGTTGCATGTTTATATGTGTGGAAAATGTTTCAAGCTTAAGAGAACAAAAATCAGGTTTGAATCCAGATCTATTAGTTGGGATTCTGACTTCCTTACCATTTGACTGTCATGCCTGTCATAATATCTGTAACATGTGTACCTTTACGTGAACAGGAAATGAGGAGTGGGCATACAGATGCTCGTTACATCCATATTTTTACCTTCAGGCATTTTTTTTATTTGAAGTTAATGTTGTTAATTCATCACTAATTGATATCTTTCCTCTCTGCTCTCACAGGCTGCTGACAATTGAATCAGAAGCTGGTGGAACGGTTATAGCCTGTCACCATGGCAACGGAAACGATTGACATGATCACGAAGCGTCCGCGCACCCCGAACGACCAATATACATGCCTGAGTGAACAACAGATGAAGCACATTCATAACAACAGTGTTAGTTCATTGCTCATTGTTCATGCACGTGTGTGAGTAGTTAAACGTCTGAGGGGGGTGGGGGGAGGCGGTAGTGGGGTGAAGTACGAGGGTTGTGTTTTGTGTATATTTTAATAGGTATGTGTGTGTGTTTCTGCTTGCCTGTGTCTGCGTGCGTGTTTCTTTCTGTGTTTGTATGTGTGTTTCTGTGTTTGTATGTGTGTGTGAGAGTGCATATGTCTCTGTGTGCGTGTCTATGTGACCCAGAGTAATATTTTTTTCAAAAAGAGGTATTCATGTCAGGTTTTAACACAACTCTGTGCGTTTGTCTCTGTATGTCCTCTGTTTGTGTTCCAGTGACCAAAAAGTATAAACAAGATTTTCTCAGCCGTTTCTGGACGGATCTTTACCAATTTTAGATTTATTGTGTAGACCTTTGAGTAGTCACAATGTGTAAGTTTGAAACTTATGGCACCAAGGTCAAAGTAACACAATCCAAAACGGGGCCTAGAATCAGCGCTTTTTAGTATTTGTTGTACGTTGCCTAAACGGTTGCGTGCAGTACGAACTGGGTGAAAATTCACCTGTGCTTCTCAAGAAGGACTCCCACGTGTAATGCCATACGCACTGGAAGATTATTCACCTACAGCTGCGTATGTAGTGGAACTCAAATAGAGTACGACGTGGATGAAAAATCATCCTTGATTTTAATTTCATGAAACTCTCACGATGTACGTGAGTGTTTTCTTTTCCAGAGCTGTGAAAGACATACCTCAGCTGGCTGTTTCGGTGCCGATGTAGCGTATATAAACTTAGACCTGGCCTGTCAGACTCTTGTGTGTATCTGCTTTGATGTGTATGCTCACACAAAGCGTGTGCGTCTGTTTCTCTATAGGAATAAATGTATCATGGAGAAAAGCAAGTGCAGGTATATACATTCTTCCTGTCATAAAAAATATAAAAAAACAGACACCGTAGAAAACATTACAACCCAATGGCTTCCCAGTGTTGCCATCGAAAGGTCATCAGGGAATTATGGAGAAAACAGAAAAGAAAAATGTATTTCGAAATATTAGTTAAATGAATACACATACAAAGAAATATTTGAACCTTGTGCTTGATGAGCATCCAGGAGTATGCAAGAGAGAGCAAACTTTTTAAAAGCAAACCAACAATTGTCAGTCAAACACATGCATCTCTCTCTCTCTCTCCTCTCTCTCTCCTCTCTCTCCTCTCTCTCTCTCTCTCTCTCTCTCTCTCTTTCTCTCTCTCTCCTTCCCTCTCTCTCTCCCTCTCTTTCTGTCTCCCTTTGTGTCTCTGTGTCTCTCGTTGGCTTGCTCTGTATGCGTGTGTTTGTGTGCGTATATTTGTAAGCATAAGCAAATGTGTGTTGTGTTTGTGTGTGTGTGTGTGTTTGTGTGTGTGTGTGTGTGTGTGTGGAGGGAGGGATAACATCACGACAGTCCTCCAGTTTGAATGGTGACATCAACTGAAAGAATAAAGCAGCCAGCACCGAAGTCTCTACAAAAGAAACATGATCACCCTCAGAGACTGAGAGAGAGAGAGACAGACAGACAGACAGACAGACAGACAGACAGACAGGCAGGCAGGCAGGCAGGCGTGCAGGCAGGCAGACAGACAGACCAGACAGACAGAGACAGAGTCAGACAGACGGACGGATGGACAGACAGACAGACAGACAGACAGATAGATAGACAGACAACAGACAGACAGACAGACAGACAGACAGAGTTGTTTTGTTGTTGTTATTAAGTGTATTACAGACAGAGACGCAAACAGACAGACCAGAGACAGACAGACAGACAGACAGACGGACGGACAGACAGACAGAACTGTTTTGTTCTTGTTATTAAGTATATTTGAATATGACTTTTTGTTTTTACTTCACATGGTTTCTCTCTTTTGACTGTGCGTTCGTTGAGTGTTTAGTTGGTTGGTTTTTGTTTGTT
Source organism: Monoplex corrugatus (assembly GCA_030674185.1). Taxonomy (NCBI): domain Eukaryota; kingdom Metazoa; phylum Mollusca; class Gastropoda; order Littorinimorpha; family Ranellidae; genus Monoplex; species Monoplex corrugatus. Next base: position 36,118,995 of record JAPXFY010000015.1, read on the forward strand.
TGCTTGTTTTATCAACCACGAAGACACAAAACAAACGTGGGGGTAAATGACATTGGTTTCCAGAAATCAGGCCCCCACTTCTTCCTGCAAAAGCCTCACCAGGTTCCCAACAAGCGCTTCTACATGGACCGCTATGCCACCAACACCACTCAATATTTGTTCCGTGGCCAGCCAGGTTCCAACCCCATGTGCTGGCTGGGTGACCAGTTTCAGAGGGAACCTCCCACACAACACAACACCAGTCGACTGGGCGCATCCCTTCCATGGGGCCTGAGAAAATGGGTAAGGCTTGGAACATACAGCAGTATCATCTGTCGGTTTATCTGCTTATTGTATGTGTATGCCTGTGTGTCAGTCAGTCAGTCTGTTAGTCTATCAGTGATACTCTGAGTTCATATGCATGTGGAGTGTGGGTCCTATATAACAATAAATTATTTCTAAATATTTGAAGTATGCATTATCCAAGAACAACTATGTATTATATTCTGTGTTTATATAATGTTTATAATGTGTTCACACCCCTTCAAATGGGGCTTTAGCCATACTGAATAAATTTCTGATTCTGTTTCTGATTCTGTTTCTGATTCTGATTCTGATTCTGATTCTGATTCTGATGATTCTGATTCTGATTCTGATATGTATGTGGAGTGAGCAGCTGAAATGGGGATTCTAGCTGTGAATCTGATAAATGTACACAATTTCAGATTATTTCAAAAGAAATTGTCTTTCCTCCCCCTCCCCCATTCAGAGCTTGTTGTTCTGCTGTAAAATAGTTGTTATTTAGGTGACAGGATTGTGTGTTTTGTCCACCAACATACAAATGAAAGGAAATATGGTCAGAATGACACTAACGTGTAATTGCAATCGTTAACACACTGAACAGTTTCAGTGTCAGTTTGTTTTCTGCTAGAAGCTATGTTTTTACCGTAACTCTCTTTGTATTTGCCTTTTTCTGTACTTTTTCAGATCTCCTTCTTTCTCCTTTTGAGGGTATTCTTTCAAGAACTTTTTTTTAGATTGTCTGTCTCCTACCCACGAAAGTCGAAGTATAGAGTATCATGTGCTTACATAGTGTAAGCTACCCTCCAGAACAGCGGGAATGCATATTTTAACACCGGTGTGAACATGCGTCAGACTGATCACTTGAGACAACACCAAGCTGTAGATTGTCTGTCTGTCTCCTGCCCACGGAAGGAAGTTGAAGTATGCAGTATCAAGTGCTTGTATAGTGTGATCTACCCTCAATAACAGTGTGCATGCATACATTTAGGCCAGTGTGTGCATGTGTCAAATTGATCACTTGATACATTACCAAGGTTGAATGGAGAAGAAGTGGGGGGGGGGGGGGATGTTTTCATTCAGTCGTTTATCATGATTATATATATGCGACAGGCTCAAGGACGTACAGTCACTTTGATGGAGAAGACGTTCACCGTTATCTGAATGTTGATGTGTACCGTCGTCATCCGACAAATATGATTGGCCGCGTTCTCCAGAAACATGGCCGTCCTGCAGAGAGCTACTACCATCAGCGAAACCCCAGTATGTGTGTGTGTGTGTGTGTGCGTGTGTGTGTGTACGTGTGTGTGTGTGTGTACGTGTGTGTGTGTGTGTGTATGTGTGTACGTGTGTGTGTGTGTGTGTGTGTACGTGTGTGTGTGTGTGTGTGTACGTGTGCGTGTGTGTGTGTTGTGTGTGTGTGTGCGTGCGTGCGTGCGTGTGTGTATGTGTGTGTTTTTCAGATATTGTATACATGTCTTTAATCAGTAATTATGGTCTTTAATATATAAAATGTTGAATAGTATAGTGATTTAAACACACACAAATGCTGACATGCAGATGCATACATATAAGCACACAGATGCACGCATACACATTCATTCAAACACATACTCACACACACAAACACACACTACGTGCGCACTCACACTCACACACACAGACAAACAAAAACATACAGGTGCACATACACACACAAACACGCACGCGCACACACACACACACACTCGCACGCACACGCGCACGCACGCACACACACACACTCTCTGTCTCTTCTCTCTCTACCTCTGTCTTTTTGTCTTTCTGTCTGTCTGTCTGTCTATCTGTCCCCCCCCCCTCTCTCTCTCTGTCTGTCTGTCTCTCTCTCTCTCTCTCTCTCTCCTCTCTCTCTCTCTCTCTCTCTCTATATATATATATATATATATATATATAATATATATGTGTGTGTGTGTGTATATATATATCTGTCTGTCTGTCTGTCTGTCTATCATCTATCTATCTAATCTATCTATCTATCTATCTATCTGTCTGTCTGTCTGTCTGTCTATCTATCTATCTATCTATCTGTCTGTCTGTCTGTCTATCTATGTATCTATCTATGTATCTATCTATCTGTCTATCTATCTATTTATCTATCTATCTATCTATCTGTCTGTCTGTCTATCTATGTATCTATGTATCTATCTATTTATCTATCCATCTGTCTATCTATGTATCTATCTATCTATCTGCCTGTCTGTCTGTCTGTCTGTCTGTCTTTCTACCTATCTACATCTCCAGAAATAGGCTAATTTCATTTCCATCTTCTGCAGACAATGGCACTTGGTTTGGATCTAGCCACGTACTGAACCAGACAGATGTGCTTCAAGACATCAGACCCAAAACCTTGCAGAGCATCAGCTGAAGGCAGAGCGAGAGAAACTAAGGACCCAGGAAAGGAGTGACAAATGGCCCAAATATTCCGAGTATACAGATTGTTACACTCTCAGAACCAGAAACCTGCCCCTTATCACTACGTGAGTGTCGATGTGATATTTGTTTGTATGGTGTTGCTGCTGTTTTGCTTTATGTGTGTGTTGTGTGTGTGTGTGTTGTTATGTGTGTGTGTGTGTGTGTGTGTGTGTGTGTGTGTGTGTGTTGTGTGTGTGTGTGTGTGTATGTATGAGTATGTGTGTGTATGTGAAAGTGTGTGTGTGTGCGCGCGCACGCGCGCGCGGTGTGTGTGTGTGTGTGTTTGTGTGTGTATGTGTGTGTGAGAAAGAGAGAGAGAGGGAGGGAGAGAGAGAGAAGTTCGATGTGATATTCATTATTATAGTTGCTGCTGTTTGTGTGTGTGTATGTGTTTGTGTGGTGTGTGTGTTTGTGTGTGTGTATGTGTGTGTGTATGTGCATGTGTGTGCGTGTTTGTGTGTGTGTGCATGTGTGTGTGTATGTGTGTGTATGTGTGTTTGTGTGTATGTGTGTGTATGTGTTTGTGTGTATGTGTGTGTGTGTTTGTGTTGTGTGTGTGTGTGTGTGTGTGTGTGTGTGGTGTGTGTGTGTGTGTGTGTGTGTGTGTATGATGTAGGTAAATAGTTGTGTATGGGAAGAAAACAAGTAAATAAACCACCATTGCTATCATTGCCACCGTCTTCAGCGCACACACGCACACACACACACACACATATATATATACCACCCTGAAAATGCAGACATAGAGATACACTACTTGTGGTAGCCTTTGGTATTAGGCACATGATAGTGAGTACATGATTGAAGAGAATTTTCTCTATTTAGTTGAATTAATGGTGCGTTCTTGCTTCTTTAAATTGTTGTTGTTGTTGATGTTATTGTTGTTGTTGCTGTGATGGTGCTGTGTGTGTGTGTTTGTGTGTGTGTGTGTGTGTCCGTGTATGTTGTTGTTGCTGTTGTGTTGTGTGTGTGTGTGTGTGGTGTGTGTGTATGTTGTGGGTTGTGGTGTGGTGTGTGTGTGTGTGTGTGTGTGTGTGTGTGTGTGTGTGTGTGTGTGTGTGTGTGCGTGCATGTGTGTTTAACTTTCGGAAGCCTAGAATGCATAGATGTAGAGCTACCTTAATTCAACTGAGTGCACGAATTCGACCCTGACTGGAAAAAGAAAAACAAAAACATACGTGGCCTCCAGTCCACCCAGCTGAAAATAGACACGTGACCCTCTTCAGGGTTGGACAATGTCAAGCAGCGAGGAAGAATGGATAGGCACTGCCTCCTGCCCCCATAAGGCTGGCCTCAAAAAGAGATGACGTCTGTGTCACCTCACTTCCCTATGACATTAAGGTTATGTGTCAACCTTTACAATTTACATTTCTGTTCTTTTGATGAAGAGCGATTGGAAGTTAGGATGATGGTGAATGTGTGTGTGTGTGTGTGTGTGTGTGTGTGTGTGTGTGTGTGTGTGTGTGTGTGTGTGTGTGTATGTGTGTGTGTGTGTGTGTGTGTGTGTGTGTGTTGTGTGTGTGTGTGTGTGTGTGTGTGTGTGTGTGTGTGTGTGTGTGTTTATGCGCGCGTGTATAAAATAAAAGTAGTGAAATAATGATTTAAGTAAGTACATTTGTTCAAACGCAGAGAATCCCCGAATAACCACACAATCTTTTGGCCAAACACCATCTCCAGCCAACAATTATTACATCATTTTGTTATATGATAATGGTGAGGTGAGGGCGGGGGAGTAAAATAAAGAAAATAAGTCAAGATGTAAGTAAGGACACGTATTCAAATATATAGAGCCCCTAAATAATCATATGAATCTTGTGGTTCATCACCATCTCTGACCAACAATTATCACATCCACCCAATGCAGTCAAGAGAGTATGTATCATCGTGTACATACATCACCATGAAAGGACAATGGAGATGGATTGGTCACAGCACCCAAACAGATTTGAATAACACCACCTTGACTGCCCTTCACCGGACATTGGAAGAAAGAGGTAAGCGAAGAAGATCCAAGAACATCTAGCGATGGACAACCAAAGGAAATTTCAGGATCCTGAAACATACCTGGAATTCCATATATGAGCTGTCCAAAACAGACAGATGTGGATAATCTTTGTTGCTGTCCTGCATGATGCTAATGGCATAAGTAAGTAAAAAAAAAAAAAAAATAAAAAAAGACTTTCTGTTAAATAAAAAAAAATTTGGCTTCATGAATAAACATTTTTGGACATTGTGTTCAAACAAAATCTCTGTCTGTCTGTCTGTCTGTCTGTCTGTCTGTCAGTCAGTCTCTCTCTCTCTATCTTTCTGTCTGTTTGTCTCTCTCTCTCTCTCTCTGTCCGTGTATTTGTGTGGTGTGTGTGTGTGTTGTGTGTGTGTGTGTGTGTGTGTGTGTGTGTGTGTGTGTGTGTGTCTGTCTGTCTGTCAGTCTGTCTGTCGTAGGTCGGCCTGTCTGTCTGTGTGTTTGCCTTTGGCTGTCTGTCTGTGTGTTTCTCTGTCTGTCTACCTGTCTGTCTGTGTGTCTCTGTCTGTCTCTCTCTCTGTCGATGTCAATACGAGTATTCTCAATTTTTTATGGTGTATTTTGTTCTACAGCTAAACCTTTGATGAATTGACAGTAACAGAAAGGTTGGGTATTTTTTAAGGAGTCTTTGAATTTTTCCTCTTTGTTACATCATACTCTGGATGTGGGTGCACTTGTCTGTATTGTATCTGTATTGTATGCTTGAAGAATCAGGATCATGCAGTAATTCCCTGCTTTGCTTTCAGATACTTAATATTTTGAAAAGCGCTTTTGATGGACTTTATTTTGTCTATTCATTTTGTCATATTTTGTAGTACTTGTCTCATACATGTCTGTATTTATCATACATACACACGTATATACATACATTTATCATACATACACACGTATATACATATGTATATATATATATGTATGTATGTGTGTGTGTATGTGTGTGTGTGTGTGTATGTGTGCGTGTGTGTGTGTGAGTGTGTGTACATATGAGTGAGAAAGAGAGAGAGACAGAGAGAGGGAGAGAATCTCTCATAATGTTGTTTTTGTTTTGATGAAATTTTATTTCAGTTTGCCATTTTCATGCACTGACATTCAATTCTTACCAAATGTACCTAACTTTGATGTCACATTCGACTAGACATTTTCCTCTGAACAACACATTCTTAATATTTGCAAAGTGTCCTATCTACAACTCAGGAAAATTAGTTCGCCATTGCCTTTCAATTGATACCACTAAAGTACTTATTTATTTGTTTGTTCTGTCAACACTTGACTATCGCAGAAAACGTTTAGCTGGCCTTTCAAAATGTCTTCTCCGCAGTTCCCAAAAATTCAAAATAATGCTGCACAGCTAGTATTCAAAGCTTCTCATTATGAGCCTATCTCTTCTCTTCTGAAATCATTGCACTGGCTACCTGTTTGACCTAGAATCGGGAATAAATTCTTCTCATTATGCTTTGCGTCTGTCTCTGCAACAGGCTCCAGCATCTTGCTGACACTCTTAACATATACACCTCACCCAGAAAACTTCGCTCTTCTAACTCCATCGTTCAAAAAATCTTGTCAACATAGATTCGCTTACTACAGTCCAAGAGAATGAAACAAACTCCCTGTCCAAGACATTGAGCTTCAATCACTTCCCTCAAAATAGTGTGTGTGTGGTGTGTGTGTGTGTGTGTGTGTGTGTGTGTGTGGTGCGTGCGTGTGTGTGTGTGTGTGTGTGTGTGTGTGTGAATAAATATATGCACGTATGTATGTATGTATGTATGTATGTATGTATGTATGCATGCATGCATGCATGTATGTATGTATGTATGTATGTATGTATGTATGTATGTATGTATGTATGTATGTATGTATGTGTGTGTGTGTGTATGTGTGTGTATGTGTGTGTGTGTGTGTGTGTGTGTGTGAATATGTATATAATATATATAATATATATATATCATGCATCATTATGTATGATGATGCATGTATGTATGTATGTATGTATGTATGTATGTATGTATGTACGTGTGTGTGTCTGTGTGTATGTGCGTGCCTGTGTGTATGTGCGTGTCTGTGTGTATTTCTGTAAGAGAAAGAGGCATTTTTGTATTGAGTGTCTGTGTGTCTGTGCGTGTCTGTGTGTGTTCGTATAAGAGACAGAGGCGTTTTTGTATTATTTTGCTTTTGAGACATAGATACATAATACATACATGGATACATACATACATGCATCCATCGATACGTACGTGTGCGTCTGTGTGTGTGAATGTATGTATGTACATAGTATACTTGTATCACTGCCTATCAAATTAAAACTGCTTTGAGAAGACACCTAACTTTTCTTTCTTTGTTTTATTTTTGAAAGTATTGGGTTTGTCTATGCTTCTTTGTAAAGTATTTTCGTATAGTCAGCTCCTTGGAGAATCAGTGTTGTGTATTTTTTGCTTGGCTTTTAGGATTAATGTAGTATAAATGGGTGCTTTTTAAATGGAGTGTAGAGTTGTTAATTTTGTTTTGTAACGTTTTGTTTTGGTTTTGGTTTGTGCAGTCATGGCTGTGTTTTGTTTTATTATTTCTGGCACATTAACATGTCGTTTACATTTTTTTTCCTTTGGAAAAAGTTCTTTTCTTTGTCATCAATACATTACAGTCCTTTCTTTTCAACCAAACACAACATTTATAGGCCATTTTATGAGGAAGGGGGTTTTGGAGCACCTGGTCACAACGGAGAAGCTGGAGGGAAAGAGAGCACCAGGTAGACCCAGGGAGAGAATGCTGGATGGACTTGCAGAGTGGCTGGGGGTGAGGAGGGTGGGGGAGATGCTGGGGGCAACGAGAGATAGAGATGGTTGGAAGTCATGGTCGCCAACGCCATGCGGCAGAGCACCTGATGATGATGAAAGCACAGAAACAGAACAGTAATGATGAAATGATGGTAACAACAATAATTTCATTTAAGCAGCGTAAGTGGTTCATATCAAAGGCATGCTTATCATCTGCACCTTAGAGGAGTAGAGTATTATCAAGATTTCATTTAAATAAAAACAGGCAGTAACAAAACAAGAAATCGACTATTAAGAACCGTATAACTCTTACAGAACAAACAATTTGCATGTAAATAGTTCATGTCAAAGGCATGCTTATCAGCTGCACCTTACAGGAGTAGAGTATTATCAAACTTTCATTCAAATAAATACAGACACTAACAAAGCAAGAAATTGACTCTTAAGAACCGTATAACTCTTACAGACATACAAACAGTTTGCATGTGTGCATGCACACACACTCGACACACACGGCTCTGAGCTAGGTATACTCGTCCTGTTAGGTGTGTGACCCTTGGCCCAAGTTATCGTCCTCTTCTCTAACTCATCTACACACGCACACGTATATACGCATGCACCCACGCACACACACTCCCACGCACACACACACACCCACCACACACACACACACACAGACACACGGATGATTTTGTGCTAGATTACACACACATAAACACATACAGAATGCTGAAATAAAAAGTTAGGGTACACATAGCCTGTTAGACGTGTGACGTTTGACCCTAGTTGTTATCTCTCTCTTCTCTCTGTCTCTGTCTTTCTGACATTCAGGGGATGCAGAGCAAGGGTATACTAAGCCTGTTAGGCGTCTGACGCTTGACCCAACACTTAATCAATCACACATTACATTATTATCGTTAATATCGATGGGAATATGATTCCACGTAAGTGCACGAGTAAGTAAGGGTCTTACTTTTTTCCCCCTACAAAAACAGGCAGTCTTAGAGATATCAGTTCTGCAACATGTGTAAATTATCTTTAGTGAGCATGTCGTTAGATTTAGTGTACTATGTTTGAGCAATGAATTGCTGAACGTAGGGCGTACATGTTTTCCTGGATATCCTTTTTATGTCTTGTTGCCTTGTACAATTGTTTAGGAAATGAAATTCACCTTCGATCATTAACTTTACTGATCCTAGGCTGTGACCTTCACGGCAGTGCAATCTGTACCTTTTTGCCTTCATACTGACAATTTCATGGTAGGTACTGGGATACAATTTTTAGTCTGTTAAGGCAAAGAGATGACGTGCAGTGGAATAGAATCTTAGTACGTAAAGGCAAGGAAGTAACATGCAGCCTTAAATTAAAGCACGTCAGTCAAAACATCTTGATTGACATATCTTAACGACAGGTGCGCTTTGATGAATTAGAAGTTTGAGAACTGGACATAATTTGCTACGTTCAATTTGTGATGACATGCCGCTTTTACCTACAACATCGAACCTGGCACGACAGTTGTTCTTCTCTTTGTTATTCTCATTTGTTTTTACAAATGGATGTGACAGGTAACAGTTTGATAAGTGTGAGAAATTGAGACGATCTTCTCTGTTCAGTTTGTGATACAATGATGTGTCAGTTCTCGTAACTAAAAATGAATTTACGGCGTGAAAGTTGGTTTCTCTGCTTTGCCATTCATATTCATTTTTTTTTCTCAAAAATTATGACAGTCGGCTTTGCACAGTTAAGCATGTATGAAGCAAACGGTCTACATTTTGCAAATATGTTTATCCATCGGTGAGCAGACAATCTAAGCATCTCTCAGGACCCTGGTCAGACTTCTGCTGAGTGGTTGGTTGTGGGGCTGGTCTTGTTTAACTGTGGTTGAGTTGTGATCATTTAGTGTGATGAGAGCAGGCCATCATTACATCGGATATGAACTATCTGCAATCTATGAACAGATCTTGCACTAAGTAAGTACCACTCATCCTGCAAACAATCACTCGGCTTGATGATTATCAAGCTTAACTCAGAAGAGGTCAAAAGCTTATCTACTCAGTGATTGACAGGCTACGGTGGGAATCCTTTCCTGATATGGAATATGGTAGCAGTTAGCATCAACCACATTCCTAAAATAGTTTAATCGTAGAGTGTCTTCGTCAATTTTTTTTCAGTCTGGGCGAGAACAAGAAGCACCTGAAAGGCGAGTGGTAGGACAACGAGCCCTGATCAGCGGGAATCCTAGTCCTACTGTATCCAGAACGGCCTTCACTCAAAGATTTTATGCTCAGCTTTTCTGTACAGTCAGTTGATACAGCATTACAGTGATAAGCCTTGTTGATTTTAGCAGTTTTTATGATTCTGTCCTGCATGTGTAACAGCCATCATCTTTTTCTCATCTTCTTGTTGCTGCTGAAGCCAAAGATGCATTTGATGAAAGAAAATCGACTTCAGTGCAATGGTGGTATAAATGTTTTATACATAAAAATTGTCTGAATACACAGACTGTTTCATGCTAATGTATAGACTGTTGTATTCATGTAGAGATATCTTATGTACAGTGACTAGTCAAGAGTGTACTTTCCTTTTTTTTTCTTTTTGTGTAAGTGCTCACTACATTGGTTAACAGATCCCCGTGTTTTGCTGTTTGTTGTGTTTCTTGGAATGCTGTGCCTTTTCCGTTAGGTTTTGGTGCCACCAAATCTACTAGATTATTTTGTTTCTTGTATCAATTATTAGCCACAGAGCACAGGTTATTGTCAGGTTCCTTGTCCTACAGAGCCTACTTTATTGTTAAGTTTCTTTTATCACAGAGTTTACTTTATAATCAGGTTTCTTGTGCCACAATGTCTGTTTTACAGTTGTTTCTTGTGCCACAGAACTCGCTTGATTGTTGGGTTTCTTGTGCCACACAGCATGCTTTATTGTTAAGAATCTTGTGCCAGAGCATCTACTTTATTGTTACGGTTCTTGTGTCACGATATTTATTTCATCGTTTAAGTTTCTTGTAACAGAGCACCTACTTTGTTGTAAAGTTACTTCTTGTGCTACAGAGCCTACTTTGTTGTTAGATGTCTTGTGCTGAAGAACCCTCTTTATTATCAGGTTTCGTGTGCTACAGAGCCTAGTTTATTGCTTGTTAGGTTTCTACAGTATCTACTTTATCGTTAGGTTTCTTGTACCACAGAGCCTACTTTATTGTAAAGTTTCTTGTGCAAAGCGCCTACTTTTTGTAAAGTTTCTTGTGCTCCAGCGCCTACTTTATTGTAAAGTTTCTTGTGCTACAGCGCCTACTTTATTGTAAAGTTTCTTGTGCTACAGCGCCTACTTTGTTGTAAAGTTTCTTGTGCTACAGCGCCTACTTTTTGTAAAGTTTCTTGTGCTACAGCGCCTGCTTTTTGTAAAGTTTCTTGTGCTCCAGCGCCTACTTTTTGTAAAGTTTTTTGCTACAGCGCCTACTTTATTGTAAAGTTTCTTGTGCTCCAGCACCTACTTTATTGTAAAGTTTCTTGTGCTACAGCGCCTACTTTATTGTAAAGTTTCTGTGCTACAGCGCCTACTTTGTTGTAAAGTTTCTTGTGCTACAGCGCCTACTTTAGTTGTAAAGTTTCTTGTCACAGAGCTTACTTTGTTGTTAGTTTCTTGTCCACAGGCCTACTTTGTTGTTAGTTGAAGTTTATAAGTGCTACACGCCTACTTTGTTGTAAAGTTTCTTGTGCTACAGCACCTACTTTGTTGTAAAATTTCTTGTGCTACAGCGCCTACTTTGTTGTAAAGTTTCTGTGCTACAGCGCCTACTTTGTTGTAAAGTTTCTTGTGCTACAGCGCCTACTTTGTTGTAAAGTTTCTTGTTCCACAGAGCTTACTTTGTTGTTAGATTTCTTGTTCCACAGAGCCTACTTTGTTGTTAGGTTGCTAAAGAACCCCTTTATTACCAGGTTTCGCGTGTTGCGGAGCCTAGTTTATTGCTTTTCAATTTTTGGGGGATACAGGGTTTGTGTTGCTGTCAGTCAGAATCTGAGTCATGTAGTTTAGTCTCTTGTTTGAAAGTATGTTTATTATTCCTGTTGAGAAATAGAACTTTCTGTGATTCGTTATAAATATCGAATAATCTTGTTAAACTGATTAAGGCAGGAGACTGCAGCCGAAGTATTTCCATTTTTGTTACGTTTATTTTTCAGTTTTAGTGTGTATAGTTTGTCTCAGTGTGTGTGGTGCATATGCATGTGCGTGTGTGCTTGGTTATCTGTTGTTCTTGTTTTGTTGATTTAAGTAGTGCATTTTAAAGTAAAGGAGTATTGTTTTCAGAAAAGAACACCTTGTAATATATAAGCATATTCTTTGGATTGTTTGCCTTTTGTCTTGTTCGGATCTATTCACCTCTTTGTGCATATGACAATATTTCATCATTGTTCTCATTTCTCATTTTGTGACGTTGTGTATATCAGTTTGTTAGCATAAAAACGTCTGTCGTGTATCATCAATAAGTCAGGCCAGAGACATGAATAGAGAGACCAGTAGATGTAAGACTGGCTGAAAATCGTGGTTTTACTTGATTGAAGAGAACGGTTGACTGTGTGCACTGAATATCTCTCAAAGTTACACAGATCTGTGTTTGCACTATGTCGAACCCTCTACAACATCGCGTGTTGGATTGTTGGCACGACGGTAAGATAGGCGTGTTACAGTGCAAATGACTTATCTCTTTGTATTGATGTCTCTGGTCAAGTTCAATGCTGATGCTGTATCACACGCTGGAAAAGCTATCATTGTGCGTGTGTGGTTTTCTTTGTGCCTTTTTTTTTTTAAATCTGCAGACTTTCACCATTGTTGTTTTTAAACGTGTGAAAGTTGTTGAAGCGTAAAGTATGTGTGCTGTGTTAAGTAACAACTGTTGAAATGTTAGCATTGATTTCTCACCATGTGTTTTTGAAGAAAGGAAAAACATATTGCATAAAGCGCCCATAGTTTATAACTTATAAGTTAATAATGGCAGAATATTCTCAACTAATCACGTAGTGAAAATTTTGCATGAAATCTTCTCATACGGTGATTATCAGGTTCACACATTGTTTTTTTTCAAGATTTCTTCATATGTTTTAAAACTTTTTGTTTTCGTGTACAAATTTCTGTTATACATGCTTCGCAAAATGCCTGTTGTAGTAAACAACAATGAATCATGAGTTTAACACATTTCAGCATACTGTTTTCCTATGTTTTTACGTATCAATTGCTGTGATGCTATTTTTTTAAGTTTAAAAGACAGATTGTGAAGCTGAATGTATAATGAATCAATATTGTACATGTTTAATTGCTCTGGCATTTTTATGGATTGCTTTAGGAATTGTCTTTCTTGATGTATGGTAAAACTAAAATACTGTCACTATGCTTTTGATATTACCTTGTTGGTTTTTGTTTTTGTTTTTTGCTCGATAGTTACTATGAATGTATTCTACGTGCTAAGATCTTGTAGAGAAAACGGAAATGAAAATGTAAGTATTTAATATATACCAATAATATATTTACCTATAAAATGTAATTAGTAGCAGAGGTGTGCAAGACATGAGTCACAGAAAAAGATATAGCTTGGTGGCAATATCAATGTTGAACAGGAACAAAGGAGTTGTATTTCTTTCTAAAAAATAAACAAGATACCCCTTGAATTCTGCGTGAACATTGTGTACATACCGGTAATTACTTTTAGTTTTACATGTGCTCAGATGTTGTTGTTACTGTCGTTTTAAAGTCCAGCAGACTGTGCACAACCACATCAAGGCTATAACCATTTCAAAAAGTATACCATACCTCAATGGAGGAAAAAAACTTTCTGGAAAAAAAACTTAATAACAAATATTAATGCATTTGCTCACACAATCCAAGGACATGCGCCTGGCATAGACCACTTCAATTTATCACAAGAGGATTGAAAAAAAAATTGATTCCAAATTCAAACATAATTAAGGACACTAAAATATATATATAAATGGGCATAAATTATCTAAACTTATTCTGCACGTCACATTTCATAAGAGCCAGTGTGTACGGCTTTATGAAAAACATACAGGTGAATGGACAACCAAGGCAGAAAATGATAGGAAGAAATGGCGCAAAGAAGAAACAAAGAGAGTGACAGAAAAGGGAAAATTTCTCTAGCACAGAATTTCCAGAAGGTAAGGATACTATTCATACTGAAAGAACTTCCAGCATCCACACGAGGGAAATGCGCTCAGATGAGTCAGTGTGTGTGTGTGTGTGTGTGTGTGTGTGTGTGTGTGTGTGTGTGTGTGTGTGTGTGTGTGTGTGTTGTTGTGTGTGTGTGTGGTGTTGTCTGTGTTGTCTCTGTGTGTGTGTGTGTGTGTGTGTGTGTGTGTGTGTGTGTACATACTAGAGAGAGAGGAAGAGAGAAAGAGAGAGGAGAGAGACAGAGAGAGAGAGAGAGAGAGAGAGAGAGAGAGAGAGAGAGAGAGAGAGAGAGAGACGAGAGAGAGAGAGAGACAGAGACAGAGACAGACAGAGAAAGGGCAGTGGCATGCAATCTCACATAAAGGAGAACATACATTAATTTAAGTACATTTATTTTACTGATGTTCATAGTGTTTTGAATAAAATAGTTGACTTTGCAACATTCTGATGATCACCGAACATGAAATGAACACAAAATGGACAGTGAGCTCATTTCATCACCAAAAACACACACAGACAGCTTGAAATTTCATCACCAAATTTAACACAAATGGCTCATTTCATCATCAAACCGACACACACGAACAGACGCACATTCTCCTTTTCTGAAACACACACAGAGGACTAAGGGTAAACAAGAAAACAGTCAAATTGTCCCTCACTTCAGCACCAAATTCAACGCATGCAATAACAACACAGATGAAAAGTATGGATTCATCTTCCAACACACAGAGTCTGCTATCTCTCTTTTCCATCCAACTTTAACAGAAATACAAATGGGATTTGGGAGTATAGATGTTGTAATCTCCTTTACACAATGAATTCTACATCCTTGGTTCCAGTGTCTCACCCCTCACCCCCATTTCTTTTTTGAGTTCTGAACAAATTTTTTAGGGGGTTCGTGAATGCATACTGTTTTTGGCACACACCACTCAAGCACAGTCTGCATACTGCATCTTCAGGGGGTGTGCATAATGGGTGTGTCTGTAATTCCATAAACCACCATACAGGAGTTTCGCATGTACCTGATGTTCTGTGTGTGTATAAACATGCAGGGGGTTCAGTCACTGGCAGCTGATTTGACTTTCTGTGAGTTCAGTTACTGGCAGGAGTGTGCATTTGCTGACCTGGGATATAGGGAAAAAATCTGCTTCCAGCGCCCACCAAACAACCCCTGGTAAGGACTGAACTCAACACCTTCTTACTGCAAGTCCAATGTCTTAATCACTTGATTATCCTGTGGCTTGAGATACAGCTCATGGATGATTCCATATTACACTATTTAACTATGTCCAAGCCTGACAATACAACACAAAGACAGAAAAACCGCCCATTTCAAACTCTTGATATACACAAAGGTGCATTATTAACAAAATAAACATGGTCAACCAACTCACTTATTGATCCAATACACCCACACACAGTGATGGTTCAAATCCCCACCAGACTCTGAAGAAACATAAATAGCAAGAATATTCCAAACTGATGGTGTACAAGAACATTGCTCAGCTCTTACTGACTGCGCAGCATGAACATGATACCATGGGTACTGAGACGCAGACAACTTCTGGTATATGACAATCTGAAAAAAAGATTTTAAATGATGAAAAAACGTTTTGAGATGATTATTTTCAGATGCTAACAAAAAAGAGAATATATCAACAGAGATATCTACTACAGCTCAGCTGACCACTCAGGACCATTTCAGGCATGTAAAAATTATTAATAAGTTTCCAATAGTCTGGCCAAAACTTTGTCCATATTCCATCCATCAACAGAACAATACCATCACCAATCAATTAAAATACATTACAATCAGTGGAATTAACAATGAAACCACTGAACTTGTACGTATGACAAAAACAAGCCTTGTCTGTGCTGGAAGTGCCAGCATTTCCATTTACTCATTATCTCTAAATTGATAAAACAAAACTTGAAGAAAGAAATCCACTTAACAAGGATCCATGTTTAAAGTTTAAGGATTAAAATGTTAAGTTTGAACAACCTGTGCTAAAAACAACTAGGCTAAAACTGATCTGAATAAAACATTATCATGACATACCAGTGTCATTTCATTTAATTCTTACTTTTTTATCTCTAGTTCAAACTGACACAATATTTACAAATGTATACAATTAAAACTAAGTGTATTTTGGCGTGTATATGTGTAATACTGATTCAATGTATGACGCAGAATACCATAAGCATTGTATAAATCTACCTTGTATCTTAACATTTCCTTTAATAAGGTACATAGAGCAGGTTTTTTTGTCGTTGATAATTTGCTACATAAGTATCCATTATCATTATTATTAAAAGTACGAAAACATTACAAATTTAAAATACAATGAACTTAAATATCCTCCCCTGGAATCCTCTTTCCCAAAGTTCCTGGCAGAATGTTTGTGAGGGTCAAAATGACCCTTAGGGGGGAAAAAAACAAACAACCCCTATGAGTCAAATAGCAAAAACTGAGTGTCATACAAGACATTTTCAAAATCGCTTTTATTTATGTTCACTTCGTTCACTGACAAGAATTCTGTGTTCTTGTAATGGATAGTTTAAACAAACTGCAAGCGGCTGATCAGTTTTGACTTGAAAATCATGTAAAACAAGGAGGATTGCTGCTCCCCCTACCCTTACACTCCCCTATTTCTGTTTCTTTGCAATAGGCTTACAAACACAACAGACCAGACAAGCATGTTTTGATTCTTACCCACTGAACTAGTATGCCATACACTACAGCATTATGTGACAGTGTTAAACTACAGTCTTAGCCATCATCAATCTGCAACCCGGAAAAGAAATACGCAAGATAATATTTCCGAACATTCAAGAAGTAGGCCTTTTATTTTACTGTTGATGTAGTCACTTAGTGTCTGAAAGATGAGACAGAAGTTACAAGTATGCACTGAAATACACAAATGCTACTTTCTACATCAGGCTGCTGTAAATCTTATGGTGCTTTCTTTGACAAGCTCTTCCCCATTCAAAGCTATGGCGGTGTGGGATCTGCTCCCTGCAATGATCTGCATTTTGTTGTTGAGACTTTGAAGAGACATGTGGATTATCTCTGATGACAGAATTTTGATCTACCGTTGTTTCTGCCTGTATTTTGAACACAAGATGAGGGCTCTGTTTTATCTAGTACTTCATATGATTTCCTTGATTGTACCTTGGGACTGTTAACCCTTTCACTCCTGCAATGATTTCCTTGACTGTACCTTGGGACCGTTAACCCTTTCACTCCCGCACCCTGTCCATCAGCATCCTGCATTATCAACCATGCTAGCAAATCAAAAACTTAACCATTTGATTCCCTCACTATGCAGGATGCTGGTCGATGGGGTGAGGGAGTCAAAAGGTTTAAGTTTTTGCAGTTGGTAGATAGTATGCGGGAGTTGAAGGGTCAACAAAGCCAAAATTGACATGATTGTTGTCTGCTGAACAATGTCAGATTGTGCACACGGGACAGAGTGAAGAGAGCAAGTGAGTAACAAGCCAGCCAATCACGAGACATCAAGGCAAATCTCTTGACTCCTGACCCACCTTTTTGGCCAACCAATTTTGCCGATAGTTGCCAGCTTGCAGTTTTAGCCCTTACAATTCAGCTGACTGCTGGTGTTGATTCCCATTTGTAACTCTTGGTTCCAATGCTTCCAGCTTTTTCAACTGTTGCAGGAAACTAAATTCAGGCCGTGGTCACGATGCGAATGACTATGCATCATTATGACGTACCAATTTGAAACCTGTGTGTCAAAATCTGAAATATGAGTGTAACAGACCCCCAGTTGTGTGTTATCAGGGACACTGTCTCCCCTGTTTCTTTGAAAAATTAACGATTTTTAGGGGGTAAAAATGATCCCCCTAAAAATTAAAACCAACAAACACCACACAAAAAACCACCCCCCCCCATCAAAACAAAACACTGACCACAGAAAAGTTTTTCATTTGTACATTTCCAGAAACCATGGGCTTACAGCATGCCCTGATTACTCATGAGAAGTAAGCAGGCAAGAGATGACTAGAACTTGTAGAAGACAGCCGCTAGCCATGCAATATTTCGTCATATTCAAGTTTGGTCAAGTTAATCAAACTCCAGAAAAACAAATTTCATTATTTTCATGTTTTGTGAAGTTAAGCAGCCCAGATTAAAAAGAAAAAAGAAAAAAAAAAACAGACAAAAGAAAAGAAAGATACAAACACACACATACAAACAAATGCAAAGGTTTGTGACAAGCCTGCCAGTCCACCATTTTTTGTCATAAATGTAAAACTGATCAGCAGACAATCCCCCTTCATTCTCTCTTCCTATCCCTATCTTTTTAAAAATATCCCAGAAACCCCACCATCGTCCTGCAACCTTGCTAATATATATATATAATCCATGCACTCACTGGTCTTGCCATATGCATAAAACATTCCACACACACACACATATATATATATATATACATTTGTGTGTGTGTGGGGTGTGTGTGTGTGTATAACACAAGTGCACTGTTATGCAAACTCTAACCAACCTGTCTTGAACCTTAAATAAAAGACTCAAAATCTGACACCGATGTAAACACAGGCTTGTGTTCACATAATCATGCGATCAACAATTCACCCTCTAAAATATTTCAAAGTTTTTGGAAAACACTCCAATGAACGGACTGTATCAGTGTATGATAGAAATAGTATGACAAAGAGATTGAAGAAGCAGAAACACAGGTCTTAATGTGTACACATATTACAAATAAATAACTAAATAACTGTACATAGGACAAAAGGGGCATATGGTTCAGACATTCACCTACTAAGAATGAGACTCAAAGTTTCAGGGTTCATTTCCCATTGAGGCCTCAACTTTTCTCCTCAGTTTGATCAGAAAATCAAACTGAACGTCTGATCCTTCAGAAAGGGACGAAAAACGAGTTGGACATGCGTGCTGTCTGGTCTACGCATTCTTAAAGATCCCGCGGTAGTTGGAAATCATGAAAAGTAAAAAATTTGCCCAGCTGCCCTGATACGAAAAACTGGCGACGTTCATTTCCCAGGTTCCCTCCCCTTGTGAATGAATTAGCCTTTCTGAAGTCTTGGTTTAATAAAAAAAAAGTGGCACTGTGGTGATGCACTCTCAACAGGAGAGCAACTCAAGTTTCACATGATTAAATAAAATCCACTTGATATACCAGGCATCTAGAGAAAGGATTGTGACTGTCAAAAATCTGACAAGATAAAGAGTAAAATGAACATGGTGGAAACAAACAGATCTGTTCTTACAGCTTTGTGCCTGACAAAGCATCCTTCTTTGTCTTTCTCACAAATCAATCCATGCTCTCACTGGTCTTGCCATATATATGCATAATACATTCCACATTTTTTCCATCATCACTGACTTCACCAGAGACAGTGTTTCACATTTTTGTGCAAGTGTCACTGGTATTGCCAAAGGCACCAATACTCCATACTGGTGTCACCAGAGACATTATCAAGTACTGCATTTTTTTTTCGCAGGAACACTGGTGTCACTACAGGCATGAAAGATTTATCTGAGAGAATGGTGAATCACAAAATGCAGATAGATACACTAAAAAAGGCAGATATCTATAGTATACACTATTCTGGAAGGAAACCCTTGAATCATGATCTTCCTCATCTTTGCCAACATCACTGACACAACAAGAGGCATTGTTTTCTCTTTTCATCCAAGCATCACTGGTATCCCCATAGGCTCAAAATGTTCCACATTTTCTGCCAGGATCACTGAACTATGTGACAATTCGTCAGCAAATGACCAATCAGCCCAATGTCCTCATTAGTCTAAATACTTGACAATTCACTCAAGGACATGAACAGTAACACACTTCATCCTCACTCCTGCCGACACAAAGCCCTCCCACTTGCAAGGTTATGGAGATCACGAACCACTTAGTGGGCCACAACATTCCATTCTCTTCATCCGATGAGTAGGTTTTCTTTCAATCATTTTGAACGACATGGTCAGGAAACAACTTTCAAGCTGTGGCTTTCTCAAGTTTCTGTTCATTTACCTCATGCTCAAGACTGATCCAAACCTCGCACTACTCAGTCTCACACTTGAACACAAGGCATAATGCATGCAAATGCTTGCTGTACACTTCCCGAACACTCTAACTTCAAATAACTTATATCAGCCATTTCTTTAAAATGACAAGCTTGACATGACAACGATGCAAAGAATGAAACATGTACAACTATCTGATCAAGGAAACGAACTTCTGGATAACTTATAATATGTACAAGTTATTAATGGATGGAAATGGCAAGTGTGTATACATCACAGTCTTCAGAATGATAAAAATATTGCGCTGACAAGCATGTCCTCATGGATTAGAACAACTGAGTCACTTGGCAACATCTGCTCAGACACACATACTGGTGCAAAGTGGAGGTCACACTGTCAATAGTATTGACTTTTCATCCCCTTACCCTATCCACCAGCTTCCCCCAAAACACCAGTGGATATGGTGAGGAAAATAAAGGATTAAATACTAATGAATGCATGGATTAGAACAAAACTCAGTTACACAGTCAAAATGCTCTGCTGAGATACACATTTCATGCACAGTGATAATAAATGAATCACTCACACAGAAGCAAATGGCATAAATATCAGCCGCTCATCCTGTCAGTTACACATCATCACCCCATCACTCACATGCAGTGGTACTCACAACAGATCAAACACCCACATGAGAGACAGCCTTACAAAAAGACAAGTCACAAAACAGGACTTTCATACCAACAAATCAAATTTCATATTATAATAATAAATATCAATTTATTAAAAATATATGTATATACACATATGTCTTGTGTCTTGTTTTGTTCCAATACAAATTTCAAATCTGTTACAGAGACATGTTATCCATTTGTTTTTGAAGAGAGGTATGAATGTTGGAAAGTAGACAGGGAGGACAGAGCTGAGATGATAGCAAAGGTATTACTGTCGTTTGTAACATGCAGAATTGAATAATCTTTCATGACTGAAAAAAGCAAATATTCAATGACTCAACAGATTGACTCTGCCATTTGGTTTGTTAGTCACACACAAAGAGCTTAGCCAAAACCATGGACTGGGAAAATCAATTCAAAAAGAACCGACTCCTCTCTTCATTAAACACCAACTAAGCTGTAAAGGCCAACTCCTTCACATGTTCTTTTTCAGATTTGCTAAATTTCCTACCACCACAATTCTCAAGCAATTCATGTGGATTAAGTCAGTTACACACAAATTCTGTAAGACGACCCTATGAACACACCTACAGTTGAAACAGTAACACTAACACAGTTGATAACAAATCTGGCAGTGGTAATAAAGGCAGTTGTAATCTACAAACCATTCCCACCCTACACAAATAAAATCTGAAATAAATAGATCATCACTGAAAGTTTTCAAGCTCAGACGTTTTGAAAACATATAATCTACAATAACTCCCATCCAATTAAACCAAAAATCCATCCATACTGATCAGAAATAAACCTATTACCATCCACTACAATCACAAGTATAAATGTATTCCCACCTATTAACCTAATGATCTATAGATGCTAATTAGATGAATAAATCATTCTCATCCATATCAATATTACCTACAAACTCATTTCTCATCCTCTATACTAACCAAAAGTATAAATCTATTCCAATCCTTATCAACCAAACATACATGTTTTTACATCGATATCCAAATGAACCAGAAAAATATATTTGATGATTTGTTTTTTACTATTAGTATCCACACTTTCCTTTACCTTCCATACTTAGCATATTGACCAGAAACATGAATTTATTCCCATTCACACAAAAATCAACAGAGCTGTCACCTTCAATCTCTCTTTGCACTCTTCACATCTTGACCAGAGGTAGCATCACACAGACGATGGTAAAAACAAAATGATTATGAAGATGACAACACTAAGGGATGATAGGAATGAAGTGTCATGGCACCAAGAGTCAAGCAGCACAATATCTATAAGGGCTGAAGGGCGCGATAGTCAAGTGGGCAGACTTTGGACTTCCAGTCAGAAACTGAGAAAGTCTGGGTTTAATTCTGCCGGGGTACTTACTGCCTGATGGAAAAAGAGCGGAGATTTTTCTAATCTCCCAGGTCAACATGTGTGCAGACCTGATAGAGCTTAAATCCTCTTTGTATGTATACTCAAGCAGAACATCAAATATGCATGTTAAAGATCCTGCAGGTTGTGTCAAATGTTACATGATTTAGGGAAATACACAAACACTCAGCATGCATGCCTACTGAAGATGGGGTATGAGACTGTATAGCAACAGTCAGCCTGCACAGTATGGACAAAACAATGTGCGTTCAAGCATCTGGGAGAAAAACATCAACAACAACAACAACAAACTCTTCCCCAATCCCCTGGCAAAAACAACCAGAAGAACAATGATTTGTATTCATACATGAAGCTAGAAATAATGCGAATATTATATGAAGTGGTATGAATCTTGAGAAAATGTTTTAAACAACAAATGGACGATTAATTAAGATAACACTAAAAGTAACAGTAACCATCCCGAATGAAGTCAGAATAACATGAGATCTGAATTGGTATAAGACCAGAATAATGATCTGAACTAGCAATAGCATGTAGCGAGAATAACACCGGTCTGAAGTGACATGGAAACAATACTGTAATAACCTAAAGTATTAAACACTTAACAGGTATGAAGCCAGAAAAAAAAAATTATTGAATCAATATAAAGCTGGGTAAACAGAAAATACCAATTTATTTCATTACAGCTACAATGACAATAAACCCACAAGAGAAACAATGAGCTCAAATCAACTGAATCATGAATGCATTCTACTGGTATTCTCATTCTCTTTCCTGGAAAAGAAAAATTTTTGAAAGTGAAAATGAATTTCACAAATGTTAAACACACAAACAAATAAAAAAACAAGCCAAACAACACCAAAAACAAATTAATGTACATCAGGTATTTCCCCCACTGAGGTGTTATTCAATCGTGAAAAATTACCAGTGGGCTGACTTTGTCATGGCAATACCTAGTGTTGTAATTGAAAAATAGTGTGTTGTAAGTGTGTCTGTGCATGTGTGTATAGTTGCTGTTAGTTGATGTGTTGGGCATTTGCTAAAAAATAATCATTAATAGTTTGAATATTTGTTAGAATATTTATAACCATTAACAGTTAAAGCCATCATGCTGAATGAATTCAAGTTCGTTCAACTGACCTCAATCCAAGCAGTTGGTTTCAAAGTCATCATGCCCCATCACTGTCTACATTCTGTACAAACTGTGGCCAGCACAATATGTCATCCTGCATACATGCATACAACTTTTTTTCCAAGCGTACTACATGCATACATACACACATACATAATTGACATCCATCAAATACTACCTCAACAGATTTTTTTCCTGCTGGGCATCACCCAAATGAGATGTTGCCTTAACCCTTGTAGTCCCCCACCCTATCTACTTGTCTCATGTAGGAAGATGGTGAACAAGGTAAGAAGATGAAAGAGTCCACAGGTCAAAACCTGTACATTGGTCATATCACCACATGCCACATTGACAAGTATATATTAAGTGTAATACTGTTTCTTTGTACAAGACTCCTTCTTCTGTTTATCACAGGCCATGGACATACTACCATCTTCATCAGCAAAATCTCAATGTTCAAGATTATCACTGCTTAATGCAAAGGTCATCCAATTAACATACTACCGTCTTCATCAACAAAATCTCAATGTTCTTATCACTGTTTAAGACAAATATCATCCAATTAACATAGAGAATATCCTAGTAATAACTTAATAAGTAATTGTTGTAGCACTTTAACTTTATACACACCTGGCCCAATTATTCTGCAATCTCATGATGAAATTACAGGCAAATACTGTGATACTATTTGCTAGGACATCACAATAGATCCAAAAATAGAACATGCATGTGTGCTACTCTGCATAAGCTGGATATGGTAGAGTGTATGATGCTAAACTAAATCTACAAAGAAAGCTCTGGTACACATATGTGAGCTCCCACCACGAAATCAGTCTTAACTCGCAGTCAGTCGAACAGCACTAGGAGCTAAAAAGATGACTGAGGGTCTGTCTGGGGTGTTTTGACTTTTTCTCAAAATTGATTTCTGTAGACTATAATCTGTCCCCCACAGAAATTTTTTTTTGGAAAAGATATTATTAAATAAATTTAAATAGGTATTTTAATGCACTGCTCGCAGCAGAAAGAACGCAGTTTCCTACCAAAAGTACCTATTTTTGTCTCTTATTATGAACCGTAACCTGTACAGTACCCGCACATGTAACATACTGATGGAAGGCTCTTTGGCGCACCTTTCAGATAATGACAGCGAAAATTAGAAACAAACTGGGTCAAAGCTACCAAATAAAATTTTTTAAGGAAAATGTGTAGGAGAGCACACAAAAACTTTAGAGGCTGTTTTCTCAAAATGGCTGTCATACAACTTAATGACTTTAAACATACATAACTTCTACATTTTTTTTGAGTACAAGCTTTATTCAATTACCAAAACAATCAGCAGAATGTACACTTTCCAGTGATATGTACAATATATCTCAAAATGCCCAAAATGCAAGTTAAGACTGATTTCGTGGTGGAAGGTCACATATATCAAAAACATTACAAACTGTATCCATAGGGGACACAAGCTCTTTCACATACAGCAGTTGTAAGTGGGCACCTTTCTTAAGATGGAAGAAATAACATATCGTTAAAAGCAAGCATAGTCTAGGGAGGCCACTCAAGCAACTGACGAGAAAAATGTTCACAAAGTTAAAGAAATTTTGAATAAGACAGGCAAAAAACGTGTAAAGAGATCACTCATAACACTGACCAGTTTTAGTTGTGGATCAGTTCATGCGATTTCAACAAGTAAATTTCGAATAAGACATGTTGCAACCTGTCTATTCTCCAGATACAAATCCCCCACACTTTGATTTTTTCCTCAAGTAGAAAAGAACCCTCCTTGGCGAGCACTTCAAAGATCATAAACTATCAACCATATTTGCCTAGCAACAGGCACTTTGGATGTTCCCAACAGATGAGAATCTGTCTTTAGATCACAGAATAATTGGACCATGTGTGTGTAAAATGTCACAGCGCTGTGACATTAATTTTCTTTTTGAAAAGTTATTAGGACGTTCTCGCAATTAACTGGATGATCATTATTAATTTTCTTTTTGAAAAGTTATTAGGACGTTCTCACAATTAACTGGATGATTCTCATATGCAATATGTGTTTTTCTTAATTAGTTCATTACACAGTATTAAGACATTTCTGCACCCAAAACTCGTGTTTTTTTTTATGTCAGCTGAATATTCTTCATCCAGAAGTGTTCTTGTAAAATGAAACTAGATCTAGACAAAGCTGAGACAAGGCCGGATGAACTTCACAGCTGCCAAAAGTATGTAAAGAGGAAGGAAGAGAGTGAAACACAACCTTTTATACCATTCCTTTTCTTACATTGGACACAGCAGCAGGGAAGTTTCTGTCTTTTTCTCAAAATTTTTGTATTTGGTGTTTGTAATCTTACACTTGACAAAGGCCAGTTGGCCGAAAATTTGCGCCTTTTCTGTCTTGTATTAAATATGCGTTCATATTCTTCTTTCATGTTTTTTTCTGGTTCCTTTTATAACATGTCAAAATCTTACAGTTTGCTGGGTGCTTCACAGCAGAGACCAAGATGGAGGATCCTTTCTCCTGTTGTGTCTCATCATTCCCTTCCAATGACCACAGGGATTAGATACGATGACAATGACAATTTCACACCCTGATCCTGTATACAGACCTATACTACAGCTTGGGATGAACAAGTCTGTCTATCTACTGAGCTAACTGCATTGTTAATTGTGATGTGATTAAATGTGCATTCTTAACCACCCACCCACAATTTTCAAACTACCTTGGATTATAGGTGGGCTTGCATGTATCTGAACCTTAATTCCCTGTTGATAAAAGTCATGCAAAATGATCAGTGACCTAGTTTTCAACAGCACAACTATGAAGATCATAATAATACTCCATCCACAGAAGATTCACAATGGTTTCCGTAAATACAATCGGTCCTTATGTTGCTGCATTTACAATCTGCAGACATCACTGAACTGGCAACTCCAAATGTCACTTTACCGCTATCACAGGTAATCACATCCTGAATGGTCCAGGCCGCATTTGGCCAAACTGAATCTGAATGTTGACATACTTACAGTTAAAACACAGCCTGCGCCAAATGTTAATGTGAATAAAGCAAAATACCTCACTCAGACATCATATAGTTTTGTGTATGAAGCAACATGAAGTTACTCTGATGAAACGTTACACTTTTTCAGTGACATGAACAAGAATAAAGCAACATGACTCACCATGCACCGCTCCAACAGCAGTACTAGCTTCCAGCATGTCCATCATCTTTCATCACAGATTATGTGCAATCAGCACTACCAGTCATCACTCAACACATTACACACTCTAGCCCCCATGAGCCATCATTACAGAACACGCTCATCCAGCTGTCACTTTTCACCAGTGGCCATGCTCTTTCATTTAGCACCATCACATCAGTCACCACTCCACACAATATCCGATATGCTCTGTGAGCATATGCTATTTGTGTCTGCACATTTTCACTGTTTGTCCATCCCCTATGATCACATTCACTTTCTCTCAATCCCCTACCATAAACACATTTCAGTGACTTGAAACATGACCAATTTCACACAAATGCTGAAAGACAAATTTCACTGTTGTCAGATCCAACTCTTCAATCCTTGCAAATACAACACAAATGTGATCAAACTTCTTTTTCCATTCCCAAAACAAAACAATTTTCTCCCTTCAACTACTCCTCTTTCGCCATGTGACATGAACAGATGACTGATTCATCTCCAAGGCTTTAACTTGAAGGGAGAAACATCAGAGCAAAACAACCTATAAAAAATAAAACAATGACCTGATGATGTCACTGATATACAGAATCTGAATTAGTGCAATATTTACAAAATCTCATGTCAATCTTACAGACATGAATACACAACAGAAACAAAAAGATGTAAACTATATGGTGAACAAAAACAAAAATGATGGCATTAACCTCTTTGTGCAGTCTAAATTTAATATTTCACTACCTCAACCTAATCAACAAGTACACAGGTTTATAGAATGAAAGCTGAAATGAAATTGTAAGCAGTTTACATTCAGAGATGCTAAACAGGTGCAGCGTAAAATTTTCCGGAAGTTCTGACAAATGGTATGCCTGAATTCCCGATTAGTTTTCATTTTCTAATTCTAAACAAAATACTTGAAAAAAGATTCAGGCATACTCTGAAGCAGTACATTCTTCACCAGGATAGTCTTTGCATAAAATACAACCTTTTAAAATATACTGTAAAATAAATGAACATTCCAATACATCTGAAAACAAATCATTCCCACGATATTTATAAATGTTAATCGCTACCCAAGAATGAACCACTCAAAAACTCATCAGCATATCATTAATTTCAGTCTTTTATAAAATGAAATAATGGTTATTGATGAACAAAAACTGCAGCAAAACAAAACAAAACAATAATGTGATGGAAAGTGATATAAAACACAAAATGAGACAAAAGGAAAATAGGGTGTATGTCCATTTTATATACTTGGTCCTCCAAAAATCAAGTTTCATTAAAATAACAATGAGGAAACTGACAAGGAAATTTGGACATTAAGACTATCCACAAATACAAGAACATCACTACATACTCACACTAAGAAAAAAACAAAAAAACAAAAACATGCACACTCTCTTTCTCAGATTCCAACCAATTCCAGTCTCGTGTTCTTTGCAGTAGAGAACTTCTGATCACAAAATTGCAGGACCTTGCACGGCGACTTCTCACCCAGTTGTTTTTTTGTGGTCCACAGAGCACACAATCTTCCCATATGTCCTGAAATCTAGTATCACACTTTATCTGTTCGGATCATACAGACGTGCTTCTGTTCCCGTATTGTCCAGTGTCATGAACATTTTCCCCTCGTCAAATCGCATGTCTTGTGCTGTTTGTTCTTGTGTTTGTATGTACAGTATCAAGCTTCCCCTCCTCTTGTCCACATACTGAAGGCTGCGGGTTATTTCTTCTTGCGTTCTTCTAGACAGTGAGGACAGTACCATTTGCCCTTTGGTTTGGTGGTCAAGTCCACACAGCCAAAGTGAAACCATTCGATGGGGCACTGAAAAAAAAAAGAAACACACATACACATCTGATCAACATGAATATTAACCCTTTTCCTACCAAGAAAATAGGTCACTGTACTAACTATTGACCAAGTAATGTTAGGAGATGACTTCAGAAACACTCAAATTACGCCTGTTTTTTGCCATTTTTGCCGCTTCAAATGTCATGTAAATGCAGAAAGGAAATGACAATAGTACACTCCCTTTGCCGGAAAAGGATTACGTCAGCAATGTGGTAATTATCTATTGATATACTCAAAACTGAAACTAAGATTCAAGGCACAAAATCCTCGTGATGTGGTCCACAGAGAGAGAAAGCTGAGTCACGAGGATTTCGTGACGCGGTACTGAATGCATTAATGACTGACAAAACATTACTTTCTTTATTCAACTATTTAGTTCTCTATATGTTTGGTGCTGCGGACATTTTTTTGCATAAACTGGAGAAAAGAAAAAAGGAGGTACAGGAAATAGTCAAACCTGCAACGTTCAGCATTTCCTCTACTATGAATATTGAGACCACACCTGTTGTTAAAAACAAGAAAATTTCAACAGCTGAATCATCAAGCCATAGGACACCTGTTCACGACACACAAACATACGCACGTGCATGAGCATACACAACTCACACATACAAGCATGCACACACATATAAGCATGAAATGAAACCAATATGATGAAAAGAAGAGATATTACTTACATCAGGGTTATCACAGCCTATCATCTCGCCATAGGACACCTGGTGACACAGGCAATATGTGGGTTCGTTGGGGTCCACAGGCATGTCCAGCACATCAGAGGGGTGGGCGATGGACAGTGGGAACACTGGTATGACTGCCTCCTCCTGTCTGAAATCATGACACATACTATTGCTTATCACACAATACACATTAGAGATATGGAGATATTACAGCATATTTCTGATACCTGGCTAATGCAGAAATAGAGTTTCTGCCTTCCTGTCTGAAGGCATTGGTTTGAATCTGGTTAAAGAAAAACTTTGTGCGTACAGCCTTCAGTCCAATCAACTGACTCTGTTTGAAGATGGCATGATAAAACATAAGGGGCTAAAGATGAGCATTGCCTTCACAATGCTGACCTGGAGAAAAGCTGAGGTATCTACCATTTCACTCCTCTAACCTTTAGGTTATGGTTACCTATCTTTCAACTTCAAAATTCCTCAAATTTAATCTCATTTTGGTTGAGTCCCTAAACCTGGAAAAACAAACAAACAACAACAACAACAACAAAACTACTCACAAACAACAACAACAAACGATAGCAAAATCAAACCAAAATCACACATAACTATACTGTCAACAAATGAAAGATCATAATCTTAACGTTAAAAAAAACTGCCCAAAAATTTTATAAAAATACAAAAATAAGCAAGCAAAAAGAGCAGAGAGGTTTCATAAAAAAGGGATTATTAATAATAAGGATTAATAATAAAAATGATAATTATTAATATGCCCTGCTCTCAGTTCCCGTGAATTTGTTGCTCTTCTGATTTGACAAATAAAGACAATCATGTGCCAGGAGTATTTAAAAACTTTTGTAAATGATTGCTGATTGCTGATCACAATATCCTGAAACTGAAATCCCCACACTACATGGTGAGAAAAGCATCCTTTTTTCCCACACATTCCAGCACAGCGACAAATGTCAAACCCTGCATAAAAGTTAGCTGCATACTTACTGTACTTGTCCTTTCTTTCTCTTCCGTTTTGGAATTTCATCTTCATATGTTTCCTTCATGTTCCTCTTCCTTCTTTTGTCAGCCATACCTTCTGCAAAACAAAAGACCTCGTTAAGGCAACCTTCAAATAAAGGTTCTGAATAAGGGATTGCCGTAAGAGCCTGGTTGAGATGAGAGGAAACAGTACAATCTCATTCCAGAACTGTTTCTGATGTGCACTCACTCTTCTGGATGCAAAAAAGCTTTGTTTACAAAATACTGGGAAAACCAGACAGACATACAGACATACAATCCCAATCCCTAAAACCACATATCGAACAGCAGAGCAAAAGTGTCCACCCATTCTGGCTGGCTGGGGGTGGGGGATGGGGAGGGTGAAATTTCGAATTTATGCAGATGGAAAAAAATACCCAACTTTTTATGTGCTCCCCATTCCCTTCCCCAACACCAGTCTCTCCCCCTACCACCCTATCTGTTTGGCTGCAAATTCTGTCACCCAAATAAAACCTGTCTTTGAATACATACACAATGACACATGCTTATCTTGAAATACAATGACACAAACATGTTTACTTAACTCCATTGTCCTCCTAAGGCATACTTCACATAACTATTTTGAAACATAGCTGCAAAAACACATACTTGTTTAACTCTTTAAATAGTACACATACTTATTGAACTCTTTAATATTACCCACCACAAACCTATTTATACCATCCAAAACAAAGCAGGACCCTGAAATACAGATACAGAGATACACGTCTACTTTTGAATACAAAAAGGAAATTTTCCTTCTAAAATTACGTTTAATCTAACATACTTACTGTGGCTCACTGATGCAATAAACGGCAGCGATTTGCCATTCCTGCCTCATAAACAATAAAGGCCGAAAGGACCATAATTCTGAGAGTATCCATGTCTTGCGCATGCGCATGTGCTCTTCCTCTTTTCTCGGCAGCCATCTTCCAGCTTGCCTCGTATGCTCTGAGCAGCTAAGTTTTTTGCTACTTTGCTTGCAATCGATCGATTTTCATTGCTGTTTTGTATTGTCTTGCCTATGTTTTTGTGTAAGGGAGAAACTTACGTAAAGCGTTTGGGTGGCAAAGCGAGGGTTAAGAAGATTTCGTACACGGAATTCTCCAACCGTCAGACCGGAGATTTGCCCGGTGTGCCAAACCCGCTCTCTCTTCACCTTTGTCTCTCCCTCCTCTGTCTCTCTCACTCTCTCGAAGTCATCGCAACTCAACTGCGGTTCTGTTGCGGTGACCACGAGCCCTCAACTCAGCTGCGGTAATGTTGAGTTTTCGTCATTTTGCGGCCTTCACACTGCCCCTCACGGTAATTGACTCAACTGCGGTTCTGTCGATTCCGTACTTGCCCCCTGCATACAGCTCAACTGCGGTTCTGCTGCTACGTTTCAGCCCCTAAGGCTGTAGGGCGACATGGGTATGGGTCTCCTTCGGGAGACAGGAAGGCCAGCATTTTGTCGGAAAAACGGCTTGTCAGCCGAGTCAAGGGAGGCAACCCCAATTTGATGGGCGTCAGACCGTAGGTCCACCCCGATTGCCTCCCTTGCTCCATTACCAGCGGGTCGACTTTTCTTCATCTTGCGGCCTTCTCATAGCCCCATACGGTAATCGACTCAGCTGCGGTTCTGTCGATTCCGTACTCGCCCCCTGCATACAGCTCAGCTGCACACATTTCAGCCACACTGGCTGAAGGGCGACCTACTTGCCCCCTGTGTGCAGCTCAGCTGCACGCATTTCAGCCACACTGGCTGAAGGGCGACCTGGGCACGGGTCTCCTTCGGGAGGCAGGAAGGCAAGCATTTTGTTGAAAAAGGCTCACCCCCCTGCTTAGCCAGATGGGTCATGGGTGACAACACCCCTGCCGAAGGCGTCAGACCATAGGTCCGCCCCGGCTTGGTCATCACAACTCAACTACGGTTCTGTTGCCATGACCAAGAGCCCTCAACTCAGCTGCGGCTCTGTTGACTTTTTGTCATTTTGCGGCCTTCACACTGCCCCTCACGGTAATTGACTCAGCTGCGGCTCTGTCGATTCCGTACTCGCCCTCTCAGTACAGCTCAACCCCGGTTCAGCTGCTACTGTTTCAGCCCCTATGGCTGAAGGGCGACACGGGTATGGGTCTCCTTCGGGAGGCAGGAAGACCAGCACTTTGGCAGAAAATGGCTCACCCCCTGGTTCGCCAGGAGGGACACCCCCTGGTTCGCCAGGTGGGCCAAGGGAGACAACCCCCCTATTACGGGCGTCAGATCATAGATCTGCCCAGGTTGTCTCCCTTCCTCCCTGCAGCCTGCTTGTGCCCTCAACGCAGCTGCGGCTCTGAAAAAGGCTCACCCCCTGCTTAGCCAGGTGGGTCATGGGTGACAACACCCCTGTCGCGGGCGTCAGACCGTAGGTCCGCCCCGGCTTGGTCATCACAACTCAACTACGGTTCTGTTGCCATGACCGTGAGCCCTCAACTCAGCTTCGGCTCTGTTGACTTTTTGTCATTTTGCGGCCTTCACACTGCCCCTCATGGTAATCGACTCAGCTGCGGCTCTGTCGATTCCGTACTCGCCCTCTCAGTACAGCTCAACCCCGGTTCAGCTGCTACTGTTTCAGCCCCTATGGCTGAAGGGTGACATGGGTATGGGTCTCCTTCGGGAGGCAGGAAGACCAGCACTTTGGTAGAAAATGGCTCACCCCCTGGTTTGCCAGGCGGGCCAAGGGAGACAACCCCCCTATTACGGGCATCAGATCGTACATCGCCCAGGTTGTCTCCCTTCCTCCCCTGCAGCCAGCCTGCTTCCTCCCCTGCAGCCAAGCGACCCACTGCGGGCTGGCACATCTCTGTCCCATTGTGGACAGAGCGCTTAGTCGTCTTGGTAAATGCCAACCGATCCCCAGCAGGCTGGCCCCTTGGGCACTGGGGATCTGGGGACTCCATGGGCTCAGCCCATGACACCTCCCATGGCGCCATGGCAGCACTTCCCATCTATGGGATTTCCCCTTGCCTCGTCCGCAGGGTATACTTGGTGGCCCCGCTTTATGCCCGGCACCCCACCCACGCAGGCGTCCACCTTGACCACTCCTCCGAACCCCACCAGGTCGGATTCCTCCCCAGGGGTGCTCCCCAGGGCTTCTGACCCCAGTCTGTTTGGAGTTTGCCCACAATCGGGCACTCCACAATCCATCGCCTCCTCTGTAGGCGGGCCGGGGGACACTGACTCGAAAGGGATGATGAGGGCTCTACCCCGCTTCCTTTTCATTTTCCATAGCAGTGCAATGGCTCACCTCACACTGGCCTGGAGCCGTGTCCACTGCTCAAGAGGCCAAGGCTCCCTGCCCTGCCGTGGCAGAGCTCGCCTTGGTGCCCTTCCTCTCACAGCCCCAGCCTCCCCTTTCCTAAAAGAGTCAGGCTTGGCGGCTGACTCGGTGAGGAGGGCCCAAAGCAAGGTAAGGGGCACTGAGGCACAGGACATCCTTCCGGGCTCCATGCCCGTCTTCCCTGGAGCTCTGGCTTACGGTAAATTCCTGAGGCCAGAGAAACTCCCTTTCCACAGAGCGGTCCTCACGGCCCATGAGGCCATTCCAGAGTCGCCACTCTCCCTCATCCAAAGCAAAGCAGGATCCTGAAATACAGATACAGAGATACACGTCTACTTTTGAATACAAAAATGTGCTTATTTCTGAAATGAAGACATGACAAATGCTAAAACCTTGTTTAACCCCCTGACTGCTGAGGCTGTCAGAACTAGATCAGTGGCCCAGTGCTGAGCTTCTCTGCCTCAAAGAAGTTTATCTTGTTAGTAATGTGCATGACGACACATTCAGGACAAACAAATGGAGAAAAACCCAAGTTGAAATCAAAGAGCCAGTCACTGCTGAAATCATCATCCGCAACAGTTTCATCAAGAGTAATCCAATGCATCATCATCAGGAGAAAATATTATGAACATTCTACCACAGAGATTGACAGAACACTTGCACTGCAACCAAACTTTTTCAAACACTAAGAAACACCAAGTGCTGCATACTAATGACAAGGGAAATAACTATAGTTTCTGATGGTGTGCTTATTATTTGTATTTGACACAATGCGGGCCATTTCTTGGCAACAGGCCAATAGTATGAGTCAGTGATGCATGCATTCGTCAGCCGCAATCAAGAGGTTCATCCCTCACCCTATACACCAGCTTTTTGCAGATAACGTATGATTAAGGAGTCAAAGTTATCTCTGCTACCCACTTCAAACCTAGGCATAATATTCCATATAACAGCTAGACCTTGAAATACAGAGACAAAGAAATACAGAGACAAAGACTTACTTTTCTTGCCACTAGCAGGATCTGTGACATCGCGCAGTGCAGGATTCTTCTCCTTGATGTCAGCTTCAAAACGTGCCAGGTCAGCATCCAGCTTACGTATATGTTTATCCACCTGTTGCACCAAAGAAGGATGAAATACACAAATGCTTGTTAAATAACTAACTTGACAAAATGCCAACAAGAAGATCCCAAATTTTCACAAAATGAATTAAATGCTCACGGTGAAATAACTTTCTGCCTTTCTTTCTTCAAGGGTACATATGCACACACACACCAATCATCCTCACCTCTATCCCCTATACACACACACACACAGAGAAAAGGAACAGAAAATTCTCACCAGTTCATAGGACTGAAGAGCCAGTTGCACTTTGTTGTCGCCAATGTCCTTGCCTTTTTTGAACAGCTCCTGGATGGTAGTGAGCTGCTGGCGCCGTTTTTCAGAAGACAGTGTCCGCACCTTCTGCAGGTAGTCTGAGGCCAGGTGGTCTACCTCTTGTATCAAGTCTGGCAACATCAACTGATGCACTCAACGATACTTTAACTAGTCTGTACTCAATGAAACTGACAACATTTTGTATAATCTATCTCAAACAAAAACCAGAGTATTTAACTTTTGACTCCCACACCCTATCCACCAACTGCAAAAAAGTTAATTCTTTGACTCCCTGCAGGAAGCTGGTGGATCAAGTGAGGGTGTCAGAGAGTCAAGTCTTTGCTTTGCTAGCATGGCTGACAATGCAGGATGTTGGTGGGCAGGGTGTGGGAGTCAAAGGGTTAAGGAAGAAGTTGAAGAAGACAAACGCCTTGGTTGGCCCACAGGAACTGTTTCTGGCGACTGTGAAACAAGGCAAGCTTGCTTGGTTTCACAGTCGCCAGAAACAGTTCCACACGAACCACTTGACCTTCGGATTTTTTTTAGCTCAATGACGTCAATTTCTGTATGAAAATAGAGGTGCTGGCTCTCAAGTTTAACCAATCGTCTGCCAGTTCCTAAGCTAGTTTCAGTCTGTCTGCTGTACAACGGCGAAGCGAAGTTTGATTTCGTACCCACTGGCTCTGTGTCGTTTTGCATAACAACAATGGTGTCTACTAGTTCAACGCTTGAGGAGAGACAGCGAAGACATCGACGTTTCACAGCGCGAGAAGTGATTGAAATGTTGCAAACTGCTGGATCAGATGTAGAAGATGAGGAAGACAGTGACAGTGATTTTATCGCCGAAGAGTCTGAGACTGGTGAGTCTGACAGCAGTTTTGAGGCCGGTGCAGAAGAAGAGGAGGAGGGGGGTGGTGCCGCTAGTAATAGCTCAAGTGACGAAGCTGTACGGGTTGGTGACAGACAAGTGACTGGAGAGGAGATACTGGAATTGTTGAGGAAGGAATGGCACCAAGATTTTTTCATGTTTCCATGTGTTCCTCACTACTCTGGCCAAAACACAGAGGGACTTCATTTACAAAACATGGCAAGCCACGCCCCTCTCGATTTCTTCGACCAGATTTTTGATGCGGAGTTTCTCAGTCATATCGTGAGAGAGACCAATCGCTATGCCCAAGAAAATCTTGAGACCAGAGGTGTGTTATCACCTAGGAGTATTTTTCATCAGTGGAAAAACATCACAGAGAAAGATCTTATTGGTTTTTTTGCTATCTTGGTGCACATGGGACTGTTGCATAAGCCTGAAGTTTCAGACTATTGGTCTAATAATCCTATTCTGCAAAGTTCATTTGCACCAGCTATAATGAGCCGGGACAAGTTCCAGCTCATCTTGGCCATGCTGCATGTTAGCAACAATGCAGAATTTATCCCTAGGGGCAGACCAGGCCACAACCCACTGCAGAAGATCCAGCCAGTCTACAGCCATCTCCGCCGCAAGTTCAGGGAACTTTATGTGCCTGGGGAGAATATATGCATAGATGAGGCTATGTGTCCTTGGAGGGGCAAGATAGGCTTTCGTGTATATATGAGGGACAAGTCTGTTCGCTGGGGCATGAAATTGTATGAACTGTGCGAGTCGAGTTCAGCCTATGTATATGACTTTGAGATCTTCGCAGCAGACTCAGAAACGAGCAACAAACCAGTTGATGTAGTCATGAGGCTGGCAGAACCTTTGCTGAACGAAGGGCGCAGTATGTATGTTGACAATTACTACTGCTGCCCTGAGCTTGCAGAAAAATTGGTTGACAAGGACACGCACTGTGTGGGTACTGTATGTGCCAACCGCAACGGCCTGCCGAAACATGAACTACAAGCACCTGTGGAGCGCGGCACAGTTCAAGCATTCTGACAAGGTATGTTTATATAATTTTATTGTGCTCTTTTTATTGATTAGTCCATTTTATTTTTATTACATATTATATTTTTTATTGATGAGTTCAGTTTATTTCTATTACATATGTTTATTACATTATATTATATTACATTATATTTATTACATTTTCTTTTCAGTACTGCAACTGAAGATGCCAACAACTAAATTCTCAATTTTGTTGTTTTTTTTTTTTGTATAACTGAATACATATACAACTCAACTTATAATAAAAAAAAAAATAGGTGTCTATCCCTCACATTGGTATGTTTCTGTGTGTAATCAGCTGTGTGAACATTTGAAATATTCTGACGCTGAGCATTATAGTGGTAGTAGACCCAGCTGAATTGATGTTCAGTTGAGGTTTATGTATTGTCTGTTTTAGCATTTTCAGTCTGTCAATGTGCTTCACAGACCATGATACAGCTAATATTTTCCTCTGTTTTAGCATTTTCAGTCTGTCAGTGTGCTTCACAGACCATGATACTGCTAATTTTTCTTTGCATTTTCAGAATTTTCAAGATTATCTAGCTGAAAGCTGCTGTGATGAGGACCAATGTGTGTGGTGTCATTTCATGTATCAATAAATACCTGACAGCTTACATGTTGCTTTCTGTTGTAGGTGGAATCAATGTCCTCAAGTGGATGGACAAGAAACCAGTCCACCTGATCACCACAAAGATGGACCCAAGGGAGATGAAAGAGGTGGTATCACGCAGCGGGAGAAAAAACAAGCCTGTGGCAGTCCAGGACTATATCCAGAATATGGCAGGTGTGGATAAAAGTGACCAACTGATGGCATACATGCCTCTCAACAGGAAAACCATGAAATGGTGGAAGAAACTTTTCTTCCATTTGTTTACGCTGTCCCTCATTCAGGCGTATATATTCTACACAACAAATTTCACAGCATCGAGGGGCAGCGCAAGTTTTCACTAAAGAAGTTTGTGGTGGCTGTGGGCAATGCTCTTGCAGAGAGATATCACAGCACTCCTGCTGCTGCTCCTGTCCCTGGTCCTGCTGCTGTGCCTGTTGCCGGTCATGCTGCACCTGTCCCTGGTCCTGCTGCTGTGCCTGTTGCTGGTCCTTCTACTGCACCTGTTGCTGGTCCTTCTGCTGCGCCTCCTGTTCTACCCCGACATGCTCCTGCTCCTCCCATGCCTACACCTGAGACCCGCCTGGCTGGTGGACATTACACCAGTCGGATTGGTCTGTACCAAACTGGCAGAACCAAGTTCAGGGATTGTTTCGTGTGTACAGTGCGGGCTGCACCCCAACCTGATGTTGCGAGGCGACGCCAGACACCAAACTGTTGCGACAAGTGTGGGAAAGCACTCTGTGTGGACAAGAAAGCCTGGGGGAAGGAAATTTCCTGTTTCCAGGTGTACCACACAATCAAAAACTATGCAGACTACTGACAGACTGAATAACTGTTGTGTTAGGTTTCTTTGGATATTTTTTCTGTGTGGGGGCAACTTACGTAAGTACATAATGTGTACTCCTTGGCCTGTTTACTTGTCAGTGATGTGAAAACTGTGTAAGTACATGTTTTTTCATGGTTTGTGTTGTATGTGTGTGAACAAAAACATTCTCTGGACCAGCCTATTCATCATTATGTGGAGTGACATTCCTGCGGTCTGCATGATTTTTATACCAGAAAAAGGGTCATTTATACCCCCCATCTAAATCAGACATTTTTCACAAGAAACACTTGAAACTTTGCACTATAGTGCACCAACATGTTAACAATAAACCCTTAAATTTTTATATATTTGTGTGGAGTACTTTTTTTTTAATGGATTTTTTACTAACCAATACAAATGGCCAGAATACAGAAGAAAGCATAGGAAAAATCGCCCCGTGGGGAGTGAGTTAATACACCAACCCCTTCAGGGTGTCCTGGAAGCAGGCTGTTGTCAAGGTCACCGAAGGGAAAATACAAAATGGGACCAAAAGCATATGCCTGAACTGCTAGTTAAGTACTGCATCTCAGAGACAGATGGAAGATCCTGTTGGATGCTGTGTCCAATGAATCCCCTCAACCATCATGCTGGTTATGTGATTAGAAGATGATTGATCAATGACAACGAAAAGTCTACAATCAAGACTGACTGAGGGATTGGCAACCACATGACTGCTGGCAATCACAGTCTTGTTTGACATGAAAGGCCAAAACAGTCTGTAGATCAAAACAATAATGGAGAGACTGGGACCTTCTGGTGGTCAAGGCCATGCCTGATTGTCATAAAAGGCCAGCCTGTGAGTATATACACACATTTTTCAGCTACAAAGATCTGGTTTTTACTGTTTCACGCTCTTTGCAGTAGTTTGTAAAATGGGATGCACACACATGTGTTACAGAGTAACCAACAGTCTTTCCATCTCTGTATTCCAGTGGGTAATTATTACTAACTAGTTTCTCTTTCATGTCTATGGCTATACAAGTGACACTGAACAGGTTGTACCAAGCGGCAATAAACTGGTCTAAGTACAGCCTCTATGGACCAACACAGTCTGTAAATACTAAAATAAAACTATACTAGGAACATTTAAAATATTCTGACAGTAACATACCTTCTGTGATGCATTAAACCTCTCACTGCCTAGGAAATAAAATTCAAGTGAATTTGTCTAGGTTTTCCTGTTGAAAATAGGTATATGTTGTAAATATTCTACTGACTTTGTTACAGGATGAAGTTGTAAATATTCTACTGACTCTGTTACTGGATGAACAACCATGACAACATTATTTTCTGAAAGACAAATGAATAAATAATATGCACCAGCCGATGATTATATTTTGTTGGTTTTCAAAAGTATTGATTAGAATCAGAATGTGTTGCACATGGAGATTTGTTTGATCAAGTTTTTGAATCAATGAATGACAGTATCATCTACAAAGGGAAAAAATCAAAGCAGTCCATGCTCTGTGGATCCTTTTTCAGCTCAGAGTCCCTAGTAAAATGTGGAATGGGCGCCTCAACAGTGTTTGCAGGCTTGACCTTGATACCATCAGACACACTTTGGTCAGGTCCCCTCCTTTACCCCCACATGCCCCCCCCCCCTCGTCAAGGCTGTTCACACTGTCTTTCCCCCCACCCCCCACTGGATCAATCTCTTTGCTATCATCATTTTCTCCTCTAACCCTACGTCTACCATCTATATTCCTATGATCACTCATTCCCACTGCCCTCTTCGCTATCACTGTATCAGCTGCAGGTCTAAGTCACTGCTGTGTACTGCATCAGCAACTGTGTCAATACTTTGATCATAGGTCATGTCTGTCTTTCTGTCCTCTTCTCTTTTTCAATCAAATAATTCAAAAATATTTCATCAGTCTCCAGCTTCAAATTTACAATCTAATTATTTGGCAGCGTTTGGCAATGATATCAGTTTGTGTGAAGTGCTTAGGCTGGGTGTCACCATTTTGCTGGGCAAGCATGTGGATGCAAAGTGATGAAGCTCACTTCTTCCATAGAACTGCTTCAAGTGCTTGAAAATAGGGCGAGCCTCTTCAATAAAACTGCTTGAAAATAGGACTTTTAAAAGGGTTTACAGGTATCAACAGATTCTACAAACCCTCGTCTCAGTAAAGCTAACATTAGTTTTGTTAAAGAACCAATTATGAATGAAAGAAAGGTCTGGATATATTGGATATGACTTACCTTGTCAGTCATGGCAGCAAAGTAAACATGACTTTGTCAACCAGTTATCTCGTCACACGTGGCAGTCAAAAGGTGAATGTTTTCAAGCATATATTTCACACTTTCAGCTTTACCTTTACATTCCAGTTTCCTCTGAAACTTTTTTCTCTTTTTGTTTGTTTGTTTTGTGCTTACTTAATATAAATAGTGCTCAAAATGACTATCTCATCTGGTGATTTTTTTGTTTTATAACAACAAAGTTTGAAACTACTACTTGGATTTAAAATTTGAAATTACTATTTGGATTTACTTGTATCACTGTCCTTTTGTGTATGTTTTCGACATTATGTAATAATTTTCATTTAACTTAATAAGTGCTGATCAAATTTACTAAACTGATCAATTTGCCCACTTCCTTCAGTATCCTCACACAAAACTGTGTCTTTATGTGTGTAAGACTTAATGTTTGCGTATGTATATATATATCTGTGTGTTCTTCCCGTCTGTGTATGTCATTATGAGTGCATAAGAGCATCGCTGCATCACATAAAAACGTGTGTATGCAATATACATGCATGTGCAACTGTATAAGCATTAATTTCATCCACTTATGTTTCACAGTGTATGTGACATATTTCTCTCAAGACAATTTGTACAGCGTGCTAACCTCTGATGTAACAGGTGTACACTCTAAAAATGTTTCATCATTATTTATATGATGCTGCACACTTACAAAGGCTTATTCAATTCAATTCATCACAGATTCTACATTTCAGCACTTGCGCAGTATCTATACCTTGTGTTCGCTGGTCCAGGTCCCTGATCAGATTAAAATATCGCCGCAAATCAGAGGGAAGAGACTCCAAACCTGAAACAAAGTGCGCTAGAATTAGAAATGATCAGAACTATTCTGTTCTTTCCAATATTTTCTGATATAAATGAGAGTGAGAGAGAAGAGAAAACAAATGAGTAAAAAACAGTCATACTGAATGTTTGGAATGCCACTCTTCATAAAGATGATAATAAACTGGATCACATCTTGAAGCAGTAACAGCACCGTCAGTTGACAGCTTCCAAATATGGGTCAGTCCCTGCCCAGGTGTCCCATAGATTTGACTAAAAAATATTCTATATTTTTCCCACAGGCCTACCATTTTCTGGACATCTGATGACTTTTTCGAAAATCCGCTTACAGCACACATACAAAATCTGCAAATTAAGTTACAAAATCAAAATGAAAGCAGAAAATCCATAAACCATTGGGGGTAACCTGTTTTTACATCATGATTACGTGTTAACCAAGCTTGATAAAGCTGCCTGCACATACAATTTTCAAATGAATGTTTTTGCAACATGCTGCAAGTATTCTTACAGCAAATGCCTTTCTTGTTATCAACATGCTGTGAAAAGAGCTGCATAAGCAGTTATTCTAAAATGAACCATGTGCACATTTTCCTTTGGGACTGTCCCTAATGGACACCTCTGAGGATGAACTTGGGACCTTTTTTTTTTTTTTACATCATCTGTCATTGTTAAAAAAATACAAACAAGTACACACAAGAGCTGATTCCACTGAAAATGATAATAATACCATGGAATTAAGGCAAGAGGGGCCTATTATCGATGCTAACATAGAGCATGATACTGACAGCGCACATGTGGATTTTGTGTAGGTATGACACAAATGGACAAAGTCCTACCACTAGGCCTACCCAAACGTTCAGCTTGGGATCGACAATCTGTTCCCCTCAAAAAAACAATTCCGAGGGTGAAGGTTTGGTGTAGAACAAGGGTCAGTTAGGTTAAAAAAAAGAAATCCCAGCAGTAGCATGAAGTCCAGCTGTGCACTCACGTGTTAAATCTGCACCATTTTCTGGACCGACTGGATGATTCTGAGCTAAACATTACCAGACAGGAAAACATACATATCTAATACAACGCAGACACTGATGAAGATTTCATTAACGATTTATGATGATCAGAGATTGGCACAGATTTGGATTGCAACACGTTACAAGACCAACAGAGACATGCATCAACAGATCTTATTTTTGGAGTCAGCTGGTCCAGAAAACACAGCACAAACCACACCAGTCATACCCAATTTTCCTTCACTTGGAGCACTCTGTTCTTGCATGTACAACATTTTCTACTTTTAAAATGCTGCGAGTACACTTCTAGACACATACATACCATGAACTGTGAAAGAAGGAACAAAACATTGTAACATACTCAATTTTAACTGTCACCAGGAGGAACAGATTGTAAGAGAGGTTTCAGCCTATTCAGGACACACATCAACTCACTTGGTACGACGGAATGCTATAGCGATCGTAATGAAAGGCACGGTTGCGTACGACGGAACGCGATAGCGGTTTCGATAATTTTTCGACGATCCCCTTTAGACCTTGCACGCCTACCATAGCCACATTGGTCACTGCAAACGTGTCAAGGATCAAGGGGAAAGTTGCTTCTTGAGATTCCGTAGCCATACACTCGTCGGGAAACGACTGACTTCGGCACCCTACACGACTAGTAATCTGCATTCGTGTCGAAAATGGCGTCGCAGGCGAGTACGAGTTCGCGACGGCGGCATTTTACTGCTGCTGAAGTGATTGAAGTGCTTCAGACTGAAGGATTGGACATCGAGGAGTATGCTGAAGATAATGGTGAAAGTGTATCAAGTGATGGAAGCTGCCAGCAAGAAGGTGCTGACAGTGACCCAGTTTCAGACGACAGTGAAGTGGGAGAGGGAGGTGGGCGTACACGTCACGAGAGGCGAGCAGTCAGCGGGCCAAGTACAATGAGTCGCATGTCTGATGGAGGTTTCATTCACTTTCCTATGCATGACTGGCACAAAGATTTTAGTTTTTCTCCCACTTTGCCTCCTTCTCTGGCTCTTGTGGCCTGCATGTCTCATTTGAGTGCCACACCCCCATAACTCCCCTGTGTAACAATTTGTAACATTTATTCATATAATATCACTAATAATTTTTTTCTTACCCTGAGCAAAGTCTACTTTATTCATGTTGTTTTGTGCATACAAAGACCTTCTCACCTTTGACTGTGTGTTCATGGAGCTGATCAAAGTGTGTGACTGTACGGTGATCCTGACCACAAAATTTGGAGTATTTTCAACGTGGCACATGAAGAAGAAAAATTCAAGGAAGAACTTCAACATTTTGGCATGAACTAACCCAGCATAAACATATTCAGATCTGAAAGTTTCATTTTGTTCCTTTATGTTTTGTATTTTTTGTGATTTTTTTCCTAACCCTTCAAAATGGGCCGTCCCGGGGGGAACGCAAGGGGAAAAACTCTCCGTACCGAGTGAGTTAACTGATGTTTTTATGTGTATGTGTGGATGACCCTGACTTCAGTTGCCCTCCACAGACACATCAAGGCCTACACCAGTAGGATACATGTATGTACACCAATACATTAATGCAATATAAACATGGTTCATCAAAAATAACATGTCTGTTTTTCAATTTATCAGTGATAAAACATATGCATGTATCATTGTATGTAAACACACTGTGCATACACATGTATGTACACACACACATACATGACAAATTGCAATGCCACTGGATTTTTGAAGAGCTACAAACATTAATTTATGATTTTTGGAAATACTCCTCAAACAGATGTGTTTTGAACTGTTTTTCGAAAGCAAGCAGACAACCGCTTTGTCTTAAAGATACTGGGAAGGAGTTCCATGTTGTTGGGCCAAAAACAGATAAAGATTTCTTTCTGCAAGTTGCTTGTTATGATTTTCAATTTTTCAGTTTCAATTTCTCAAGATGACATCTCCACGCTCGGAATGAATTCCATATGCACCAACGTCACAGGTGCCATGTGATGGAGAAGATCCAGAATCTGAGAATGATCCCAGCACAAGCCTTAAGCCTGCCTATAAAGCTGGCCATGTCCTGAGGTCCAACCTAGAT
Source organism: Monoplex corrugatus (assembly GCA_030674185.1). NCBI lineage: Eukaryota > Metazoa > Mollusca > Gastropoda > Littorinimorpha > Ranellidae > Monoplex > Monoplex corrugatus. Next base: position 36,162,899 of record JAPXFY010000015.1, read on the forward strand.
AGTGCCATAACCCTGGGGTATTACTATTAGGGCAGTGAGGTGGAAGAGACCTCAACTTTTCCCAGTGCCAGCACCATGAGGGTGCCCATCACCTCTCCCTTGCTTCAAATTCATTTTCACATTTTTTTAAACCAAAAAAGCTTATTGCTCTTCAAAGGGTGGGACCTGGGAAATCAACCTATCTCTCCAATGTTTAACCCTACCAGACCTTAGCCCCTGAGCGTAATTGTGCCCCCTGCCTGGCCTCCTGAGCAAAATTTTGAAAAAAATGTATATATGTTAGAAAACTGTTCATATCATGCACACCAATGGTTAGAATTATACGAAACGTGGAGAGATTGTAGAAAATAGGCCTACGTTTCATCTAACGCCAGTCCAACCCTCAATCACACAAGCATCTCCCCTATCACTTGGTTGGGGGGTACGGGCACGCCCCCTTCTTCCAACACTCTGTCTCGACCTAGTTCTTTCATTGTCAGAATCATCACTTTCACTCAATGCTTCATCAACGTAATCATCGTCACTTGAATCGGAAACGTATTCCTGATCAAATTCTCCAATCTGCAAAATGTCCACCACTTGTTGAACTGTGAAGCGAGTTGGCCTCGCCCGTTTACCTGTTGAAGTGCTTGGTTCATCACTAGCTCGCTTCATGGTCAATTTTGCACCCAAATCACCTCAAAATACCATCAACACAAAGGCAGACATTTGCAATAGGCTGAACACACGCTCACGCGACGCTTAGCAACGGTTCGGTGGCTATTTTTAGCTCTTGATAAAGTGACGATCATGTGAGTGTGCTATTCCCGCTATAGCGGGAACTCGGTATATAGTCATTTTCGTCATTCCCGCAATAGCGGGAACTCGGTCTGGTAGGGTTAATACCAAGGGAGCCAGGCAATGCCCTGCTCTTCATGATTTTCAACTGCCATGGGATCTTTAATGTGCGCAGCCAGAGGGCACACGGGTCCGACTTGATTTTTGTCCCCTTCTGAAGGACTAGACAATCAGTTTGATTTTCTGATCAAACTGAGGGGAAAAGTCATGGCCTCTACCCGGGAGCCTCAAGTTTAGTTGTTGGCAGGTGAACGTCTGAACCATTCTGCCACTCTTCTTCCTCTTTGTTTGTTAGAACTGAGGTACAGTCAACAGAGAAACTCCTTGAGACCTGAGAGTTTCGGAATGTTTGTATGACAGGGGGGACTTGTGATGTATATAAATGTTGGCACTGCCTTTGAACTCGGGCACTGAAAGCAGAGCATGGCAATTTTATACTCAATTCTTGCTTTAACTGGAGCCAGATATTGCAACAAAATATACAGAGCAACAAGGAACAGGGACACATCCCAACGACCTGAATGCTATGACCTCCCCTGAAAAAACAAAAAGCAAAAAATCCATTCAACAAGCAGCGTACACTACAAATGTAAACAACTTGTTATTTGACAACTGTCCTACTGTTTTCTCTAGAACTAGAAGGCAGATGACATTCAAGTCTAGCTGTTGTGTTCTGTCAATACAATATTCTCTGCATCACATACATACTGTAGGTCTGTAAGTTCAATGAACTGGCTGACGTCGAGAAGAGGAAATACGAGTCACGTGGAAACCCATTTTTGTAAACAAAACACTGCTTTGCACTTCACAAATTTCGGAAAATACTGTGTAGGCCTGAACACGATCTGCCTTCATCGTGTTTGAATTAAATGTGCATGCAGGTTTGCTATGAGATAATCTTTGGTGCCTGTTCTTACAAAATTTGGCACTCACAGTGAAATTCCAGCCTAAATCTAGATTTAGTGTATGCCGATAAACATCCCTTCACACACTGCTTCGGAAGGAACAAATTAATGTTTTCCCAGACCCACTCATTCAACGTAGCCACTTTTACTTTAATACAACTGGGTGCAAGATCGGGCATAGTCTATGTATCGGCTACAGATTTATGACTAAAATGATGAGTACAATAAAAAGATTTAGTTGAAATTTACCCCAGACACGGTGATTACTTACTGTCAAGATACTGCTCGAGGTACATCGCCTTCGCCATTTTTGCTTGTCCAGCGAAATATTCTATCACGTGACTGACAGTTTCAAGATACTCTCTATGCCTCATGAACATAATTTAATTTTTCACACAAAGAAACAGAATATGGCTCAATTACCTTGTCTGGTATAAGTAGATAAGAAAATATTTATCAATATGTCTCCTTGTCATATAAAGTTCTGATCATAACATTCAGTATAAAAAGTGAAACAAAATAAAGATCTCTTGATTCCTTGAGTCTTGGAGTGTGACGGCATTTCGAGCATTATGGCTGCTCTGCCTCAGTTTTCACAGCAAAACTGGGGCTTTGATTTCCCTAAGCAACAACAATCGAACGGCTCAGAGAAATCAGCCCACGCAAGAATTCAACAATGGAGTTGTTTTTAGTGCTGAACCCCTGAGAGACAATCAAGTGTTCGAGGTGAAAATCGTCAAAAAGGTACGATTCTGCGACATGCTTCACGCCTCTCGCATCTCTGAAAGTGAAACCTTACTGAAATCGCAACTTGTTTCTAAGGCTTATTCATTATTGGTGCCATGATATAGGGAATTAATACTTTAACTTACACACGTGGACTACTCCCTACTATTAACCAGTGTCTGACTGTTAATTGTACATAATCATCAGTGCATCAGTTTGGCAAAATTGTACACGTGCTGACATTAGACATGATTAGTCATTGACATTAGTCTTAGACTAGTTCACCACTGAAGAGTGTTCAAAGATCTAGATCTAGATCTAGGCCTACAGGAAATATTTACTGGTCTAGTGCAGCAGCCCAAGACTTTTTGCAAGAGTGTCTAATATTATTTTAGTTTAGTAATAGGGACATAACACATTAGCCGTTTGGGTATTTCAAGTCCCATTCATTTTTCTTTTTCTTTTCTTACACTCGTACTCGTAGTCAAGGTCTGTCGTATGTTAAAAATTGTTTTAGCATCAAACAATAGCCTACAGCATATTTCATGTGGGATTTCACTTAATCAGCACTGACTACTTTCCTTGGAAACGTGCATTTTTAGGCCACTTTGAATTAATTTTCACAGCGCCCCAAATGACTAACATCAACATGTAGGGTATGGCTAGAAAGGTAATTTAATCTTCTTGTAGGATATCTACAGTATAAGGTTTGTTCAGACATGCTTTGATGTTATTTGTGCAATGAAATATCATGATTGAGGAGCATTTCAGACAAGCATTTCATCCATTCAGCAGATGTAGCCTAAACAAAACAGAAAAAAGAGACACCAATTCTCCATGACTTGTATCATCTGATCAGAAGCTCAGAAAAGTATACACACACACAAAAATTCCACAATCCTGATGAACAGCAACATCGCGCATTCGCAGGGCGCTCCATTTTGACTTTGTTTCAGTGAAGCACGCGGTTCGGGTGACGTTGTTCTCGCGCCTAAAAAATTCTTCAAATAGATTTTTTACTTGGGAAATCACTCTCACAGTATTTAGAAATGGTTACTTGATACTATAATAGAGGTTGTTTAACTTAGACCGTAACTGGCTTCACGTAGGAATTTTCTAACGCAACTCGTCGCAAGGCGCTAGAATTCTAGCGTTACATTGTCAGCGGCGAGGTTGCTGAACGCTATACCCTAGCGTTCCGGCGCCTGCGGTTCTCCACGAGAACGCTAGCGGGCTAGCGTTACAATGTGAAAAAGTTAAACAAACACTCACCAGTGTATATTGTTAAGCCATTCAATGATTCATTGGCCTTTAGGAGTTTTCCTAGTTTCAGTTTCATTTTCATTTTCAGTTTCAGTTTCCATTTAGTAGTTTTCATTTTGTTCAGGAGGTTGATACTAATTAGAGCTAATTCCATGTGTGCAATGTTCCTTATATTCAGGTTGAATAGTAATGATAGATAATATGACACTGCACATGATCATCACTGGCCATATGATTGCATATCTCGAGTTGATACCCAAGTAACATCGATCTAGATTAAAGACTTTTTTTGGATAAATGTTTGGCTGAAAAAGTAGCTAGCTTTAATTGAATTGTTTCCAGTTTACTGTTGTACTTGTAGTAATACCTTGCCAATGAAGTTTTTTAACTGAAACAAGCAAAGTAGTCCATGTCTTGTGTTAAGAAGGTAGTAACGTAGCTTTGTAGCATTAGCAATTTGGGTACATACATGTATATACGTGCTAGTGCTGTATAATATATAGTATAATCCACTAGTAGGAGTACCACTGTTACTAGAGACCCACATTTACTAATGATATAGTACTTAGTAGTACCTTTGGAAATTAAGTTTTGGAGGCAGGGTGTCGCAACTGCCTGAGTATGTGGTGTATTTAATTTGTTACTGCCACTTTACTAATATTAGTAATTATATAATACAACATTAATTTTTTTATTATGACTATTAGACATTGATATTCTCCTTATCATTTGTTGGTTTTGTTTTTGTTGTTGTATTTTTACTTTTTTGTTTGTGATTCTGTCTAATCACAGCGCATTTCATCATCATCATGTGCCCTGCCGCATGGCATTGGTGATCATGGCCCTCCACACGAATCTATCCCCTGTCGCTGCAAGTATGATGCATTTGCTATATGAAATTCAGGTTGCTGTCCACAGGGTGAAGATTTCTTTACAGGAGAATGTTACCCTTTTGTCTGTGTGGAAATTTGTTTGTTTATAAATCCCTGAAGTTGAAAAGAGATTTTTGTACAGAATTTTGCCAGAAATGAATCTTGTATTTTTTTTTTTTGGTTTTGGTAATATTTTTACATGGCACTTTACGCTAAAGTGTAGGCTTAATTCATTATTGATCACAGATTATTATTATGTGCTTTGGTTAATGTGGATAAAGATCAGAAGAGCAGAAACACTAAGTTATTTATAACATTCAGAAAAGGTCAACTTCTTGATTGCTGTTGGTTCTGTAACAAGGTATCCTAAGTATGTCTGTACCTGAGCCTTGATTTATGGTTTCGTTGGCATGGTCACTGGTGTCCCAGTTGGAAGTTTGAGATCATTTGTTTGGTCCCCAGTCAGTTAGGGATTATCTCCACCACCACCACCCCTTCCCCTCCAGTTGAATTTGGCTTGGGTGCTAGTCTTTTGAATGATTTATTACTTATGGTCCACCATCCAGTATTGAGCATGCGCTTAGAGAACATAAAAGATCCCAAGGCAAAATGAGTTGTCTCTGGCTAATTTCTGCAGTGAAATTCATTCTCATCTATAGGTAAAAGTAAGAAACAAAATATCCTACATGTATACTGATACAAAAAAAAAAAAAAAGTGGTGTTGCCCTACTTTGATGACATGTTATCCCCATGTAGATTTTAGCAGTCCACGTTTCAAGTGGAAAAAAAAAATCATTAAGACATGAAAATAAATCTAGTCAAATCAAAAGGCTAGCAGTAGTAATATCGAGGTCATCACTCAGGGTATAGTGGATGAGAAGAGAAAAATCCCTGTCCAGTCAATGAATTGGTTATTGAATCATGGACTGTATCAAGGGATTTTTCTTGTCCTAGCAGGTGCTTGTAAAATTTACTAGGCCTTAGGTTGTCACTTCTTGAGAGAAATGAAGACTGTTAGTGTTAAATGATTTAAAGTAATAGTAATATCCATTAATTTGTAAACGCACCCCCCCCCCTTTTCCCATTTTCTATGCCACTTTAAATTAGTTTAATGGCCACAGAAATTGATGTTTTTATAATGCAGTGACCATGATGATGAGGAGAAGGATAATCATGATGCTATGGAGTTCCATCTAGGATTGAGACAGTGTGACAGAGCTATACTCTGCGCTCATTGTCATAATAAATCCTGGTGTTAACCAGGCCTGAGAGATACAGACATCAGTGGTGTTGGTCAGATGATATGAGCAACATCCTTGATGACGCTTTGGATGAAACTCAGATGTGTGGTCCCAGTCTTTTCAATGAATCCATGGCATGCTCAACTCTGGGTAGAAGCCGGTTGGAGCTGAAAAATCCCTGGGTGATATTGAAAGGACTGATGGAGATCTGAACCCACAACATTCCAGTTGGTAGTCCATTGCGCTACGATACGGTGACTGGTTTATTATTTGTAATTAATTATCATCATCATCAGGTGCCCTGCCGCATGGTGTTGGCGATCATGGACTTCCATCTGTCTCTATCTCTCATTGCCCCAAACATCTCCCCCACCCTCCTCGTCCCCAGCCACTCTGCAAGTCCGTCCAGCATTTTCTCCCTGTAATTAATTATATATTTACTTATTCTCTACAACTTTTTAACTCATTGGCATTGCACCTATTTTTGGCCTCGCGACTACAGGAATCGCATGAAAATTGGCCATGTTAAAAAAATGTAACACAAAAAGTATTAACTCTTTGACGATGGGCTGCTTCAATTGAAGTAACAGCTGAGCTCTCACTGAGGACGGGCTACTTCGATCATAGTAACAGACGGTCTAGGGTATATATAACTCCCTCTACTTTTGTTATGCTAATGATTTACTAGTTGGCAGTTGTTTCCCTTGTGGAGGGAACTTCCGTTGAATGTTTCAGCTACGTTTTGCCGTTTCTTTGTCTAAAATTGATGGATAAGTTCACTTGCACCCGGTTCTCAATGATTTCACTGTGGCAGCCCTAGGCCAGCAGGAGAGCTCAGCTGTGGCAAGTGCAGTCACACTAGAGTTAAAGGTATATTCAAAAAGTAAAATATGCTATTAAATATCACTCTTTATCTAGCATCATGCAAAATGTCAGATGCACATGACTTCATTTTCTGTTTGTAATCATTTTTCAAAATGGTAACAGTGAATGAAGAAAAAGATTTTCTTTTTAAAAATAGCATGGTGACTATACCCAAATCACATTACCAATTTAGCAAAATTGTTCAATTTAGGGTATGTTCATACTGCCACTCTCGACTGTCGTGCGGACAGACAAAAATCGTGCTGGTGGGAAAAACTCATCTTTATTTTACTTGCCCTGCTGAAGATGTTCATACTGCCACAGACACGCACGCACGACCACACCCGCCAAAAAAGTCGTACGTGCCTGCTACACTTCAGTCGTGCATGCGGATGGACAGAAGTTGTGAGGGCGAGGCCAACCCTTCTTTTTTATCACTGGCCATCCTCTGCACGTTCATACTGAAACACTTCTGTACGTGTGTGCGGGTCAAGAGACTGTACTGTGCTTAAATTTTCAGTCATTTTTAACAAAAGATGGAAGACGAGAAGCTGATTTCCGAAGTCAGGACTTGACCCTTCCTTTGGAACAAGTCTGACAGAAATCATTTCAGCAGAGACATGATCGCCGAGGCATGGAACAACATTGCAAAAGAAATTGGAGGAGATTGTGTGTGTGTGTGTTGTGTGTGTGTGTTGTGTGTGTGTGTGTGTGTGTGTGTGTGTGTGTGTGTGTGTGTGGTGTGTATGTGTGTGTGTGTGTGCACATGCATTTGTGTGTGTGTGATTATGTGTGCTTGCGTGTGTGTGTGTGTGTGTGTGATTGTGTGTGTGTGTCTGTGTGTGTCTGTGTTTGTCTGTCTGTCGGTTTTTCTGTGTCTGTGTGCACTGGGCCGCTGTTTGTTCATGAGTATTATGTGTATTTGTGAAATGGTTGTTTGAGTGCATTTGTAAAGCGTGCGTTTATTATAGGTCTGTGGTGCACAGGAAAATGGCGAGTTGTTCGATGTTTCAGGTTTCTTCTCTTCCACCACCACCACAAAATCAGTTTCTGTCGCCCCGTCAGTGCCATGTTTACCAGAAAGATAAACAACGCTAGCCTCCCTTCTTCCTCAAGGACGGAAAACGTGCTGATAAGCATGAACACCTTTTCTTACGCGTACACATTTTTTTCCGTTCGCACTACAGTCGTGAGTGCCAGTATGAACGTAGCCTTACCTGTTTCAAATTGTAGTTCTGATGAAAATTCACATCAAAAATACATGATCAAGATGTCTCGTTTAGTAATTCATTTTCTATTCTTTCATGTCAATGTAAGGTTAATTCCTACAATACAATGAAAAACAGTCTTCCGACAGGTCACTTCTAGAAAGCTCATTCACGGCTAATTACATGACATACGGTCAAAGGGAATGAAATCTTCACACCGAATGGTCGACATTTGCTTCCCCTGGATCAAGCCAGTCGTCTTTCCACAGGAATTTTCTAAAACGCACCGGATCATGATTCAGTGGGATGCCAACATATCCTAGACCACCGATTCATATGATTTGGTGCGGGCTCAGTGAGTTAAGGGTGTATCTGTCTGAGCATTAGTGTGTGTGTGTGTGTGTGTGTGTGTGTGTGTGTGTGTGTGTGTGTGTGTGTGTGTGTATGTGTGTGTGTGACTTTGTATTGATGCATGTCTTGGAAGCTAGCCTGCTCTGTGTCCATTTGTGCAATTTCATTATTTAAAAAAAAAAAAATTTGTATTTGAACTTGAAGAAGGCTATCTGGTGAAGAGTTACACTTACAGCTCCTGCCTTCTACGTCTAGACTGTTGCACCAGTTTGTCTGGTTTAAGACAAGAATGTTGCGCACAGCTTCCAGTTCACCAATGCTATTTAGGGTTGCAGAATATTATGATGCAGCAGGACTGCCCCCAAGAAAACTGAGATGTACACCGCCTCACTCCCCTAGATGCATGGTCTGTGGGTTATGGTAAAGTCTGTCATAAAAAAACAAAAACATTACTAGAACAAACCACCTGAAAAAAGTGCTCACCATCTCGGGCTACAAAAAGTGGGCCTGGAACAGCCCGGGAGGCAGGAAATCCAACACCGCATCCCAACAGCCAGTGAAACAACACCAGCGCAAGGGACACATCACCATCCCATACGTAGGAGGTGTGAGTGACGCTCTGTCCAGAAAGATCAGAAAACTGGGGGTGGCCGTACATTCCAAACCTTCCAACACCATACGCAGCCAGCTGGTCACCCCCAAGGACAAAACCAGCAAACTCGACAAAGCTGGCATTATATACAGAATAGACTGCCAGGACTGTAACCAACATTATGTCGGTGAAACTGAACGCCCCCTTCAGAAGAGACTAACAGAACACAAGAGGGACTCTTCTCCAGTAGGAGCTCACCTACACGCCGAAAAACATCAATTCAGTGCGGACAATGTCAACATCCTGGACAGAGAAAATAAGTGGTTCCAGCGAGGAGTCAAGGAGGCCATCTACATCGCAGCCACCAACCCCCCGCTCAACAGGGACCGGGGCCGTTACACCCTGCCCCCGGTGTACCATTCTCTGATTCGATCTCGTGAACTGGGTTCATCCCATGTTCGCGAGATCTGAGTAGAGATTCACGCAGACAGCATTAGAGCGCTGACGAAGATGGCGAGAACGCCATCGAAAGCTACGGAACTGTGAGTAGCGATTTTTACACTGTTGGGAGACCTTGTTCTTCAAAATTGGTAGCATTATTACTAGAACTGTTGACAGAAACAGTGGGTAGTGGTTAGCAGTAGTAATATTTTCAACTGTTTGCAGGTCAACTCATGGAGTGGTTCCATTGAAATTGGTGTCACCACTAACAACCCTGACACCCTGACCTTGCCACTGAGTGCTACAGGGTTGCGAGATGGTACCTGGGTGATGTCCGGAACTTCCATCTTACGTGACGGCCATACTGACACTGAAGAATATGGCAACGACCTTGACCAGCTGAAGGAAGGGGATCGTGTGGGAGTGGTACGTAACACCCAGGGGGAGCTCCATTTCTATGTCAACGGTAGAGACCAGGGAGTGGCGCACTCGGGAATGCCAGCTCCTGTTTGGGCCGTGGTGGATCTGTATGGAAAGTGTGCTCAAGTATCGATCTACGATCCAGGCAGTCCTGTCTTTGGAAACCGTCAGAGACAGAATGGTCAGTATTGACTTGGTTTGTTGAATGGATTTGAAAAAATTGAAATGTGCGTGTATGTATTGACCAACTCCACTTATAGGTATCTTCCCTGCTAAGGAGTGCTTTTACACCAGTCAGAAAGATTAAAGGGTGGGATTTTTTGTGCATAGATATGGTGATACACAAATGTATGCACACTCACATGTGAAGTTTTTGACATATCGTCAAACATGTCTTTATTCAAGTGTACGCATCAGTTTGGTAAAACATATTGTAGGGGTGCAAGTTTTCATGGTAAGATTGGAATTCCAACTTTTGAAATGTTTGTTCTTTACTTTTCCGGCTCAGTAATATTTTATTTGGATAGTTTCTGGCTTTAAGACTTGTGATTGAGAACCCCTTTTCTCTGGACTTTTTAAGGGGAGGGGGGGGGGAGAGACAGAGAGGGGTAGAAAGAGAGAAGAGGTGTAACAATGAAAAAAAAAAACTACTATAAAAGGCTGACTGAGATAGAAATAGCATTGTGCATCTGTAGAACTCTTGTCTGCTGATGGCACTCTTAGCTGCGAAGTTACAAGAGGTGCCATTTTTTGCCGCTGAGATGAGTGAACGAAAAGGAAGTTCCTAACAGGAAACAGCATGGAGACGCTTGCTGAGATTAACTTAGGAGGACTCAGTGAAGAATAGCCAGAGATGGGTTTGGGTGGAGGAATAGAATGAAAATGGTGAGATATTCAAAAATTGATCATGTTGTTGGTGCTTGTTTCTGTGTACTGTATGACAAGATACTGCAGTCCGGTTCGAAAGGAGTAAAAAACAAAGAAACTAGACAGGTACGCAAACAACCCAGTACATGTATGCAAAGAGTTGTGACTTGCTGAAAAAAAAAATCAAAACTTCCATGTGCAGGAGCAAAGACATGCACAAGTTCAAAGAGTGTCAGAAGTCAGATTGATGAAATGAAGGCCATTAAACCTGCTTTTTATTTTTATTCTGTTTACAGGCTTTATATGAAACTGTAATAGTAGGCCTTATTATATAGATATGTAAAAATATATATAGTTTGTATGTATATCTATATTTATATTCTATATATATATATCTATATAGATCTCATAAGTATATATGTATGTGTGTGTGTGTGATTTAATCATATAGATTATAAGTTTTGAACCCCCCACCCACCCCCAATCAGAGCAAACTTTTCGGGCTGGCAGGCGACTCTGTAATGCATTTCAGTCTTAGGGCGATTTGCAAAACTTAGTCTCAGGCTTCTGGACCCCTGCCCACTTGCACTAGCAATGCCGCATGAAAAATTGAAATTGGGTTTTGAGTTAAAAGATTTATATGGTTTTGAAGATATTGTTGTTCTGAGTAAAAAGCAGTTTAAATTTTTCAGATCGGACTATTAGTTCACGAGATATTCGAATTTGAAGCGTCAAAAATTTCTTAAATTTTGGTACCACGTCTTAGTGGGACAAAGAAGGACCAGCTGTCACAGAACAAACCCATCAAATGGCATGGTATGCTGATTTTGCTGGAAATGACATTCATTTTGTAATTGTGAGAGACAGAAAGGACCAAATGTCATAAAATTTTGATCGTTGATGTATTTTTGTATGCCGAATTGAATGAAACCATTATCGTAACTCTGCGACGAGCCATTTTTGTCTTATTACAGGAAACATGTGATATTTGGCATGTTTTATCTGTTTTTCATTAATAATTGCCCATACTGTATTAATAACAGACAAAAATGAAGCTAGAAACAAAACAAGGATATATAATCATTTCATGAGATAGATATAAAATCATTTTGCTCATCGTTCAAGTGTCTTATTACTGCAAATTAAACCAAAAAAGTCACGACTCGCTACTTCAGTAATCTTATGAATAATTTGTAATATTTCATCAGTTTCTGTACATATAAAGGAAATCTGGAATCAATGACTTCTGGAATCACTTAAATAGTTGAAATATTAAAAATTACTGCATGCTTTTATGCTGCAGGCTGTCCAAAAATATCATCTGATCAATATTCTACTAAAAACTAAACACATACACATACACATACAACACATACACACATACACACACAGAGGAAAACATATCAGACAAGATTTTTGCACAGTACATTTGATTTTTATTTTATTCATCAGTGTTTAGAAAACTGACTGACTGACTGTGGATGAGTCAAGTCCCCGAACACTTAGCACAGCCAGCGTCCAAAGAAAACTTCTGGGAGGATATGGGACCACTCGCCATTCAGGAACAGGTCACTTAACTCCTAGTCCTACAATAGAGAAATATATGAATTTCTGCATAATATATACTATTCATTGAGAGACTGGAAAGGAAAGGAAACCATAATGCATAGTCTCCACATCAATATTACTTTAACATTAAGCCCAAACTCGCGACTTTGATTTTTAGCATATTACTGGTAAAAATCCATCAAAGCAGAGCAATCCTGCTAAGTGTTTCCAGTGTACTCTTGCCCTTTAATACGAATCAATAATAGGCTACTACTAAATAAGATGCAATCTTCCCGTTAAAACAAAATTAATGACAATAGGCATATCCTTTCCAGATACTGACTACAAATTGAAACAACTATGTAAGCTAATGTATGGCCTACTTTACAAATAATACAACTCAGCCTTCTATTCAGTTTCAAAACCTAAATAAAGAATATTATAACAATAAACAATGAACAGAAGATTTTGTTTTGTGACATTCTAAATCTCTATGTGTATTAGTGTGTGTGTGTTGTCAGAGAGAGAGAGAGAGAGAAAGAGAGAGGATCATGCCTGTTAACAATGACTTGGATATGAATGTACTGGGGCCTATTTACTTATTTATTCATTTTTTGTTATTTATTCATTTTTTGTTCTCTGAGAGAGAGAGAGAGAGAGAGAGAGAGAGAGAGAGAGATTCATGTCAAGGAAAGTACATTGACTTGCACAGAATTGTTTGTTGATTTGAAAAAAAAAAAAATTTAGATCTGTTTATTCATTCATTTAAAATTTGAGTGAGAGAGAGAGAGAGAGAGAGAGAGAGTTGGAGGACGTGGGTTACCCCTCTGTTTGGGCAAACCCATTTTCCACGGCCCCGGGAAGCCCGTCGATCACATAGCATTTTTAGTAGTAAGCTCGCCCGTCATGGGGTGAGCAAGTCTACACAGCGACATGCGAATTAGCATGACCTCGGGAAGGAAATGGTTGACAAATCAAGCTTCGGCTAACAACTCCGAATCGAGTTCAAACGCAGTAGTCCTTTTCTTGAAAAATACAATGTTACAGATAAAACAGAACTTGATCTGTTGATTGCTAGATCTAGATCTAGTCTTTGACAGCGCAAAACTTGCCCAGCGTTCTGTTTCGCGTTGTAGGCCTACTCAGGCTACTGGCGTCGGCACATTCCGACGTTGATCTGGTACAGATCCTCATGTAAAAAGTTGGCGTACGGCCGTATTTTAAATCAAATTGATTTCATATTACACATGCATATAGAAAAAAGCATGTAAAATTGAATCCTGCCGACGACAAGTTCCAAAAATGGCGACTTGCCTGCAAACTTTTCCGATGAAAAAAAGCAAAACTTTGGAAGCGTCGATCTCTGTTCGAAACTGGCACACACAGGTGTCGTCGGGATATATCATTCTGTTACATTAATTCTCATTGGCTGCAAAATTACAATGTGATTGGTTCACAAATATAGCCGTACCGACCGAAATAGTGAAGCATCCCGAACAAACTTCGATTCTAAACGCATACCATATCCGCGATTGCGCCCGAAGCGCGGATTTTCGACTTTCTCATCAAATAACTAATTCCATTTTCGCTCTAAGTATATAAAAAGGCAATCATTCAAATCTTTATTCATTTCTTATTCACATAAGACAAAAAATAAGAATGAAACACTGATTAAAGAGGCAGTAATACTTGATTGAACCGAAGACCCCCCCAGTTTTGCGGCCGGCCCCGGTTTTCCCCAGTTTTTGGTACCACAAATTTGACGTCGCGTTTCGGTTCGCACGGCATTGCTACTTGCACCCTTGATATTATAAGTAACTGATGAAACAACAAATAATTAGGCTCTGCTAGTGTGTACTTTACAATCAGAGTATGTAGATTTGATTTTTTATAGAAATAAGTAACTGTTGAAACAGCAAAGAATTAAGCTGTGTTAGTGTGAACTTTATTATCGATGATGTGGATGTTATTTTCTATAGAAATAGGTAAGTAACTGATGAAGCAGCAAAGATAAGTAACTGATGAAACAGCAAAGAATCAGGCTGTACTTGTGTATACTTTACAATCCAATTATGTGCATGTTATTTTCTGTAGAGATAAGATCAGTAACTGATGAAACAGCAAAGAATCAGGCTGTACTTGTGTATACTTTACAATCCAATTATGTGCATGTGATTTTCTGTAGAGATAAGATCAGTAACTGATGAAACAGCGAAGAATCAGGCTGTACTTGTGTATACTTTACAATCTGATTATGTGCATGTTATTTTCTGTAGAGATAAGATCAGTAACTGATGAAACAGCAAAGAATCAGGCTGTACTTGTGTATACTTTACAATCCAATTATGTGCATGTTATTTTCTGTAGAGATAAGATCAGTAACTGATGAAACAGCAAAGAGTCAGGCTGTACTTGTGTATACTTTACAATCTGATTATGTGCATGTTATTTTCTGTAGAGATAAGATCAGTAACTGATGAAACAGCGAAGAATCAGGCTGTACTTGTGTATACTTTACAATCCGGTTATGTGCATGTTATTTTCTGTAGAGATAAGATCAGTAACTGATGAAACAGCAAAGAATCAGGCTGTACTTGTGTATACTTTACAATCCGGTTATGTGCATGTTATTTTCTGTAGAGATAAGATCAGTAACTGATGAAACAGCAAAGAGTCAGGCTGTACTATGTATACTTTACAATCTGATTATGTGCATGTTATTTTCTGTAGAGATAAGATCAGTAACTGATGAAACAGCAAAGAATCAGGCTGTACTTGTGTATACTTTACAATCTGATTATGTGCATGTTATTTTCTGTAGAGATAAGATCAGTAACTGATGAAACAGCAAAGAATCAGGCTGTACTTGTGTATACTTTACAATCCGGTTATGTGCATGTTATTTTCTGTAGAGATAAGATCAGTAACTGATGAAACAGCAAAGAATCAGGCTGTACTTGTGTATACTTTACAATCTGATTATGTGCATGTTATTTTCTGTAGAGATAAGATCAGTAACTGATGAAACAGCAAAGAATCAGGCTGTACTTGTGTATATTTTACAATCTGATTATGTGCATGTTATTTTCTGTAGAGATAAGATCAGTAACTGATGAAACAGCAAAGAATCAGGCTGTACTATGTATACTTTACAATCCGGTTATGTGCATGTTATTTTCTGTAGAGATAAGATCAGTAACTGATGAAACAGCAAAGAATCAGGCTGTACTATGTATACTTTACAATCTGATTATGTGCATGTTATTTTCTGTAGAGATAAGATCAGTAACTGATGAAACAGCAAAGAATCAGGCTGTACTTGTGTATACTTTACAATCTGATTATGTGCATGTTATTTTCTGTAGAGATAAGATCAGTAACTGATGAAACAGCAAAGAATCAGGCTGTACTTGTGTATACTTTACAATCCGGTTATGTGCATGTTATTTTCTGTAGAGATAAGATCAGTAACTGATGAAACAGCAAAGAATCAGGCTGTACTAGTGTATACTTTACAATCTGATTATGTGCATGTTATTTTCTGTAGAGATAAGATCAGTAACTGATGAAACAGCAAAGAATCAGGCTGTACTTGTGTATACTTTACAATCTGATTATGTGCATGTTATTTTCTGTAGAGATAAGATCAGTAACTGATGAAACAGCAAAGAATCAGGCTGTACTTGTGTATACTTTACAATCTGATTATGTGCATGTTATTTTCTGTAGAGATAAGATCAGTAACTGATGAAACAGCAAAGAATCAGGCTGTACTTGTGTATACTTTACAATCTGATTATGTGCATGTTATTTTCTGTAGAGATAAGATCAGTAACTGATGAAACAGCAAAGAATCAGGCTGTACTTGTGTATACTTTACAATCTGATTATGTGCATGTTATTTTCTGTAGAGATAAGATCAGTAACTGATGAAACAGCAAAGAATCAGGCTGTGCTAGTGTATACTTAGAATCAAATAATGTGGATGTTACAGATAAAAGATAAGTATCTGATGAAACAGCAAAGAATCAGGCAGTATTTGTGTGTATCTTAGAAACACACATTTTGGATATTACTTGCTGTATATACTGGAATGTTTCATATTATTGGACTTAAAGCCACAAATTCAAGTTTTTGATTGCTTTGTTGCCATTACCTCCTCCATCCCTGCCCAAACCCCTCCAGATTAAATGGGTTTTAGTATGAGAGGTGCACAAAGACATGTAAAATATGATCAGCTGATGAGTGACCTTGAGTTTATTTGGTCATACACGTACAGCATTTTGTAATTTGTTACAGCCTCAGCACCAGTTCCAGTGACCTGCCAGATTGCCAATGACCTCGCCAATGAGTTTCTGACAGAACTGTCCAACCAAATAGCCAATGATCTGGCCAGTGCTCGTCAGTCCAACGAGGTCAGAGAGGTGGTTGCTGCAGCTGTTGCCGCAGCCTCCACTATTTCCGAACCTCCAGCCTCCGTCACCACCACTGGAAACAACTCTCCTAACAGATCAGGTGACAGATCTCTCTTCAACGAGCGATTAAGCCCCACCTCAACCAACGAAAGACTCTCTTTTAATGGAAGACTAAGTCCCAACACATCCAGTGAACGGATGGCATACAACGAACGGCTGAACTTGCTGAGCGCCCTAACCAATCATCACTTGACATTTCATGAGCGGTGTGGTTCTCTCATCAAGCTTAGCAATGGGTTGCGCACAGCTGAGCGACGGAGACCTATGGAGGAGTTTAATAATGGAGTGGTCATGACAAATAGACCTATCAGGGATGATGAACTTTTCGAGGTATGACATTTTTAGATGTTCAGAAAGTGGAAACAAGTCAGTGTGCCATTATTTCAATATTTGGGAGGATTTTTTGTACATAATAATGTAGACTCTTTAATATGTTGAGGAATTGAGTACTGAAGCTTTATGAACTTTTTGAGGTATTCAGAACTACATACTGTGAAGTTACCTGGTAATAATTTGAATTAGAAAGATTTTCTACATCTGTCCTTATTTTGGAAATTATTTTTGTTATTATAGATAATGGTATACAATATAATTATAATCATGTACAGTTGTGTATAGAAGAATTGGGCTGACTAGCTTTTTTGATAAAGCTGTAGACTTGTGGTGTCAAGTCTGGAGTTCAGTTCTTTAATACAGCATAGACATGGGTGTCTTCTCTGCCCATCATAGTGTTCCAGTCATTCTAGTGGTGTCAGTGTTTTCAGAAGTATCGTTCTCTTCCCCATTTCAAGGAGTTTGCCAGATAATTGCGGCAGATTTGGGTGGAGTGCATATTGACTAGTCTGAGCGCTGATAACCATCTTAAGCCACATCCTGCCTGTTCTTCAGATATGAGTCCCAAAGACGTTGATCTGTTCCCTGAATTAAAAGAAACTTAACATGGTAAATGTTTCTACTATTTAGTAAAAGACTCAGAAGTAAAGATGGCCAAGCAGGTAACAACATACCAGGTCTGTTGCTTAGCAACAGGCACTTTGGACCTTCCCAGTAGATGGGAATGGGTCATTCGAGAGAAGGGATGTTACATCTACAGACAATAATTTTATAGAAAGGTACTGATCAATGTTTTATTTTTCACAGCTGTATAGACATATTCTCAGTATTCATTAGATGGCCCTTGTAAGGCCTTGCATGGAGGCTAATAATTAGTGATGGACTGACAGATCAGGACTTGC
Organism: Monoplex corrugatus; assembly: GCA_030674185.1. Lineage (NCBI taxonomy): Eukaryota > Metazoa > Mollusca > Gastropoda > Littorinimorpha > Ranellidae > Monoplex > Monoplex corrugatus. Next base: position 36,180,744 of record JAPXFY010000015.1, read on the forward strand.
AGGTTGGATTTTTTTAGATAAATGGTTTGAAAATGTTCTGTTGTGAACAGATACGGTTGGACCGTTTGGTTGACAAGTGGTCGGGATCAATTGAAGTGGGTATCACCACACACAACCCTAACAATCTGGAGTTTCCTGCCACCATGACCAACATGCGCTCTCGCTGCGGTAACAGTAAGTTCTTTGGTTACAGCAGATATGTGTATAGAAAGACAGATAACCAAATGATTTCACTGGTGATCATTGTCTTGCTTGATCAGTGCCATCAGTTATTCTACATGTGCTTAATACATCTTGGAGCTGCTAAGCTGTGCTGTGTATTGTCTGAAGCCCTCTGTTTTGCTCGCTTGAGTCACAGCAAGGCCAACATAAACAGCATGCCACAGAGCAAGTTACCTATCCCTCTGTCCATGTCTCTGGTCAAAGTCATCCCGTACTGTGCTTTTCTGTACTCATGAAATGATTTCTGCAGCAGAGATTAAGTATGAGCTTTAATATGGATTTTATGAAGTATTTGATATGAAATAGATCACTGATCAACTCTTTGTATGCTACTGATAAGTAAGTTCACCTGAGGGTCTTGTTATCTCCATGAGCTCTTTGGGAAGACTGGCTTCATGGAATTGTCATTTAGGGCGGAATCATTGCTTAGATTCCCTGACCAACACTGTAGATGTCTATCGCTCATGCCTAGTTAATACCGGGATATATTACGGTAGGAAATGTAGAGCATAACCCTGTCACTCAAGTCTCAATCCAGAATGGAACTTCATAGCATCCTTATCATCCCCATTATCATCATTATTATCATAGCATAGCATCGTGAACAAATGTCTCATATTCTTTGGCTATTGATATAGGTAGGAAATGGGACAGTGAAAAAAACAAAACAAAACAAAAAACAAAATAAAACAAAACAAAACAAAACAAGCCCCCCACCCACCCACCCATCCCATTTTCGTTCGTTTGTTTGACAGACTAGAACATAATCATTTATAGTATTTATCTTAGGTGCATAGTTTTATACATATTAATAAAGAAATTGTTATCCTTCAATACATGCACATTGATCCCAAAGTCCAGATGAAAACAACCTGCTGAACCCAAGTGTTGTCATATCAGTGGACATGAATTGTAAACTAATTGATTTTTTATCTGAATTTTGAATTAATAGTTTCTGTTGAATTTCATATGAAAATTCCATGTTGTAGCTAATGGAACATACTGTTTATGGATTATTAATTTCATGTTTAGGAACAATCATGATGAGTGGGTGTGGCATTCTGACCAATGGAAAGGGAACACGTAGAGAATATGGACAGTTTAATCTGGATGAACTGACGGTGAGTTACACATTCATCTGCGTGTGTTAAAAAAAAGTAGCAACATATAAATATGATGTCTGTGTGTTTGTGGGGGTCGGCATAATTTGATGATGGATAATGTAATTGATGTAAATGAATGGAGGATGACAGCTGATGCTTGTAGCTTCACATGTTTTCAGTTTTCCTTCAGTTTTCCTTGTGTTTGAGAGTGAAAAGATGTTTTCGCATATGTAAATGTGTGCTCATGCATGTAGCATTGCAAAGAAACAGGTTTGCTTGATCTCTGTGGATGGGGCTTCCCCAGATTAAACCATAAATTTTCTTTAGTTGTGTTTGGGAAGTCATGAACATACGAGTTCAAATGAATCGATGTGTATAAATCTTTGTTTCTATATATTCAATTCTGTTGCTACTGATTGACTATTGTATCTATTTTCCCATCACGGACAGTAAAATATTTTTTGTATTTGAATTCAACTTTCAGCGGACATGACCCAAATGGGTCACAGCACCAGGCATATTGAAACATTTCGTATAAGATTTCTTGGATATTGGTAGAGATATTTAACTGAAGTTTTGGCTTTTTTGTGTATGTGTACTTTAAAAAAAACAGGCAAAGAGAAATTGCTTGACAGTGATATGAATGCAGGAAGGGGATCGAATAGGATTGATTCGAAATGCCAATGGCTGTCTTCACTACTACATCAACGGAATGGACCAAGGGCTGGCTGCTTCCAACTGCCCATCCCCGGTGTGGGGGGTTGTCGACCTCTATGGCATGGCAGTCAAAGTGACCATTCTGGATCGGCAGGACCCCAGCTATCCCAACAACCCCCCTGCACCTGAACGTCGCGCCAACAGTTTGTTTCGTCACTATCCTGACCTGTATGATGAGGAACCTTTAGAAGGTGTGTATTTGTCGTCCTCCCATTTTATCACTTGTGTATATTTATCTTTGTATTTCTTGCAAAGAGGTATTTCTGTATGAGAGATAGTACATTTTATCTCTGTGGGTTTAGTGGTGCATTATTTCGGCCCTCCATTCTTTTCAGGCATGTCTTTGTTTGAATATGTATAGCCGATGCTTTTTATTTATTTTTGTGAAAGATTGTAGTAATGCTTATTTTGTCTTGAGCTTTGGGTTTAGTAATTTAGTGATAACTTTAATTATTGGGTTTTTGTGGGTTTTGTATGTGGATTTTTGTTGTGTTTTATATGTGGATTTTTGTTGTGTTTTGTATATTGTTTTGTTGATCCATAGTTTAGTTTTGATCAGAAAGGAACCAGTTATGCTTTAGCTTTGATCAACTAGGGATCTATCTGTTTTTTCCTTGTTGTTTTTATTCCCCTATGGTTCTATAGCCCTGAAATTATTCTAGTTGGTTGACAGGACTATAATCATTAAATGAAGCCCATTCAGGTGATGTTTCCAACAGGAATAATAATCTTGACATTATGGGATAGGTGGAAATTATCTCATGGCTGTCTGCTGACGAGCCACCAGGTAATTGCTTAGTAAGGGTTAGGTTAATAGAATGTTACTTTTGTGTTGGGTATCTTGGATTTGGAAGTTGTATAGATAACAACACAGGAAGGTAGGCAATGGGTCTGTTGGTTCAGTTTTTGTGGTCAGTTGCACACAGGCCTTGTGTACAGCCTCTTGATTGGACTGGGTTGGACTCATTTTGTGTGGCAGTGGGATTTTTTGTTTTTTGTTTTGCTGTCACCATGGAAAGTATGTCACTGTAGTGCCTTGTTTTATGCACCTCATGTGTGCAATTATTTATTGTTTAGCTATCAGTGTGGATTTCAACTGAATGTTACCACAGACAATTGTTTTGTAATTGCGCACTCGTATGTATGCACTAACGTTGGACACAGGACCTCAGTTTATCTTCTCAGCCAAAGACCAGAAGACTAGCCTACTGCTTAAGGTGTAGTGGAGATAGAGAAGTTCCTGTGTAACCAAGAATCAACCGTAGAACCTCTCTTTCTCAGATAGGTGCTTTAATTATTAACCATCAAGTTATCAATTCACCATATTTTTTTGAGAAATTAGTAAAAGAAAGATCTGTAGTTTTAAGAAATAATGTGTATGTATACTTTATAAGGTAGAGGAGATTGTTTAAACGAACTAAACAAAACATTATGATGAAGAAATATCTCATGTGCAGGGTCACCGTTTGGCATGTACACAGTTTTCAGCCAACTTATGAGGTTTTCCTCGGTAGAGTGAAAAGTCTTTTCATGCACCCAATAGAGGGTTTCATATCATGTGTACATGATGCAAGTTTGCTTGATAGAAGTTTGCTAGTTCGTATCCAGTTTCTCTGTTCTTTGGGACGAAGCAACTTTGTGATGGTGTCAGTTGGTAGACCCTGTGTGTGAGAGATTTTTTTTTATCATTTACCTTAGTAAATATGGAAATGGTCTCTATGCAAATGAAAATAACATTATGTTCTGTGTGTGTGTGCGTGTGTGCGTGTGTACGTGTGCGTGTGTGTGTGTGTGTGTGTGTGTGTGTGTGTGTGTGTGTGTGTGTGTGTGTGTGTGTGTGTGTGTGTGTGTGTGTGTGTACAGAGGAGGAGGAGGTGGAAAAGTTGACATTTCATCCTAAGTGTGGTGCTCATGCAGCTGTCATCAATAACCAAAGAACAGCGCACAGGCCCAAGTAAGCTTCGCAGTATTTTTTCTGTGGGGATGGGGGGGGGGGGGGAGAGGTTTCAGTTATTTGTGTGTGTATTGTTAGGGGGAGGAAGTAGGCATTATTGGAGATATGAAGTTGAAAGAAAGAAAGTGTGTGTGTGTGTGTGTGTGTGTGTGTGCGTGTGTGTGTGTGCGTGCGTGCATGCGTGCGTGTGTGCGTGCATGCATGCGTGCGTGTGTGTGTGTGTGTGTGTATGAAGGGTTTTCATGTTATGTTACTTGCAGTGTACATGTTTTAGCTAATTCCTCTTCCATCCACTCCTGTAATTCTATGTTGTGTGTGTGTGTGTGTGCTTCACTCTCTGTTTATACGTCAGCCTTTTTATTCTTCAGCCTGTGCTCTTTTTTTCTTTTGCCTGTCCCAACTTCTGTGCTGCCTCATTGGTGTTGATTCTACCTGGCTCATTCTGGTTCCACAGCACACTACCAACCTCAACTTAGTTTATTTGAAGTCCTAGTGCCAGGAAGTTCATGGGAGCCATAGATGTTAGGTCACCATAGGTCTACCCACCTGCATTGCTATTGGGGATCACTTCAGTAGAGTTCAACTGTGCCTCTTCTGATTTAGCTTATTGAGGACGCTGTCTGCTAATCCTCCAATTAATGATGAGGGCTGAGGATGCTGCCTGCCAAACCTCCCATTAAAAACAAGCATTCACATGAAGCCAGACCAAGTGTTAAAGAGACCACCACCATGACCGTCCAACAACATCCACCATGAACCATTGACACTGAAGACACCAATTTGAATTTATATCAGGCACAGAAGTGATACAGGATAACAGGATCTGAGGTCATTATGAAATTAGTGCATGAAGAACCATGGAATCTAGGACAGTTTTCATGATGCTGTCATGATTGATGATTTCATGACAATGAGGATGATGATCATGATGCTGTAGAGTTGCAGTTAAGATTGAAACTGCATGACAGGGCTGTTCTCTACGCTTACTATCATAATTCATATCATGGTATCAATCATACCCAAGACATAAAGATGTCTGCCGTGTTGGTCAGGAAATTTGAGTAACACTCTTATTGATACATCCTTAAAGTGGATGAAACCCATCTGTGGGGTCCCATTCTTTCTGATGAGCCCTTATCATGCTCAGCTCTGGTAAGAGTCAATCAGGGCAGGATGTTCCTCAGTAGTTGTTTTTGATAATGGGGATTTGAACCCACAACCTTCCAGTCTGTAGTCTGATGCAAAACCCTTTCACCATGGTGACTGGTTTGTGTTTGTTCTTGTTCCTCCTTTCTTCATTAGTGGTTTTGGTAAATCTGCCCCCCCCCCCCCCCCCCCCCCCCCCAGAATGATCACAGCACAAGCCTTAAGCCTGTACATAAACCCCCGAGCTGGCCAGGTCCTGAAGTCCTACCTACATAGTGCCATAAACAGGAAAGCTACAAGAGAAAAAGAGCACCATGTAAATCCTGGGAGAAAACAGACAGATTTGCAGAGGGGATGAGAACAGAAGGGGTAGGAAATATACTTGCAGTGAAAAAAGAGAGATTCTTATGAGGGCCATGCGGCATGGAACATGATAATGATGTATTATTTATTTTACCCAAAGTTTTGTTTGGTGGTTCTAGATCTGTTTTAGTTTCTCACTTGCACAGAGACTGCAGTGAAAAACGGTTGTGTTTGAAACAAGTATTTCTTTTTATTGTTTTTAGTAAACAGGGTGATTATAGAATAGCTTGACAGTCTTATTTTACTTTCCTTATATGTACATCCTTGTACATTCATGTGAGCACCCAGTCTAGAAAAAAAACCCCAAAAACTGATGTGTGTGTTTTGTAGTGCCATCAACGACTTCAACAACGGTGTGGTGCTAACCTCGCGACCCTTGCGAGCAGGTGAGATGTTTGAGGTGCGGCTGGACAAGATGGTGAACAAGTGGGCAGGGTCCATTGAGATTGGCGTGACCCTGCACTCCCCGCATCATCTGGACTATCCCTCCACTATGACCAATATCCGCTCAGGAACCTGGATGATGACTGGAAATGGTGTGATGCACAACGGTACCACTGTCATTGATGAGTACGGCCACAATTTGGACAGACTCAAGGTGTGTATGTGTGTGTGTGGTTGGTGGGTTGGGTGGAGAGGAGGAGGGGTGTGTGGTGGAATGGATGATGGGGGCATGCGTGTTTGTTTTGTGTGTCTGGATGGTGAAGGGAAAAATTGTCATGTGTAGTGGTGCTACTGTCTTTGACGAGTACAGCCACAGCTTGGATGGCCTAAGCTATGGTGTTTGGTTGTATTCGTTTTCTTGTCTGTGTGTTTATGCATTTTCCTCTCTGTATATCCATTTATCTGCCTTTGTGTGTGTGCATTTTCCTCTCTGTATATCCATTTATCTGTCTGTGTGTGTGTGCATTTTCCTCACTGTATATCCATTTATCTGTCTGTGTGTGTATGCATTTTCCTCTCTGTATATCCATTTATCTGTGTGTGTATGCATTTTCCTCTCTGTATATCCGTTTATCTGTGTGTGTATGCATTTTCCTCTGTATGTCCATTTGTCTGTGTGTGTATGCATTTTCCTCTCTGTATATCCATTTATCTATGTGTGTGTATGCATTTTCCTCTCTATATATCCATTTATCTGTGTGTGTATGCATTTTCCTCTGTATGTCCATTTATCTGTCTGTGTGTGTATGCATTTTCCTCGCTGTATATCCATTTATCTGTCTGTGTGTGTATGCATTTTCCTCTCTATATATCCATTTATCTGTGTGTGTATGCATTTTCCTCGCTGTATATCCATTTATCTGTCTGTGTGTGTATGCATTTTCCTTATGTGTAGTCGTTCATTGTCTGTGTGTGTATGCATTTTCCTGTCTCATGTGTATCCATTTATTTGTCAGTGTGTTTATGCATTTTCCTGTCTGTGTGTATGCATTTTCCTCTCTATATATCCATTTATCTGTGTGTGTGTGTATGCATTTTCCTGTCTGTGTGTTTATTCATTTTCCTGTGAGTGTGTGTATGCATTTTCGTGTGTGTATGCATTGACCTGTGTGTGTATGCATTTTCTTGTCTCTGTATGGGCATGTCCCTATCTGTATGTGCACAAGGAGAGAGAGCAGGTTTGTATGCCAGGAAAATAGTTTTGTACAATCCAGAAAGTGTGTATGTGTGTGTGTGTGTGTGTGTGTGTGTGTGTGTGTGTGTGTGTGTGTGTGTGTGGTGGTGGTGGTGCATGCGTGCGTGCGTGCGTGCGTGCGTGCGTGCATATATTCATGTGGTATGTTTGTGTGTGTATATGAAGACTTGTGTTCCTGTATTTTATTTTGCTCTCCTATATTCTTTGTGACTAGTGGTTCTTAATACTTATTATTCTCATGTTTGTTTTATTGTCTGTGTTTACATATTAAGTTTGATAATTTTCTGATACTATAAAGTGCTGTGAGTGTGAGCATGCATTTGACATGGACCCTTTGTAATGCATAAATGAAACTGTTAGCAAGATAGTTTATTGGGTATCATGCATTTTAATCCTGATGTTGCAGTTTGTTTTCTCTTGTAGTGTTTTAACCTGTTATGCACTGATTGTTCTGTAAACAGGTGGGAGACAGGGTGGGGGTGTTGAGGAAAGGGGATGGAACTTTGCACTTCTACGTGAATGCTGTGGATCAGGGAGTGGCAGCTAGCAATGTTCCGGACAATGTGTTTGGAGTCATTGACCTGTATGGACAAGCTGCTCAGGCCACCATCATTGATCAGTCAGGTATTTGGGCCTACATGCATGCGTGTACACAAGAACTTGTCATGCACATATGGATATTGGGTTCATATTTCAGTTATAAACACAATTATGCATCCATGCATGCACACATATTCATGCAGGCATACATGCTTACGAACATATTTTTTAGAGACTTGCAGGCACACACACAGAGGCACGCACACAGGCATGCTCGCATGCACACACGCGCGCGCACGCACACACACACACACACACACACACACACACACACACACACACACACACACACACACACACACACACACACACACACACACACACACACACACACACACACACACACACACACACACACACACACACACACACACACACACACACACACACACAACACACACAACACACACACACATGAACATGTGCACTCTAAACATGCATGCACATATACATGCTTACTGATCAGTCGGGTAAGAAGTATACAGTCATATGTCAGTTGCAAGTTGCATGTGTGCCATTAATATAGGTCAGGTGTGCACACTGTTTAGTCAGGCACACATGTTCTCATATATTTAAATTTGAGGAATGTAAAACAGCAAGGAAGAGAAGTGCAACTTCCCTTTAAACAGTTTTGTTTATACACGTCTAAAATTTTTGAGGGGTGGGTCAGAAGGCATCAGTCATTGTTTTCCCAAGAATTGCCTTGCATAGTTTAACTGATTCACCTACAGCTTCTCTCTGTTTGCTTTCAGCTTCTCCTGGCCTTTCCTACAGGCTGTTTTCCTTGTATTTTCCTTAAATTTATCCAGCAATTTACAATTGTTCTTTGTTTTCTTTCCTGTACTTTCCAGTACATTTGAAGAAAGGTACGTTTTAAGATGACAAGGGTCGTGTCACAATTGTGAAATCAAATTTAACCCATATACCCCCACGTCACCCAACGTGAACCATACTATGAAATCCCATGTCAAGGAAAGTAACTCCTGCAATTTTCGATAGTTACTAACTAGAGAAATCAATTAAAAATATAATTACCTTTTTTTGTTTCGAGGAATCTTTTTATTGGCATTGTGCATACAATGAAGTACTCACAGAAAGAGTTTTTTTTTCAGGTTCATTCTGTTTTTACTCGCAGAAAAAATTATAAAGTCGGATTTGATGGTGAACGTTACCAAAAATTTACAGGTGTGATAGTTCAAAGTCAAAGATGCAGTCCAGAAATGCTTCTAAATGGTCTGCAAATGACCCAGAGGACCCAGAACAAAGTCTACTGCAGAAGCTGAGCATGAAACTGTGCAAAGCTTGCACCAATAATAATAATAATAATAAATAGCTTTTTGTATAGCACTATTCTCAGTTCGACTCACTGCGCTGTTACATAAACAAATAATCTTACATACCAATAACATCATTTTTCAATCACACACACACACACACACACACACACACACACACACACACACACACACACACACACACACACACACACACACACACACACACACACACACACACACACACACACACACACACACAAGGGTGGGGGGGGTATACTTATGAAAATGCAGATCAACAGGCAGATCATACACAACACCAACATTTTCAGAAAATTCCTTTACTGAAACTGAGCCTGAAATGTCCTGCCATTTTCGGTTTTGGAGGTCAGGCAATCGATCGACACTCGACCCACCTTCGCCGTCACTCTTACTCTCACTATCGTCGAACTCGGCGGCAACAGCTTCCAAGTCCATATCTAGGTCACTTTCTACATCACATGGATCAACTTTATTAACTCACTCCCCGCGAACCACTGCGATCGCAGTGGTCTCGTACACACCACTTCCACACGAACCACTGCGATCGCAGTTTCCGACTTTCGGATTTTTTTAGAACAATGACGTCAACTTTTGTACAAAAATAGAGTGATGGCTCTCAAGCTTAACCAATCGTCTGCCAGATCCCAAACCAGTATCAGTTTGTCTGCTATAGAATGACAAAGCGAAGTTTGATTTCGTACCCACTTGGTCGGTGTCGTTTTTCATAACAACAATGGCGTCTGCAAGTTCAACGCGTGAGGAGAGACAGCAGAGACATCGACGTTTCACGACTCGAGAAGTAATTGAAATGTTACAAACTCCTGGATCAGACGTAGAAGAGGATGAGGAAGACAGTGAGAGTGATTTTATCGCTGAACAGTCTGAGACTGGTGAGTCTGACAGTAGTTTTGAGGCCGGTGCAGAAGAAGAGGAGGAGGGGGGTGGTGAGGCTAGTAGTAGCTCAAGTGACGAAGCTATACGGGTTGACGGCAGACAAGTGACTGGAGAGGAGGTTCTAGAATTGTTGAGGAAGGAATGGCACCAAGATTTTTTCATGTTTCCGTGTATTCCTGACTACTCTGGCCAGAACACAGAGGGACTTCGTTTGGAAAACATGGCAGGCCACGCCCCTCTCGATTTCTTTGATCAGATTTTTGACAACGAGTTTTTAGGTCATATCGTTACAGAGACCAATCGCTATGCCCAAGAAAATCTTGCTACCAGAGGTGTGTTATCTCCTAGAAGTATTTTTCACCAGTGGAAAAACATTACACAGAGAGATTTGATTGGGTTTTTTTCCATCTTGGTGCACATGGGACTGCTACATAAGCCTGAAGTGTCAGACTATTGGTCTATGAACCCAATTCTGCAAACTTCATTTGCAAAAGCTATAATGAGCCGGGACAAGTTCCAGCTCATCTTGGCCATGTTGCATGTTAGCAACAATGCAGACTTCATTCCTAGGGGCAGACCAGGCCACAACCCACTGCAGAAGATCCAGCCTGTCTACAGCCATCTCCGCCGCAAGTTCAGGGAACTTTATGTGCCTGGAGAAAATGTGTGCATAGATGAGGCTATGTGTCCTTGGAGGGGCAAGGTAGGCTTTCGTGTCTACATGAAGAACAAGCCTGTTCGCTGGGGCATGAAGTTGTATGAGCTGTGCGAGTCGAGTTCAGCTTATGTATACGACTTCGAGATCTTTGCAGCAGACCCTCAAATCAGTAACAAACCGGTGGATGTGGTCATGAGGCTGGCAGAACCGTTGCTGAATGAAGGGCGCAGTATGTATGTTGACAATTACTACTGCTGCCCTGAGCTGGCTGACAAACTGGTGGAAAAGGACACACACTGCGTGGGTACAGTACGTTCCAACCGCATCGGCCTGCCGAAACATGAAATTCAAGCACCTGTCGAGCGCGGCACAGTTCGAGCATTCCGACAAGGTATGTGTATACAATTTTATTGTGCTCTTTTTATTGATTAGTCTGTTTTATTTTTATTATATATCATGTTTTTTATTGATGAGTTTAGTTTATTTCTATTACATATTATGTTTATTACATTATATTATATTTCATTATATTTTATTACATTTTCTTTTCAGAACTGCAACTGAAGATGCCGACAACTAAATTCTCATTTTTGTTGTTTGTTGTTGTTGTTGGTTTTTTGTTGTTGTATAACTGAATACATATACAATACAATTTATAATAATAAATAAACAGGTGTCTATCCCTCACATTGGTATGTTTCTGTGTGTAATCAGTGTGTGAACATTTGAAATATTCTGACACTGAGCATTATAGTAGTAGTAGACTCAGCTGAATTGATGTTGAATTGAAGTTTATGTATTGTCTGTTTTAGCATTTTCAATCTGTCAGTGTGCTTCACAGACCATGATACTGCTAATATTTTCTTTGCATTTTCAGAATTTTCAAGATTATTTAGCTGAAAGCTGCTGTGATGAGGACCAATGTGTGTGGTGTCATTTCATGTATCAATAAATATCATAAATCAAAACTCTATGATCAGATAAGACATTTTTATCTCTGACAGCTTACATGTTGCTTTCTGTTGTAGGTGGAGTCAGTGTCCTCAAGTGGATGGACAAGAAACCAGTCCACCTGATCACCACAAAGATGGACCCGACAGAAATGAAAGAGGTGGTGTCACGCAGCGGGAGAAAAAACAAGCCTGTGGCAGTCCAGGACTACATCCAGAACATGGCAGGTGTGGATAAGAGTGACCAGCTGATGGCATACATGCCTCTAAACAGGAAGACCATGAAGTGGTGGAAGAAACTTTTCTTCCATTTGTTTACGCTGTCCCTGATTCAGGCATACATTTTACACAACAAATTTCACCGCATTGAGGGGCAGCGTAAGTTTTCACTCAAGAAGTTTGTGGTGGCTGTGGGCAATGCTCTTGCAGAGAGATACCACAGCACTCCTGCAGCTGCTCCTGTCCCTGTTCCTGCTGCTGTGCCAGTTGCTGGTCCTTCTACTGCACCTGTTGCTGGTCCTTCTGCTGCACCTGTTGCTGGTCCTTCTGCTGCACCTGTTGCTGGTCCTTCTGCTGCACCTGTTGCTGGTCCTCCTGCTGCGCCTGCTGTTCTACCCCGACATGCTCCTGCTCCTCCCATGCCTACACCGGAGACCCGCCTGGCTGGTGGACATTACCCCAGTCGGATTGGCCAGTACCAAACTGGCAGAACCAAATTCAGGGATTGTTTTGTGTGCACTGCGCGGGCTGCACGCCAACCTGATGTTGCGAAGCGACGCCAGACACCAAACTGCTGTGAAAAGTGTGGGAAAGCACTCTGTGTGGACAAGCCAGCCTGGGGGAAGGATATTTCCTGTTTTCAGGTGTACCACACAATAAAAAACTATACAGACTATTGACAAACTGAATAACTCTTGTGTTAGTAAGTGTTAGGTTTCTCTGGATATTTTTTTCTGTGTGGGGTCAACTTACGTAAGTACATATGTGTATTCCTTGGCCTGTTTACTTGTCAGTGGTGTGAAAACTGTGTAAGTATATGTTTTTTCATGGTTTGTGTTGTATTTGTGTGAACAAAAACATTCTCTGGACCAGCCTAGTCTTCATTATGTGGAGTGACACTCCTGCGGTCTGCATAATTTTGATACCAGAAAAAGGGTCATTTATACCTCCCATCTAAATCAGACATTTTTCACATGAAACACTTGAAACTTTGCACTGTAGTGCACCAACATGTCAACAATAAATCCTTAAATTTTCATGTATTTGTGTGGAGTATTTTTTTTTTAATGATTTTTGTTCTAACCAATACAAATGGCCAGTATACAGAAGCAAACATAGGAAAAATCCCCCCGTGGGGAGTGAGTTAACAAGATCCTCTACCGTAAAACCTTCAAATTCTTCTCCGTCATTCGACAGATGCCGCGCGCCATAACTCCTCATCGGTCATGAGACTCATTTTCCAAACTTTGAAAATTCATAGCACCATGAAAACTTGATTGATTTTGACACTGTAAAGTTCTAAATGCGGGGCAGGAAGTCGCCAAAATGAGGCTCTCACTCTCGCGGGATTCTCATTTATGTAAACAATGATGGCCACGTCCATCGTGGTCACGTGTACAGCAGGCGCTGGCGGCCGCTCTGCAGTAATATGGGTTAAGATATTGTCAGCTGCTCTTAATGTTTTCAACTGTATATTGGTGAAACTGGATGTACCCTTGATACCCGTTTCAAAGAACACTTGGCTGATACCCGACATCAAAGAGATAAAACTATCTCAGATCATTTCAACCAATCAGATCACTCAATCAACGACATCCGGGTGAAAGGTCTGTGGCTTCTATACAATGACAGCACCATAGACAAGCAAGACAGAGAATCCCATCTCATAGATAAACTTGGAACATGCAAGCCACATGGTCTCAATGGCAAACCATAAAGAATTTCTCAACAGAATTGAGTTCATGCCACTTCATGTACTTTTATCCGAACATGGCTCTTTGTTCATGTACTTTTACCTTGGTGTGTGTGTGTGTGTGTGTGTGTGTGTGTGTGTGTGTGTGTTTGTGTGTGTGTGTGTGTGTGTGTGTGTGTGTGTGTGTGTGTGTGTGGAATCTTCTTTTAATGTGCCTGTGAGTCCATGCATATTTTATTTATGATACTTTCTTTCCCCCTTTCCATATCTTATCCTGCTGAAATTCCTGAAATGGACCAGTTTCCCATCTCAGGTCTTGGCTCTGCGGCTGCACATATGCACCCCCCTAAACCCCCCCCCCCCCCTTTCCCTTTCTGTTATCTCATCTGTTTATAATTGGTTCTAATTCTCGTTTCACAAGACAGGCCCAGCCGCGTATGACTAAGGGTTTTTTCTCCGGGTACTCCGGTTTTCCCTTCAGCCCCTTGGCTGTTGGTTTAGGATGTTTTTCTTCCTATTCCAAGGCCAGACTGGATTTGTTGCACTAGGCACGATCCATTTACATCAGCCTTACCTCATAATTATAGCCCTGGACCCTCTTCAGGACAAAACAATACTAATATGGCATGACCACTTTTCAAATTGCAGAATTCATCTCACTTCCCATCTGACATCATATTTGCCTCCCATCTTGCCATTTCTTACCATTACTCACAAACACATTGTGATTTCATTTAGTCCTCATCTCCCACTGGACAAAGCAGCAGGGAAGTTTCAGTCTTTTTCTCCTAATTTTGTATTTAGTGTTAGTTTGTGATCTTCATTCCCGCTTGACAAAGGCCAGTTGGCAGAAAATTTGTGCCTCTCTTGTCTTGTATTAAATACACGTTCTGATTCTATTTTCGTGTTTTTTCTGGTTCCTGAGGTATTGCCAGAAGTTTTGGAGAATGTGCTGTTCACACACCTTCTTCAAAAAGTGCTGATTTTAGATTTTTTACTCTTTTGGTCCAAATGACCTTGACTTTGGTGCCTTACCTTTCAAACGTACCATTTCACAGTCCTCAACAGTCCACACTTTTGACCTATATTTGGTAAAGATCCATCCATAAAGAGCTGAGAAACTTGTGTCCGTACATGTTTTTTAGACAGAGACACCCATATGGCACACACCTACCCACACATGCACACACACACACCTCTTTCCGATTGATATGAAATATTCTCCCTTTTAAAAAAAATGGAGGCACTCATCTCTGTTTTTAAATAGGGAGATTCAACAAAAAGCAGTGTCTATCACCTCACTTAGTGTTATGGGACTACCTTTGTCCGTTCTTACAGGCAGTCACACACATGCACACTCTCACACACATGTTCACTGTCACACACATGCACACTCTCACACACATGTTCACTGTCACACACATGCACACTCTCACACACATGTTCACTGTCACACACATGCACACTCTCACACACATGTTCACTGTCACACACATGCACACTCTCACACACATGTTCACTGTCACACACATGCACACTCTCACACACATGTTCACTGTCACACACATGCACACTCTCACACACATGTTCACTGTCACACACATGCACACTCTCACACACATGTTCACTGTCACACACATGCACACTCTCACACACACATGTTCACTGTCACACACATGCACACTCTCACACACATGTTCACTGTCACACACATGCACACTCTCACACACATGTTCACTGTCACACACATGCACACTCTCACACACATGTTCACTGTCACACACATGCACACTCTCACACACATGTTCACTGTCATACACCCTTCATTGACTATTGAGATGAACACATGTTGTTATTCAAATATAGATGGGCACAATAGTTAAGTTGGTTAGGATATCAGACTTCCAGTCAAGAGTTCAAACCTGCTTGCACACCAACTGGTGGGTAAAGTAAGGAGATTTTTCCCATTTCCCAGGTCAACATATGTGCAGACCTGCTTGTGCCTTATTCCCTTACATGTGTATATTTGCATGCAAAATATCAGATATGTACATTGAAAATTTTTTAAGCCATGTCCGTGTTCGGTGGCTTTTGGAAACAGGAAAATACCTAGCATACACACCCACTAAAGACAAAATTGTGTAGCAACAATTTTATGCCTGCTCAGTGTGGGCCAAACAGTGTGCGTACACAAGTCAGTAAAAGCATTGTGGAGTGGAATTTAAGCCAGGTAGGATGTGATGTGCACCCAGCATACCTGCCTGCCTGCCTGCCTGTCGGCGACATCATTCTTGATGGTAGCCGCTGATGCATGCCCCGTCAGCTGTCTCCATTCCCTTCTGTCCACAGTCCTTCTGTAGATTTTACCTTTTGGCGACTTCATCCACTTGGCTATGTTTTCTACATAGGCAGTCGGCGGTCTTCCTTGTCGTCTCTTGCCCTCCATTTTGCCCTGGGTTACAGTCTTCATTACATGGCAGCTCTGATGTCTCGTAGCATGTCCAAAGTATTTCCTTTTCCTTTCTAACCAGATCTAAAAGTTCAGGTTGTTTGTTCAGTTCTTCCAGAATTTTGGTTAGTTTGTCTTTCAGGTTGTTTGATCAGTTCTTCCAGAATTTTGGTTAGTCTGTCTTTCAGTCCAGCTTGTTCTTAGCAGTCATCTGTAGAACCACATCTCTGCACTTTTGATTCTGTTTTTATCTGCAGCTTTAAGAGTCCATCCCTCACTTCCATATAACACAACAGGCCCAATTAGTGTTTGCAGTATTTTAACTTTGAGCTCATTTCCTAAATATCTGTTTTCCAAACCCAGCATATACACATCAGCAAAAGCATTATTGAGTGGAATTAAAGCCAGGTATGTTGTGATGTGCACCCATCTGATATTAACCGGCCTCCCTGTATTTCAGGGTAAGAGATGTTGAAAAGTCTACTTTTTGTGTACGTCAGACTTGCTGAGCTCCCCTGACCTGGACTCTAGTGTCTTCATGGAAACGGACGAACTCAAGTTCCATTCCTTGCATGGCCGAAACGCAGCTGTCATCAACAACGGCCACACAGCTGTGCGTACCAATGACATTGGCGAGTTCAATGATGCCATTGTCATGAGCAGCCGCGGTCTGCGTGACAATGAGTTGTTTGAGGTTGTCATTGAAAAACTTGTGGATCGCTGGTCTGGCTCCCTAGAGGCTGGTAGGTTTCTTTCTTCCTTTTCTGTGAGTGATGTGGTGGTGGGAGGTGGGGAGGGGGAATGAGAAATAGGGAAATGAGGGGTGGTGGGTTGGGTGGATGTGTGTGTGAGGGGTGGGTTTATGTCAGATAGTCTTAAGTTGTGGACCTCTGGTCTGACTCTTAGACTATTGAGGATGTAGGGTAGGGGTGAGTATCAGTGTGTACACATGTGTGTGTATGTGTGTGTGTGTGTGTGTGTTGTGTATGTGTGTGTTGTGTGTGTGTGTGTGTGTCACTGTGTGTGTAGTGGTCATAAAAAAGGCTAGTCTTATTCCTTAGAGCCAGATGTTTGTATGTGTGTGTGTACGTGCTGTGTGTGTGTGTGTGTGTGTGTGTGTGTGTGTGTGTGTGTGTGTGTTGTGTGTGTGTGTTGTGTGTGTGTGGTGTGTGTGCGTACATGTGTGCGTGTGTGTGTGTGTGTGTGTGTGTGTGTGTGTGTGTGTGTGTGTGTGCATGTGTTTGTGTATGTTTGTACAGAAGGGATACATGTGTATGTCATGTGTGTGAGATGGTCATTGAAAAACCTGTTGATCAGTGGATTTCATGTGTGTTTGTGTTTGTGTGTGCACACGTGTGCGTGATTGTGTGGTGTGTGTGTTTGCGGATGTGTGTATGTGTACATGCGTATGTACATGTTTGTAAGAGAGTAAAAAATGTATGTCATAACATAATTGTTTGTTTTTACTCAAAGCTCTATCACTGATATTCCCACAACGTGTGTATTTGTTGGCTTCAGGAGACGAACTGTCTTAATTTCTATGAAGTTCAGCTAATTTCCTGTAACTGAATTTGTCGAGATTTTATGTGTGAGTGAGTGAATGAGTGAGGAGAGAGAGAGAGAGAGAGAGAGAGAGAGAGAGAGAGAGAGAGAGAGAGAGAGAGAGAGAGAGAGAGAGAGAGAGAGAGAGGAGGTGTGTGTGTGTGTGTGTGTGTGTGTGTGTGTGTGTGTGTGTGTGTGTGTGTGTGTGTGTGTGTGTGTGTGTGTGTAAGGGGTTGGAATGTGTGTGAGTGTGTGTGTTTGTGTGTGTAAGGGGGTAGAGTGTGTGTGTTCGTGTGTGTGTGTGTTTAATGTGTGTTTAATTGTATGTGTGTGTGTGTGTTTGTGAATGGGTAGAGTGTGTGGCGCTAAGTAGATCCTCAAGACCTTGCCAGCGCTTAGGGTATTATGCACAGGTTTACATCTTACACCACAATCATTTTGGACCTTGTCTATCAATTGGCTCGTGTAAAGTCAGTGCATGTACATGGAATTGATTCCAAGCATGGAGACACCACCTTGAGAAACTGAAAATGAAATTGAGGTTGCTGGGTTTGTGTTTTTCTGTGTATGTGGAGGAGAAATGTGGGTTTTGGCTTCATATACATGTACCCTGTTAGACTGAATTATGGCGCCAGCTGTCATGTCTTAGATGAAAATAACTGCTTTATAGTGTGTGTATGTTTGATCGTGGTTGTTTAAAAATGTATTTTGAAAAGAAAAACAAAAGTTTAAAGGTTGGTCAGGTGTTTGGTTCCGAGAGGCATCCTTTTTCTGTATATGTATATGTGCGTGTTTGTGTTTTTTGTGAGAGAGAGAGAATGTGTGTGTTTGTGTGTGTTACAGTGTGTAGATGGGTTCATGTGTGTGTGTTTTGTGTGATGACTATGATAAAGATGATGATGTTTTAAGTGGTTGCTGCTGCTGCTGCTAATTAAAATGTATAGAAATGTCCAGAATACATGTATTTGTATATATGGATATGTGTGTGTGCGTGTGTGTGTGTGTATGTGTGTGTGTGTGTGTGTGTGTGTGTGTGTGTATGTGTACATATATATGTATAGATGTGTGTGTGTGTGTGTGTGTGTGTGTGTGTGTGTGTGTGTTTGTGTGTGTGTGTGTATGTGTAACATATATGTATAAATGTGTGTGTATGTGTGTTTGTATGGTGTACATAAGACTGTGTACATGTGCATTGTGTGTTGATGATGATGATGATGATGAAGTCAATGTGTAGAAGTATTCACCTGCTTACCTTTCAGTTCTGCTGGCAGGTGTTACCATGGTGAAGCCAGAAGACATTGACTTCCCCAGCACCATGACTGACATTCAGTATGACACCTGGATGCTCAGGTGACCAAGCTTGCAAACACACAGCCGAACATAAAGACATGAGCGCTTGTACAAGCACACTGGAGCATTCACACATGGAAATGCATGTATACATGCAAAACACTCACGCTGACAGACAAACCAGTTTATAAATGTATGAAGATGGAGATGTATTTGTGTTTTGCAGTCATGTTTGCACACACACTTGTATATGCTTGCTTACAGGAATGCAGGTATATATAAACATGCTCATGTGTACATGCATATGTGCATGCACAGACATGGAGGAAATATCAGCTTGAAATCTTTTCACTACCTGTAGATTGACAGGTCATTTGGTCGCTTTGTACCATGTGATATTTAGTCAGATATCCCACTTTAAATATATCTTCTGAAGAAAACTTATTTCTCTCAAAATAAAAAGTGTTAGTTTTTTGGATTAATCATATTCACAAGGGGAACTTAATAAAGAACATCTTTTTTTCTTTTGAAGTCAATGTTTTTGTGGGGGCAGAACTATGTCATAGCAGTCATTAAGAGATGACTGCAAAGGTGTAAAAAACAATGACAACAAAAATCTAAGGGCTTAAAATAAGTAATGATTTCTTGTGTGTTGAAGGCAAAGTGACAGCAATACAAATATTTCAGGGCAATTGCTGAAGAGCAGACATTTAAAAGAGTCTAGCTTTAAGCATAAGAAAAGCAATAGGGTAAAGTATATAGTAAGTTTATGAATTTTGAAAGAAAAGGCAAAAGCAAATACTTTCAGTGTAGTGATAAACTTTTAGTTAATATCACATAACATAAACCATATCTTACAAGAAAATTAGCATTCTCGACCATCTGGTTGAGTATTTTGCAGGTAGTATGGTCTTCTGCATCAGCTGAGCTAATGCACCTGTAAGATATGGTAAGTGTATCTATGAAAAGGGGATTTGAATTATAATCCCCGAATTATTAAAAATACTGACGAACCCCCCCTCCCCCAGTTACATAAAGTATATGATATTTGTAATTTCTTGTGTTTATAAAGAAAGGTTATACGTTTAAGTTAAAGTGCAGTTTTGTTTTGTTAAGTATAAAAACAAGAACAAAAAACCAGTAGGTTACATTACATGGTAGGAGTAATTTCATGTGATTTGATTCAATTAGGCTAATAATGAGTGTACAAAAGAGAGCAAGACTTTACTATGTAAATATTAAATTGGTTAATAGCAAACCAAATTGTTGTTCAAGGTGGTCAGAGAAACTAAATATTAATATTTCTTGGGAAAAAGTGTTTCTAAAACTTCATAAATTAAATTATGTCAAATTAAAATGGTTGCAAATAAGAATAGTTCAACGGATTATTGCCACCAAATTAATATTAAACACAATGGGTATAGCAACTACGACAAATTGTACATGGTGTAATAATGCAAGCGACTTTATTGAACATTTTCTGTGGAACTGTTAATGTGTCCGTAATTTTTGGAATTCAACAGAAAAACTAATCAACGCAAGATGTGAAAATACCTTCAACATCAAAATCACACGAAATCTAGTATTGTTCGGTGTTGATCAAAATATAAAAACAGATAGAGTATTTGATCTTATAATAATGCTTGCAAAATCATTTATATATAAATGCAAAGTAGACAAGTGTGTTCCGAATATACATACATTCCAAAGAATGCTGAAGCAGATTCAAAATTGAACAATATAATGCCAAAATAAACTTTCACTTGTCCATTTTTATGCTCAGTGAAATACAGGCAAATGTTCTCCGTGTAGAAAACAGACTTTCTTCATGACATGTTTCTTGAATATTGATGTACTTAATAAAACCATTATTGATTAGAATATTGTCTTATATGTTTTGTAAGCTATAGGTTTTTAAAGAAATTTTTTTTTGTGTGAACAATTATTGTCTTATTTGTATAAATTGAATGATTTCTGTTGCCACATTGTTCGATGATGCTTGATTATCGTTAAGCAAAGGAATGTAGTCTTTGAAATTGATTCATAGGGGAAATGTTGACATGCGTTAGATCTTAATGTTCATTTTTGAACTTCCAATGTGAAAAACATCATTCTGTACATTCAAAAAACAAAAACCCAACAGAAACAAACAAACAAACAAACAAACAAACAAACAAACAAAAACAAACAACAAAAAACAAAAACAAACGAACAAAACAAAACAAAAACTGGTAAGATTGACAGATGTATTTCGAATATATGTACTTTTCAAAGACTATTAAATATGATTCAGAATTGAACAATGTAATGCCAGAGTGGACTTTCATTTGTCGGTCTTCTGATGCTCAATGGAATAACTGTAAACCACTGCTTTCTTAATAGAGATCAAATTCATCTTTATGACATTTTTGAAATCTTGATGTTCACTTTGAAATCTCCCATGTATGTTGTATGTTGTCAGATGTCTAAAAAGTTCCTCTTATGTGTATGAATTGAATTTTTTTTATTACTACATTGTTTGTTGATGTCTATTCATTGTTAAGAAAATGAATAAAAAAAGTTGGGGAAAAAAATGTCATGTGATTTGAAAGAGAAGTTGAACAAGTTTTTCTTCTGAGCAGTAGCTTAAAATGTATGGCAATTTAATGCATTTGAAAAGAAAAATGAAATGAATTTTTTATTTCAAGTGCAAAAAATGTAAAGGGCTAAGTAATTTCTTATGTTTTGGAAAAAGAAAAGTTAAAGCCAGTATATTCAGTGTCATGATGGTTTTTGCCAGTGGAGCAGCCATAATGCAAGATGGAGCCACGATCCACAATGGCTATGCCCTTGACCTTGACACCATCACTGTGGGAACCAGGATTGGCATGATGCGCTGTGCTGACGCCACACTCCATTTCTTCCGTGATGGCGTTGACCAAGGGGTTGCCTGCACTGATATACCTACAGGTTCAGTGGATTTTTTGTTTGGTTTTGTGTGGTTGGTTTTTGTGTTGTTGTTGTCTTTGATTTACTGTCATTTTTCTCCTTTTTTCCGGTTGGAAAATGGAAGAAGAGACTAAAATCAAAGTGTGTAAATGTGTCTACAGCCTTCAGTAAAACATATTTAAGAAGATGTTTTGAGGTTTTTTTTAATGAATCTTTCATCATATTTGGGTCCACTGTTTCCATTTCCATTTTTGCAATGTGGTGTAAAAGTACTGAGATAAGTTCCATATGGATCTATACTACAGATGCTATATGATAGAAAAGTACACAAAATGTTAATGGCAAATGCCAAACACCTGCACATAAACCTAATGTGCTGGTGAATTTTGAGGTTCTGCCTAATATGTGGGTTCAGTGCTTGTATTTGAATGCTAGTGTCAATCCCTCTTTTACATGTTGTTGAAAAAGTGTTGAATTGGGTCTCCCCATAAGTTGGACCATCCAGTGCTAGTACCAGCCTTCTTGATGAAAACGGCTACAAATGCTGTCAGATTTATAAAACAGCATGTCATTTATAATGGGTCTTCTGGAATAGGTTTGAAACCCAGTAATGGATCATGGATACATTTGTCTGAGCGAAGCTGATTCAGTTTTATGCTTTGTGGTATGTCTGTGTATGTATACCATGGTGACTTGTTAGTGATAGATATTTTTATACCATGCCTGTTTGTGGGTGTTCATATAATCCCTGTTGTCCAGTTTGACTGCAAGAGTTTGAATCTGGAAGAAGAGAACAAACTTTTTGCGCGCAACCTTGTGTCCATATTCTCAGGAATGGATGCCTGACCCAGTTCAGTGTGGGGAAGGTAAATCAGCAAAGGGGAGGAGATGGGCACCTCTTTCATAAAATTAGTTGGCCCAGAGATATGTTGAAGTCTCTGCTCTCCTATAGTTAGGGCTATAAGACAACTTTCAGTTTTTTACCAATTTGTTGGTAGTTGTCTATGCTGCAAAGTTGCACAGTCTTTAATGTTTTACTTGATGATGCGTACAGGTGTGTATGCTGTGGTGGACCTGTATGGGCTGTGTGCCCAGGTGTCCATCACAGGAGGGTCTGTGGTTCGAGCCCCAGACACTCAGGTGGTTGTAACAACAGCGGCTGACACAACAGAACAGTCGTCGTCACCTTCTGTGCTCAAAACAGGTGGGTTGGTTGCATGTGTGTATGTGTTTTTTTTCTCTATATTTTTTCTTTCCCTTGCCTTGCTTGAGGGTTTTCTTTCTTATAAAACTGACAAAAAGACAACATTTTGATATCAGTCTTTTGTGTTCCATTGATATTTCATAATCAAGACATGATATCTCTGCTCTTACACTCACTTCACATGTTGGCCTGTTTGCTGTCCATCTTCATGTTTCCATCATTCTGGTGATGCTAACTTAGTGTTGCATTGGTCCCTCCTCCAAACTCCCCCCCCCCCCCTTTTATCAGGGCATAGGGTTTTGAGTAAGGTCAGTGAGTCTGCCTGATAATTGCTGGCAGATTTGGGTGGTGGAGTGCATGTGGAATTGTGTGAATGCAGTGAACCCTCTTGAACAAACTCAAAACAGAATTCAGTGTGCAACAGAGCATTGCACATGAGCATGATGACCCAGTTGGTCATGACATTGGCATTCAGATTTGAAGGTCTGAGTTCAACCCTGCCTTTGAAGCACCAGGTGGATAAAAGGTGGAGATTTTTCTGATCTCCCAGGTCAATGTGTATGCAGACCTGCCACAGCCTGTACCCCCTTCATGTCTGTATACAGTTAGAACATCAGATATATATAGGTTAAAGATTCTGTAAGACATGTAAGTGTTTGATTGTTTATGCGGAGCTGCCAATTTTCCGATTTTTCTCAGCTTCGGAGGAAAAAATGTGCTTTCCGAGAAAATAATAAAATTCGACTGATAATTTTTTCTTCTTCTGAGAAACATTCGGCTGTTTGTCAGTCTGCTGATCTCTCGTAGCAGATGACGAAACTTCGAGAAGGGGGAAATCTGATATAATTTTTTGTTAAAGTCATTTCCAGTTTATTTTTGTCATGCATGGCTTGTCTTCAGAACCAATTGCAAAACTTTTAAAGAGTGTGACCATGTCTCAAGCCGATATTCTGGAGAGAGGATCTGCCGCAGCAAAACGTTTCATAAAGACTGCAAAAATGAGCGGTGTTGGGAGTAGATTTCATGAAAAATTGATGTCATGGAAATGAGCACATGGCTTTCAGAAATAGTAGAGGCTGGCATAGCCTGCTTGTGCTGTAGTGAAGTCAGTTAAAAAATAACTATAGCGGAGTAGGCATCCACAAACTTTCAGACCATTTCAAGTCAAAGAAGCACCAGATGAGGCAGGAAACTGCAAAGAACATTGAAGCTGTTCATTCTAGGTCGTTTTGTGATGTTTGTTGGAGCATACATTAGAAAAGCACCGAATTATTTTTTCTTGAAATCTGACCACAGTATGTGTAAAATATCTGCTTCAGTACAAAGGATCACAAAGAAGTCTAAATTTGTGCCAGATAGCATCAGATTGCACTATTTTGCATGTGTATTGAAAATTTTTCCAGGGGTCCATACCCCTGGACCCTCTCTAGATTTTCAGATTTCTTTCATTTGGCATTTATGGGAACAGAATGCAACCAGCATGCGCAATCACCAAAGACAGTATATACAGACTGCTAGTGTGGACCAGCTAAAACGCATACACATATCCAAGAAAACAGTGGTCAAAACAAACAAAAAGAGTGATCTGTGGCAAAACCAGTAATCGGTGTACATTCTCAGTTGCTGTTTCTGCTTTCAGGAACGTCACATCGATTCAGTGGATGTTGTGGTAAGAACATCACCCTTAAGAACAATGGCTGTACTGCTACGCGTGTGCAGGGCTTTTCTAAAGGAGTCATCTTCAGTTCTGACCCCCTCAAATATGACGAGGTCTTTGAGGTAAGTCGGTTTGTGTTTTTTTTTTTCCAGATGGGATAGTGGTGATGATGAGTGTAATTTGCAGGGATTAAATTTGTCTTTTTGTTCCCATAGGTGTGGCACCCAACATATTTACCCTTCTCATTGCAAATAGATGGACCAAGTGGTGCCTGTGGAAGGGTATAATTTCCATCAGCCCTCTCCGTCACCAACGTTGCGGACTTCCTTTCGTACCTCTCCTCCACTCTGAACCTTTCAGTGTCCTCAGTTAAAAGCCCTTTGAATCACCATCTCCACCACTTTGAGTCAGATCAGTGGCCCCTCCCATGAAGTTGCTCCACTTTCATGTGATGTCTGCAGAGGCATCTCCTTAGGCAGGCCTCTTCTCCTTGCAGAACTTTGGCCTTTGACCTCTTTTATTGTCCTAGAATTCCTCAGAGGCCTCTTTTCATCCTTTGCCAGATGCCTCTATTATGGATCTTTTCAGGAAAACCACTTACTCGTCCTGCTCACCTCAGGCAGGCACTGCAGTGGAAATATATTGCCATAGAGAGCTCCATAAAGACATTTCTGAAGAATGTGATGGCTTGTCCGCTTTTCCAAAAATGTTCTGGAGATAATCTCACCTGTGATTCACATTAAACCCCTGTCCCCCTTCATTAGTGATCATAATGATCTGGATCAGTCTTTGCCCAGTCAGAATACTCCATTATTACCTTCGATGCTCCAGTTCTCTGTGGCATCCTCAACAGCACCGCCTTCTTCATCTCTTTAACCCTCTTACTACAGTTGATATCAGATGCTCCTCTCTATTCCGGTGGCTCTCTAGGATCATTACCAAAGCTTACGGGGGTTGAGGACAGCAGTTCAACTGGCCCAGTGCTCATTAACTGCAAGCCTTGGCTTCTTGCATGGCTTTCCATTTCAACTTTTTTTTCTGCCAGACATCTTGGACGCAGCTTACTGGCACTCCTCTGGGAACATTAATCTCTTCCTACCTCAGGGACATCTCCGGAACGTGCTTGGATAGTTTCCATGGCATCACCTCCACTGTAGGCCCCTATGTCATTTCTGCTTCCAACCAATAACAGATATTGTCACCCACCTTTAGGAAGTGCCTCTTTGCACTTGTAAGATATGGTCAAGTTAGTGCTATCAACCCCTTGAGTGCTGACGTTTTTTGACATCCAGTGTTTTCCATGTGTCAGGGGCAAACGTTGCATTGCTACCATATACATTAAAACAACTGTTGCTTCCATATTTATGGGAGTCTATGCATGAAATTACACAGAATGGTGCATTAGGCATGACTAAATGTATTTTCAGATGATTTATGTAGTAATTTCTTGAAATTGAAATTATTACGTATTTGTAATATTTTGTGGAAATTCCCGTAAAAAACTCATAACCACTCGTGATGGAAACCAGAAAAAAAAAGGAAAAATAGAAAATATGACCCTCCTGATGAAATCTGAAAGTATTCAGACTTTGGCAGGCTTCCTACTAAGAGATCACTGACAGCTGACGAGTTACAAAGAGCCACGGTGTGCTAGTGCACTGAGTGGCTTGGCTGGGTCAAGTCGTCCACTGGGGCACGCCCCCCATCCCCACCCCACTCCATCACCCTAGCCTTCCCCATGCTACTTCTAATACTACTCACTGACAGTGTGGCTTATATAATTCTACAGTGTGGTCGGTCGTCTGTCTCAACCCTGCAAAGTGTTGGCTAGCTGCCAGTATTGCCTGTAGCCACAAACCCTTTGTGTCACGTGCTTGGAAAATCAATACTTTTCTTGTTTGGCCTGTCTGCTGCACATTTCATATCAACAGCGAGTAACTACTGCTGTTTTCAACCACCTCTTGTGTCAGATTTGTCTTTTGAATCATCCTACAGTCATTTATGAGTTTTTGACTCAACTCACATGCTTTCAAAGGCTGAAAACATGCAGCATTGCAAGACAGTCCTGTGTCAACATTTTTGCTGAAAACCAGTTTCTCTTTTTAGATAGATAAAACCAATCTGGTGAGGGTTGCATAGGTCAAAAAGCCATGTAAGAGAAGCCAGCCACTTTTTTTTAACTCTCTCTGAGACTGACAGCATCAGTCAGTGCTTCTCTCCCATTTACATTAGGCTGAAACATGCGTCAAACTACCTCTGTAAATTTCACGTATGTAGGCACTAGGGAAGGCTCTGAGAGCTCCGTAAATTTTACGGATACGGCACTCAAGAGGTTAAATGGGGGATTTTAATTCAGTTCCTTTTTTAATAAACATGTTTACCATATCTTACAACTAAAACCTGCCCACTTACCCCACTGTCCTTTTCTTATTGGTTGGCATCAGATATCCCTTCTCACCTCCGTCACTAAAGAGGTTGATAGACATTCAGGACGGAACTGGGTATAGGGATAGGGGTGGGTGTGACAGTGGCACTTGGCAGTGGGCATCTTTTCACTGATTTCTCAACCACCCAGCCGAATATTTTGCAGTTAGTGTTGTCTCTTGCATCTGTGTGTTTATTGAAAGGGCACTTGAATTTGCTTTGTTTGTTTGATTGTGTTTTATTTTCATTTTGGTTGATGATCACCCTTTTTCCAGACTTTCTTTTAAAAAGAAATTTTCCATCCAAAAACAAAACAAAAACAGAAGAAAGTTTTGCTATATCAGTAACTTTGTTTTTTTGAATGAGTAGTAGAAATAAGAAACGGTTGAAGCTTTTGACAAAACTGGCAAACAGTTCTTCATTTCAACTGATGAATCAAATTGATGATTTTGGTGTAAGGAATGTTCAAAAACAGGAGAATATGAATGCTTACGTGAAGGTGAAGGTACTCAGGAAAACAGAAAGATGAATCTATGTGCATTGTATGTAATATGCAAGGATAGTATCCAGTCTAATAAGAGAGCATGTGATTTTTGATAATGAGTCATCAGTGAATGGATTAAAAAAAACTTGCAAGGATTGTGGGGTGAATTGTATTGACTGCAAGTTATCTCCTCTTACCTGGTCAAGCGGAAATGTATATCTTTATGTGCCCATTCACCATGTTTTCTGTTCTTTTCATCCTTAACCATTTTAATGAAGTCCGAGTCACACTGTCCCTCGTATATACTTGCTAAAATGTTTCCCATTTCTATGCTGATGTATGTTTGTTTTTTTAACCATAATGTGCCCTGCTGCCACCAGGTTCGAGTGGACCAGATGTGTTCTCAATGGTCAGGTTCCCTACGAGTGGGACTAACGACAATGGCCATCTCAGACACAACCTCACCTGCCCAGGTGCCCCCCTCTGCGGACCTTATTACTTCCAAGGCAACCTGGCTTGTCTCTGGCGCTAGCGTCTTTTTCTGTGGGGAGGTGGTCCGTGAGAATTACTCTCCTGCCCTTGAGAGGTTGCAGGTATGTGTGTGTGTGTGGTGGGGAGTTGCACTGGAGGGGAAGTTTTGGGTGGGGTGAGTGAAAGTGAGTGATGGTGAGAGGGATGGGGATAGAAAAGCTGGTTATGGGTTGATGTGGGGGGAGGGGGTTGGTATGGTATGTTGTATGTTTTGGGGATAGATATGTGGGTGTATGTGTGTATGTCTGTGAAGGGATGAGTGGATTGGGTTTGCATCTGTAGATGTATGTATATGGACTAAGTGCCAGCATCTTGTTGTGTGGGGGAGTGATCCTTGAGAACTACTCCTCTGCCCTTCAGAACCTGTGTGTGTGTGTGTATGTGGGGATACTAATATTAGCTGTACTTGGCTTATAAGAGACTGTCTTTGTTTATCTGTCTGTACTTGATCAGTTGTCTTTTTGACCTGTCTATTAGTCTTTTTCCATCTGTTTATCCGTCTGTGTAGTCTGCCTTTTTGACCTGTCTGTTGAACAGTCTTTTTATATTTATCCATTTATCTACCTGCGTGCATACTCAACTGACTGTCCCATCTGTTTCACTGCTAACCAGCATTGTCAGACACTTTATGTCTTGGTGAAATTGTCATTTAATGATTGACTTGTATTTGATTTTTCACATAAAATTGACTTAAAGAAAAATTTGTGTAATTTTTTTTATCTGAAATTCATAAGTAATGTGAAGTGTATATCCTACGGAGATACCAGAGGCTTTTTCAGTGTAGATGATAATAATGTGAAGTGTATATCCTACGGAGATACCAGAGGCTTTTTCAGTGTAGATGATAGTAATGTGAAGTGTATATCCTACGGAGATACCAGAGGCTCTTTCAGTGTAGATGATAATAATGTGAAGTGTATATCCTACGGAGATACCAGAGGCTTTTTCAGTGTAGATGATAGTAATGTGAAGTGTATATCCTACGGAGATACCAGAGGCTCTTTCAGTGTAGATGATAATAATGTGAAGTGTATATCCTACGGAGATACCAGAGGCTTTTTCAGTGTAGATGATAATAATGTGAAGTGTATATCCTACGGAGATACCAGAGGCTTTTTCAGTGTAGATGATAGTAATGTGAAGTGTATATCCTACGAGATACCAGAGGCTCTTTCAGTGTAGATGATAATAATGTGAAGTGTATATCCTACGGAGATACCAGAGGCTTTTTCAGTGTAGATGATAATAATGTGAAGTGTATATCCTACGGAGATACCAGAGGCTTTTTCAGTGTAGATGATAGTAATGTGAAGTGTATATCCTACGGAGATACCAGAGGCTCTTTCAGTGTAGATGATAATAATGTGAAGTGTATATCCTACGGAGATACCAGAGGCTTTTTCAGTGTAGATGATAATAATGTGAATCCTACGGAGATACCAGAGGCTTTTTCAGTGTAGATGATAGTAATGTGAAGTGTATATCCTACGGAGATACCAGAGGCTCTTTCAGTGTAGATGATAGTAATGTGAAGTGTATATCCTACGGAGATACCAGAGGCTCTTTCAGTGTAGATGATAATAATGTGAAGTGTATATCCTACGGAGATACCAGAGGCTCTTTCAGTGTAGATGATAGTAATGTGAAGTGTATATCCTACGGAGATACCAGAGGCTCTTTCAGTGTAGATGATAATAATGTGAAGTGTATATCCTACGGAGATACCAGAGGCTTTTTCAGTGTAGATGATAATAATGTGAAGTGTATATCCTACGGAGATACCAGAGGCTCTTTCAGTGTAGATGATAATAATGTGAAGTGTATATCCTATGGAGATACCAGAGGCTCTTTCAGTGTAGATGATAGTAATGTGAAGTGTATATCCTACGGAGATACCAGAGGCTCTTTCAGTGTAGATGATAATAATGTGAAGTGTATATCCTACGGAGATACCAGAGGCTCTTTCAGTGTAGATGATAGTAATGTGAAGTGTATATCCTACGGAGATACCAGAGGCTCTTTCAGTGTAGATGATAATAATGTGAAGTGTATATCCTACGGAGATACCAGAGGCTCTTTCAGTGTAGATGATAATAATGTGAATCCTACGGAGATACCAGAGGCTCTTTCAGTGTAGATGATAGTAATGTGAAGTGTATATCCTACGGAGATACCAGAGGCTCTTTCAGTGTAGATGATAGTAATGTGAAGTGTATATCCTACGGAGATACCAGAGGCTCTTTCAGTGTAGATGATAGTAATGTGAAGTGTATATCCTACGGAGATACCAGAGGCTCTTTCAGTGTAGATAATAATAATAATAATTACAATATTTATATCGCGCTAAATCTTGGTAAATCAAATCAAAGCGCGCTCACTCACCAATCACACGCAGGATCGCACTCAAAGATGAACATTTGTAAAACAATCAATTAAGTCAAAAATAGGCATAAATGTCCATACAATGCTGAAATTATGAACAATGGAAAAATAGCAGTAAAAAACGGCGAAAAAGGCCTCAGAAATTCATTGACGTGGAAAGAGGTGAGTTTTCAAACCTGACTTAAATGCGGAAAGAGTAGATGTGGTCCGGAGCGATAGGGGAAGATTGTTCCACGCAGCTGGTCCTGAGACAGAAAAAGAGCGCTGACCAACGGTTAAGAGTCTAACCTTGGGAATTTGTAGGGTAAGAGTATCAGAGGAAGAGCGCAAGGTGCGAGCTGATGTACGAATTTTGATCTTGTCACAGAGATAGGATGGAGCAGAATGATGAGTAGATTTATAGCATAAGGTGTCTATTTTGTATTTGATTCTATCAGCGACAGGAAGCCAATGCAGAGACCGAAGGAGGGGACTAACATGATCAATTTTTTTCTTTCTAAGGACGAGGCGGGCAGCTGTATTTTGTAAGCGTTGCAGGCAAAGGAGACAAGAAGCTGGTAGGCCAGATAAAAGAGCATGATAGTAATGTGAAGTGTATATCCTACGGAGATACCAGAGGCTCTTTCAGTGTAGATGATAATAATGTGAAGTGTATATCTAGTACAAGCTCTTTCTGGATAATAAGTGAGTGTATTCCACGAGACAGAGCTCTTTCAGTGTAGATGATAGTAATGTGAAGTGTATATCCTACGGAGATACCAGAGGCTCTTTCAGTGTAGATGATAAGTAATGTGAAGTGTATATCCTACGGAGATACCAGAGGCTCTTTCAGTGTAGATAATAATAATGTGAAGTGTATATCCTACGGAGATACCAGAGGCTCTTTCAGTGTAGATGATAATAATGTGAAGTGTATATCCTACGGAGATACCAGAGGCTCTTTCAGTGTAGATGATAAGTAATGTGAAGTGTATATCCTACGGAGATACCAGAGGCTCTTTCAGTGTAGATGATAGTAATGTGAAGTGTATATCCTACGGAGATACCAGAGGCTCTTTCAGTGTAGATAATAGTAATGTGAAGTGTATATCCTACGGAGATACCAGAGGCTCTTTCAGTGTGTAAGAATAACTAAGATAATGTTGGAAGTGTATATATATCCTACGGAGATACCAGAGGCTCTTCAGTTAATGATAGTATTAGTGTATATCACGAATACCAGAGCTCTTTCAGTAGATAATAGTAATGTGAAGTGTATCCTACGGAGATACCAGAGGCTCTTTCAGTATGATAGTATGATGTATATTAGAATAAATTCTGGTAGTAAAGTGTATATCCTACGGAGATACCAGAGGCTCTTTCAGTGTAGATAATAGTCTAATTTTTATAAATTCTGTAGTAAAAAGTTGTTTTCTATCTTCCTGTTTTTGCATCTTTGTTTTTAATCTTTGTATTGCTGCCATTCTCTCTGTCTGCCATACTGGCTGATTCATCTGTATTTTGAAAAATATTTCTGCACATTTTTTTTTTGTCTTTAAAAATTGTAATGTGTAAATGATCTGGTTGCAGGTTGGGTCACGTGTGGGTGTGCGGCGCTGTTCAGACGGCACAATGCATGTATGTTTGAATGGTGAGGATTTGGGAGTAGCTGCCTCTAACATTCCAAAGGTATGTATATCATGATGCTTCACCTTCCCTGAATCTACACTTAGACCTGTGTGCACTTCCAAATTAGCTATAATTGTTCCAGAAAAACTAACTGAAATTTTTGTGTTTGTTGTATTTTACATACAACATTCCAAGTAACCTGTAATGTAGTCTCACAGTAAAGACCCACAAAGTGAAAAAGGTGAAAATGGGAAGTACTTTTCAAAATTCTCATGATACGAAGATCAAAGAAAAAGATTAAAAAAAAAATTTGTGCACATATTATTTTCAGTGCATTTCAACAATGTTTAAAAAGATAACGTAAAATCTGAATGTGTTTGTAGCAAGAAAGGGGTTAATTTGAGTAGTTGCAGTTGTGGTCAGAGCCAAAAAACGTGTTTCAAAATTAATGTTAAAACACTATGTGGTCATATGTTGTGTCTTTAAAAGTAAAACGGGCATGGCTTCTTTGTTTCTGTTGATCTGTAGAATTGCAGTATGGTTAGTATGAGGTAAACAGGCATGCACAATTGTCGAGATTTAGAAGAAATGTTCAAAAGAGATTCAACTGTGTGGTCCCAGTCTTCCCATTAACCCCTTCCCTGCCACAGTATTTGTGGCCTTTCCCATTGCTGTGTGTCGGGACAAAAATCTTGCTTTTTTCAGTATGTTCACTAATTTGTTCACTGCTCATTCATTTCGTTAGATATCTTTTCAGTTTTTGGCAAGTTTTTTCCTTATACCCTTGGCTTTGGTTTGATGTCATAGTTATTAGGTTGGTTAAAAAAATAGTACGATTAGAGCTGATATAATGAGCCTTTTTCTAAAAAAAAAATGCTTTCGGAACATACACACACAATAGCACATAAAACCACACAAAATGGGGCAAAATTTGGTTTTTGTATATAATAAACATCAAGTGAACAAGTTTTTTTCTTTTTGTGATTGTTTTTCTACACAAGTCAAGAACTTTTTTCTACACAAGTCAATAAGTTCTTGGGTGAAGTACAGTGGAGGAAGTGACAGAATAGGCAATTGTTCCGCCATCTTGAATCACATTATCGGGTTCGTTACTTTCTGATGCTAATGAGACTAATATTCAATTCTCTGAACAGTCAAAGTGAAAAAACTGCACAGTGACATTTCCACAAGAGGTTGGCCAAGTTTCTAGTGTTATCTCCCATTTTTGCCCTCGAAATTTCGATGATGAAAATCCCCCGTGGCCGACACGGTTATGGGTGTATGGACATGTCAAAACGGCCCCGCAGTCAACACAGCGTAAGCAGGGAAGAGGTTAAGACCGTAGTACACTCAACTCTGGATAGGAGCTGGTCTGAGCGGAAAAAGCTATGATTGGTGTTTAAACCCACAACTACTTGTCAATGGTCTGCTGTGTTAACAACTTACTAGTGTTGATTGCTAGTCCATCCAAAACTTGAACCTAGCTTTGTCTTGCTTTCTGGGTGGGCATTTTGTATGCTTCATCCCTTGTGCTGTCATAGATTGTATTGACCGTGTGTAGAGTTTGTGTTGTGTTGGCTGTTGTGTTGCCTGACACAGTCATGTATTGTATTGTGTCTGTGTGCAGAACGTGTTTGTGGTGTTGGATGTGCATGGAGTGGTGGAGTCTGTGACTGTCAGCAGCAGCGCACTTGTGGAATCTTTCACCTCTCTTCTCTCTTTGGCCGATACGTCAGAACGAGTTGTTCAGGTAGGATCCATGTCTTTTGATTTGATTGATTGATTGTTACTGATTTGATTGATTGAGTGGTTTGATTGTTACGCTTGTATGCTATTAGTAAGATGGCTATTTGTGATGTGGGTGGCGTAGATGGACAGTGTCTGCTTTGTAATCTGACTGCAAAGGTAGAGAGAGATGTTGTGTGGCCTCCAGTCCACTCTGCAGTGAACGGGTCGCTGACATTATGCAGGGTGGGGCAAAGGAGATAGGCCCACAGAAAAAATGAGGTCTCTACTACCTTCCCCTTTTGACATCAGGGTTATGAGATGACCTTTATCATACGTTGTAACAGTTCATATACAACCGTAATTTACATGTGCATAAGTTCATTTTATGCAGTTGTGCATGGTTAAGTCACTGTTAAAGATTTAGGCCTCTAAGCCTTAATTGGTCAGTGTGCCCTTTCTTGAGGTGTTGTGAATGTTTCAATACATTATGTTTTAAGCTGTTATGTACATATTTTTCATTATGAGACTTTTCATTGTATGAACTGCTTTCAGGCTGATATGTAAATTATCTGTTATTTTGAGGCTTTGAAATAATGTTATTTGGTAGAAAAAGCATAGTTAAATCCTAGTTTTTGTTTCTAGTGGTTCTAGGATAAAAAAATGAATGGTGCTAGGAAGTGATAATGCCTGTTGCTCATTATGCTGTGTTTGTTACTGTGAACCTAGAGAAGATTAAAGATTGAAAGGTTTGTTGTATACTGAGATCTTCCATGATACTTCTTTTCTGTCAGGACCAAGATCAGGACGAGGACACTTCGCTATCATCGGGTCTGTGTTTCCATGGTAATCATGGGAAGAACATCATGCTGAGTGAAGGACAGCGAACAGCGACACGCACGGCCAGCTACAACCAGGGAGTAGTGGTCTCCTCTCTCCCTCTGCCCCGTAATCATCTCATGGAGGTTAGTTTCAAGCTCAATGAAATTATCAAAGGGTCTCGGGAACAATTAAGATAATTAAAATCAATCTGTTGGACACATACCCTCGAGCAGTAATTACTGTGTCAGAAACCCGTATCTGATAAGAGTCGACTGAATTAATGTTTTGTTCATTTAATCCCTTCACTGCTAATGTGTTTTGCTATAGTGAATGCTTAAAAAAATTCAAGTTCAGCTGTTATCTTTTCTTTTAGTTTATGTTTGTAAGATGATGGAAGATAACATCATTAAGTATAGAGTTATAGACAAAAGAATAGGGATTTTGTAACTATTATTTCAGAAAGGGAAAGAAGTGGTATTTAACTCTTTGATTCCCACACCCTGTCCACTAGATCCTGCATTGTCAACATGCCCTCACCTTTCCACCAGCAAAGATAGGATGAAGGAGTCAAAGGGTTAAGTTTTTGCAGTTGGTGGACAGCATGCGGGAGTCAAACGGTTAGGTAATACAGTTATTGACAAAAGAATACAGATTTTTTCTGTAACAGTATTATTTCAAAAAGGGAAAGAAGTGGTATTTAGACTATTATTTCAAAGTACTATATTTGGACTTTGTAATAATGTTAGTTCAAAGTATTATTTCCAAAAGTGAAATGGAAAAGTAGTGGTACTTGGTCTTACAGTGTATGTCAGCAGAGCAGTGGGAGTCATGAATTTTATGATGCACAGTGAACATCAGCAGCATAGGGGAGGTAATAAGTGGCACCAGTATTCAGAGCAACAACCCCATGCCATAGGTGCCTGGAACATTTCCGTGCCTTGCTGAGAATTAGGAACCCTTGGGCCTTAACACATTCCATACTGCATCACGAGATCCTCATGACTCAGCTTTCTCTCTCCATGGACTGTGTCACAAGGATTTCGTGCCCTGAACCATAGTTTCAGTTTTGAGTATATAAATAGAAAATGACTGCATTGCTGACGTAAATCCTTTTCAGGCAAAGGGAGTATACTCTTGTCATTTCCTTTCTGCGTTTACACGACGTTTGAAGCGGCAAAAATGGCAAGATATACCTTGTTTTCTGACAATACCCCCTCCGGCCTTTCTCCTAACATTAGTTGGTCAATAGTTAGTACAGTGACCTATTTTCTTGGTAGGAAAAGTGTTAAGGAAACACAAAAGACGGAGTTGTGCTCTGATAGTGAATTAGAATTTATTCATCTGCTTTTTTTCTACATTATCATTGATGTGTCTGAAATTTTGGACTTGTGAGATGTTTGGCCTGTTCTTTTATATCATTGAAAATGCAGGAAATTATTCAAGTTCGGTTGGTATTCACAGATTCATAGCTTTTTTGTTTATTCTGTGTAATTTGTTGAATATATTTATACCTTTTTTTTATGGGGTAACCTTTGTTCATAACAGTATTACTTTAAAGGGGGATGATTTGACTCTGTTCTTGTCGTTGAGTTTAAAAGTTTTTGATATTTAACCTCTTCTCTGCTTGGTACGAGTAACGCTCGTAGTAAAATCGAAATTCACCACGCCCGTATACGAGTGCCACTCGTAGTAAACTCGTCACGGAAAGCGAGCAAATCTACACAAGAAATGACTGCGCAAAATGTTTCCAACTCTGTTGCTGATATCAGCGAAGAGCCCCATATCCTTCACGTCACCAGTAACTGACCACAGGATATGCAAATCGCGAGTTGAGAGGTTACAGTGATTAGCGAATTCAAGATGGCAGCGAGACCTAGTACGTCGTCGGCTCGACCTGTTTTCAAGCGGTACACTGCGCTTGATGTGTTGGACGAGATATTCAACGATCAAGACAGTGGAGAAGAAGACATGGGAGGATCGGATCCTGACATCAGTGATGAGGAGGAGACGGATGGGAACCAGCACCATCCACTTTTATCGGAGATAGGTGCTGGTGATGACGTGGATCCTTCGTTCGCTCCCAGTGAAAGCAGTGGGGAAACCAGTGCTAGCGAGGGTGAAGAAGAGGAAATGGGGGATCCTCTACCATCAACAAGCACTGCACCCCCTCCTGTCAGGAGGGGACGGGGTCGTGGACGTGGTAGGGGGTCTGGACGACGGCGAGGGCCCCGTGGAAGCGGCAGGGGGCGTGGCGTGAGGCGTGGTCAGCAACAGCTAGTGAGAGAATGGCGAGAAGCTGATGCACAGCACCCCAACCCTGGTGTAGTTTTCACTGGAAATCCGGGGTTGAAGGTCAGCTGTGCTAATTTTAGGCCGGTTGACTATTTGGAATTATTTTTTTCTGACCTAGTCAACCATCTCGTCATTCAGACAAACCTGTATGCTGACCAGTTTCTCGAGGCACACCCCAATCTTCCACAGTTTTCCAGGGCCAACAAGTGGGAGAAAGTCGACTGTGCAGAAATGAGGAAGTTTCTGGGCCTGGTTCTGCTGATGGGCATTGTGCGGCTACCTTCAATTGAACTGTACTGGTCTAAGAAGGTGCTGTACAGAATTCCAGTCTTCAGCTCCATCATGACAAGAAACCGGTTCCAGGCAAGTAGCTCTATTTTTTTTTCTTTTCTTTTTTTCACTACTTGATTCTTCATCCCTCCACTATTCATTTTTGTGTGTGTGGTGTGTGTGTGTGTGTGTGTGTGTGTGTGTGTGTGTGTGTGTGTGTGTGTGTGTGTGTGGTTTTATATATTCAAGTGTGTGTGATACTGTCAGTGTGTGCTTGTGTAAAGTGTGTGTGTGTGTGTGTGTGTGTGTGTGTGTATGTGTAGGCTGTGTGTGTGTGTGCGTGTGTGTGTGTGGTGTGTGTGTGTGTGTGTGTGTGTGCATGTGCGTGTGTGTGTGTGTGAGTGCACATGTGTACATACGCATTATTTATTTCTGTTTGCAAGTTTTCCATACAAGTTTGCTGATTTTGTAAAACACAAAAGCACTTTTTTGGTACACCAGTGTGGTGTTTTTATATTCATGTGTGTGTGATACTGTCAGTGTGTGCTTGTGTGAATGTGTGTGTGTGTGTATGTGTGTGTGTGTGTGTGTGTGTGTGTGTGTGTGTGTGTGTGTGTGTGTGTGTGTGTGTGTGTGTGTGTGTGTGTGTGTGCGCGCGCGCGTGTGTGCATAAGCATTATTTATTTTCTGTGTGTAAGTTTTCCATGCAAGTTTATTCATTTTGTAAAAGACAAAAGCACTTTTTTATACCAGTGTGGTGTTTTTATATATTCAAGTGTGTGTGATACTGTCAGTGTGTGCTTGTGTAGTGGGTGTGTGTGTAGGCTGTGTGTGTGTAGGCTGTGTGTGTGTGTGTGTGTATGTGTGTGTGTGTGTGTGTGTGTAGGCTGTGTGGTGTGTGTGTGTGTGTGTGTGTGTGTGTGTGTGTGTGTGTGTGTGTGTGTGTGTGTGTGTGTGTGTGTGTGTGTGTGCCCAGTTGTGGGTCTGCTTACTTATCTTGAAAGTTTACTCTGTATTTCAGATTCTTCTTCAGTTTCTGCACTTCAACAACAATGCAGCCATGCCAGTGCCAGGTGATCCAGCGTACGACCGGCTCTACAAGATCCGTCCTATTCTGGATCATCTGCATGAGAGGTTCCAGGAGGTGTATGAGCCCCGGCAAGCGGTATGTGTTGATGAAAGTCTACTTCTTTGGAAGGGTAGACTGATATTTCGTCAATACATACCGTTGAAACGTGCCCGGTTTGGCATCAAAATATACCTGTGCTGTGAGTCTGACGGCGGTGTCAAGGGAAGTGGTGGCTACTGCTACCGCTTCAAGGTGTATGCTGGAAAGGAGGACCCCGTCAATGAGGTGCAGCCTGTCCTAGAGTCCGTAAATGCAGACAACCCAACTCTCTCGGCCAGCGAGAAGATGGTGCTGTACTTGGTAGCCCCTCTCCTGGAAAAGGGCTACCATGTCTACACGGACAACTGGTACAGTAGTCTGCGGCTGTACCTCTACCTCCTGGAAAGGAACACCTTGGCCTGCGGCACCGTCCGGGAGAACCGGGGTATTCCAGAGGAGCTACGTGGAGTGAAGCTGGACCCCGGATCATCAGCTGCTCTTTGTGGTGACAACAAGATCGTCGCCACAAAGTACCACAGCACAAAAGTGGTGCACCTGCTGTCCTCTGTGCATGGCCACACTGAGGCACCCATTCCACACCGGGGACGACGGGGTGTCAACATGCGTCCGTCTGTTTCATCGAATTACAACAGGAATATGGGTGGAGTTGACAAACAAGATCAGCTGCTTCACCCATATGACTGCTCACGTAAGTCGATGAAATGGACAAAAAAACTGTTTTTCCATTTTCTGCAGGTTGCAGCCTGCAATGCATTCATCTTGCAAAAGTCAAGAGGTGATGACTCCTGTAACACTTTCCTAAGTTTTTTGGAGAGTGTCATCACCTCTTGGATTTGGCCAGATCAGGTGCCAGCTGTGGAAGAGGGAAAAACAGATGACGAGGTGAGGGTGGGTGCACACCACTTTTTATTTCCACTGCCACCGACACCAAACAAGTCTAACCCCACCAAGCCGTGTCGGGTCTGCACGAAGAAAATAAAAGTGCGGAAGGAATCCCGCTACTACTGCCCCTCCTGCCCATCCAAGCCTGGATTGTGCTTAGGCCAATGTTTCAAGGACTACCACACCAAGTTTGTGTATTGGCAGTAGGGTGTTCTGTGTTAGTTTTTTTTTTCCCCTCAGTTATATATATTTCATTTTCTTCTGCTTTTTTGTGCTTTTGTTTTTGTGTTCTTAGTTTTCCATTCTACAGTGCATTTTTTTTCCTCACCTGTGTGTGTGTTCACCGTTTTGTGAACGCTGTGACAAGACTGAGTGCCATCAGTGAAAGAAGACCAAGTGGAGTATAGAATGAATCCCCTTGTGTGTTTCTTTGAACCACAATTTGGACAGACAAAAAAATGAACACCATCCCCCAAAGTTATGAAGTAACGAATGTAGACAACCTGAGGATTATGTCCAAGCGCAAGTGCTGGATTCCTATAGAACAGTATGGCAGTAATGTGAGTACAATATGTTCAGAAACACTAACACAGTTCCCACAGTGTTTTATGTGATAACAAATGGATACCAAGTGTGTGTGTATGTGGGGGGAGGGTCTTTCTTTTTGAACAGACAATTGTTTATTTTTTTCTTCAGACTTTTTTTTCCCATAGTTGTCATTTTGAACATTTACCAATATGTATAATATTATACTATAACAATTTGGACCATACTGTGTACTTACAGTGATGTTGAGTAAACACTAACAGAAGTTTTTGTCAGTGTTTTACAGGTTTTATGTGTTGTAACATGTGTATGTTTTTAGAAACTTTTATTTTCTGTAAAACCACCATCCGTTATATCCCTGGCCATCTTCCCAATGGCTAACAAAATTACACTATTGTTATATAGCATTATAACTTGGGGTAAAATGAAAGAGAAGCCATAAAATCTAAGTCATATGTCAACAAATGAATAAGCAGTGATTGCGGTACTGAACCTACCCCAAATAGTAAAATTATGCCCCTTTCCAGTAGAATTGGGGTACCCCCAGTAACATACAGATTGTTACACAGAGGGACATTTATTGACATCAGTTTGAATCCCAGGTGTTTGTAATATTGCTGAGCAAACACCAAAAGGTATTTTGCTTTGTTCAGTGGGCTTTTATGTGCTGAATTGTTCTAAAACTCTCAAATTGAAAACAAAACAAAAACTGATTTATCACATGTTATTAGTGTGAACCATCATCATTACCAACAAAATCAAATTAGAATGATGTGAAATTGTAAACAAGGGTATAAGGAAGAAGTCCACAAAAAATCTAACAAATAACTCAATAAGTGGATGAGTAATGTACATGTTAGTGAACATACTGCAAAAAGCATGATTATGCCCCTTTTTTCCTAAAAAATAGTACTCCCAATTATGAGCAGATTATGATCAAGAGCAACATTCCTTGGGATTTATATGACTGTCATGTGTTAGTGCTGATGTTGAATAAATAGTAAAACCACTTTTCCAATGTTCTGACTCATTTTGTGTGGCACAGTGTATTTGTGTATACTCGAAAGCTGTTATTTTTTGGTAATTTTTTGTAGTTATGTCAGTTTCTGCTATACTAATTATCAACATAATCAAGTTATTTTGACAGGACATTGTAGACCAATGCATAACAACAAAACATGCAAAAAATCTGAGAGATCTGTCAAGAAATAAATAAGCAGTAACCATTTTATTGAACCTACCCTAAAAAGCTAAATTTTACCCTGGCAAGCAGTTATTCGAAAGTGCTATTATACTGAGCAGTTAAGGGGTTAAGTTTTTGATATTTTCCCTTAGGGTAACATTTGTCATTGATTCTGAGAGAGAGAGAGAGAGAGAGAGCGTGTGTGTGTGTGTGTGTGTGTGTGTGTGTGTGTGTGTGTGTGTGTGCATGTTTGTATGTGTGTCACCCCCGTGGGGATGCTGGGGGCTCTTTCAGTGTAAATCTCACCTGTCTCACCTGTCGGCGTCACCGGGAACAGTGTTGGCCGCTGCACATGATGTCCTCACAAGTTGCCTCCAGCACTCTCGATCTTGGCTAAGTCTGACCACCTCCTGGAGTTTCTTGCCACTGATGTTTGTGATGTTTCTAGCAAGTGATGCAGGTGGCCGTCCTCTGTTTCTCTTTCCTTCCACTTTACCTTGGAGGACAGTGGACATCAAGTCTGTTCTCTCATTACGGATTGCGTGTCCAACATATTTCAGTTTCCTCCGTTGTATGAGTACTAGAAGCTTGCGTGTAGTACCCAACTCATTCAGTATGCTTTCATTTGAGCGCCTATCCGTCCATTTGACCCTCAGCAGTCTTCGGTAAAACCACAGTGTAAATAGCATCCCTTTTTTCTGGAAATTCTGGGCTAGAAATTTCCTCTTTCTGTCACTCTCTTTGTTTTTCTTCCTCCTTTGCTCTTTGTCATTTCTTCCTGTCATTTTCTGCCTTGCTGGTCCATTCACCTGTATGTGTTCAGTAAAGACTTATGTACTTTCCCTCAGGATTGATAATTGAGGACATGTGTTAAGTGCGTTTTTGGCTCTAGGGAAGTGAGATATGCGGAAGCAATTTTTGGTAATTTAGGCCCATTGTTACATGTTTGAGTGTCCTTAGTTATGTTTAGATTTGTATTGAGGTATGTTTTTTTAAATCCCCTGTGCGATAAATTGGACGGGGTGGAATGCCAAGTTCATCTCCTTAGATTGTGTGCATGAATGCATTGATATGTGTACTTAATTTTTTCTTTTCTGTTTTTTTACCTATTGAAGTATTGTAAATGCTTTGGAACGGTTATAGCCCTGATATGGCTCTACACAGTCAGCTGGGCTTTAAACAAAACTAACAATAAAGTAACCATAAGGTATATTTTTTTAATCCTCTGTGTGATAAATTGGATGGAGTGGTCAACACCAGGGGATCATGTTCATGAATGCATTGATGTGTACTTAATTTTTTTTCTTCTTTTTTTTGTTGTCCTGTTGAAGTATTGTGCATGTTTTGAAATGGCTATAGCCTTGATATGGCTCTATGCAGTCAGCTGGTCTTTAAACAAAAGTAACAATAGCAATTTTATGTGTGTGTATGTTTTGGTGCATGTGCGCGTATGTGCGTGTGTGTGTGTGTGTGTGTGTGTGTGTGTGTGTGTGTGTGTGTGTGTGTGTGTGTGTGTGTGTGTGTGTGTGTGTGTGACAGGTTCTAGTGGAGAAACAAGACCCTCAGTGGAGTGGTTCACTGCTGGTAGGGGTGATTGGTTTCTCTCCGGATCGTCTCACCTTTCCAGGCACCGCCACTGCCATCAAGAAGTCTGCCATTGTTGTACAGGGGCGCTCCGTCTTTGTCTGTGGTGCAAAGGTCAGTGGGTATGCAGGTGTCAGCAGCTGTTCTTGACAGTTTCTCGTAGGTCTATTGACAGTTGTTTTTTTTAAGGTTTTTTTTTTTTTTAGGTTACCTTTGTGCTCACCTTTTTTTTTTTGTCCCATTTTCTATGCCACCTTAATGGCCACAGAAGCTGGAACAGTTTTTTTTTTTTTATAATTGATGATGATGATGATGTCGATGAGGATGATAATCATGGTGCTATGGAGTTCCATCTAGGATTGAGACTGCGTGACAGGGCTGTACTCTACGCTTACTATCATAATACATCCTGGCATCAATCAGACCTGAGAGATACAGACTCTTGCTGTGCTGGTTAGAAGATTTGAGCAACACCCTCATTAACGCATCTGTGAAGTGGATGAGATTGGACTTTGTGGTCCCAGTCTTCCCAATGAGCCCATAGCATTCCCAACTCCGGGTAGGAGCCGATTAGAGCCGAAAAATCCCACAATGATTTTTGAAGGGACTGATGGGGATTCGAACCCACAACCTTCCAGTCAGTAGTCCGTTGCGCTAACCATTTCACCTCGGTGACTGGTAGGTCTATTGACAGTTTGTGATAGGTCTGTGGAACGCATGAAGTGGTTTTGCTGTAACATGTATCAGCCTTGCTATATAGCCTTAGCTGTGAGCTGGATTAAAATAGTTACAGCTACAAGTGAAATGGTGGCCCAGTAGTTGTTTGGCAATCCTGAGGAGTTTGATTTCCATGATCTTAGTGATTGGTCAGGGTGCTAGTCTTTCAGATGAGACAGAACAGTAGGTCCAGGACCTGTGTGTAAGCTCTCAGTACATGGAAAAGGAACCACAGTAAGAAAGGAGTTGCTCTTGACAAAATTGTGTAAAAGAGTTGATTTAATAGATTTTCAAAAATATTTTGGTACTAAAGACAGAAGAAAGAAAAAGCTTAGTGCTGATCTGTGGAGACATGCCATGCAAGGAGAACAGCCTGAGTGTCACCTGGCAAACCTGTTGTGACCAAAACAAAAACAAACAAAAACATGAAAATAGATAAACGTAAATAAATAGTTATATGAATAGATTAAAGACACTAATTATGATGATGATGATGATGATGATAATAGTTATGATAACAGCAGCAGCAACAACAACAACACTACTACTACTACTGCTGCTGCTACTACTACTACTACTATTACTACTGCTACTACTACTACTACTACTGTCTGCTGCTGCTGTTGCTGCTGCTGCTGCTGCTACTACTACTACTACTACTACTACTACTACTACTACTACACACACCACCACCACCACCACCACCACCACCACCACCACCACCACCACCACCACCACCACCACCACCACCACCACCACCACCACCACACTACTACTACTACTACTACTACTACTACTACTACTACTACTACTACTACTACTACTACTACTACTACTACTACTACTACTCTACTACTTACTTGCTGCTGCTTCTGCTGCTGCTGCTGCTGCTGCTGCTACTAACTACTACTACTACTACTACTACTACTAAACAATAATTCCATTTGTAAAGCTCAAATAGTCCATATGAAATCATGCTTGTAAGCACTTATCAACAACAGCAACAGCAACAACAACAGATAATAACAGATGGTAATATGAAATCAGAAATAGATAATGACACTAATTCACAAAATATGTATTACAAGGAAGACAAATGTATACATCACCTGGTAAACATTTTTTTTTACATGTACGCATATACACACGTGCACACACATTTAAAAACAAACACACACAAACATGTGCATATATGTGCACACACACACATATACACAAGGGAGTGGTGAATTTACTGGACTAATGCAGCATAAACACAGACATTATTATTATTATTAAGGGCATTTAGAGCGCCTAATCTTTCTGGAAAGCCCTAAGCGCTTACAAACTGTACAATACACATTACATCGAACATAGAAACATAGGCCTAATATAATTTTCATCATACATGGCGGACCTCTGTCACTCCATCCCACAAGCACATACACACCGTTAATAATATCAAATATTAGTACCTACTCTCTGGCACACACACACATATCCTCCTCCCACCCCGAGACATATCTATAGGCGCACAGCAATAACATACACAGAAGCACGCTAGCGCGCAGACAGCATAGCTCTTTTAGGTTAATAAATTTCAGAGAGGAAAGAGATGCGTTTTCAAGCCACTAGTGTAGACATCAGTGTAGGATGAAAACAGTTCATCAAGAATGACACAGACAGGTAAAACTTTGTAATCAGAAATTGGTAATGATAGTATCAGTAGTAGAGAAAATAGATGGGAGTATATGGGAGAGAAATGTATGAAATTAGAATCATTTTATTATTCGTACATGTCTCTTATTTACAAACACACACGCACGCACGCATGTACGCATGCATG
The DNA here is from genome assembly GCA_030674185.1 of Monoplex corrugatus. NCBI lineage: Eukaryota > Metazoa > Mollusca > Gastropoda > Littorinimorpha > Ranellidae > Monoplex > Monoplex corrugatus. Next base: position 36,225,692 of record JAPXFY010000015.1, read on the forward strand.
CACACACACACCACACACCGCACACACCACACCACACGCACACGCGCGCACGCACGCGCACGCACACACACACACACACACACACACACTTTATATATATTTGTGTTCAGGTGAAGGAATACTACGGGTGCGACCTGTCCACTGTCGGGTGTGGAGGTAGAGTAGGGGTACTGGTGGACAATGATGGTTGTCTACACGTCTATGTGGATGGACAGGATCAGGGGTTGGCCGCTCGTGATGTTCCCCAACCCTGCTTTGCGCTCTTTGATCTGTACGGCCAGTGTACACAGGTATGTGAATGTTTGCCGTGTTCCAGAAATATTAGTCTGCCTTGTAACCCAGAGGTCGTAGGGGAGTGAGGTGGTCGATATCTTAATTTTTCCCAGGGCCAGGATGACAAGTGCTCTTTTACCTTCAGTAATGCTGAGCAGGGTCATCTTTCTTTGGTCACGTTCGTACCAATGCCATCAACTTGGAAGATAGTGACTATTGATACTCGATATGAGAGTTTGCATTTTTACAAGTGCTTGCCATTTGTTGCAAGGTTTGCTTAGGAAGACTGTCATCATCATCATCAGGTGCCTTGCCGCATGGTGTTGGCGATCATGGACTTACATCTGTCTCTCTATCTCTTGTTGCCTCAAGCATCTCTTCCACCCTCCCTGTCTTCAGCCACTCTGCAAGTCCGTATAGTATCTTCTCCCTGGGTCTACCTGGTGCTCTCCTTCCCTCCAGCTTGCCCATTGTGACCAGGTGTTCCAATTCCCCTGTCCTCATAAAATGGCCTATGAATGTTGCCTGCCTTTTCCTAATCTTGCTTATGAATGATCTACTTGTGTCTGCCTCCATCAAGACTGTCTCGTTTGTTTTCTTTGCTGTCCATGGAACTCTCAACATCCTTCTTAGAAACCACATCTTGGCTGCATCAATCTTGTTCTGGCTTTGCTTGTTGACTGCCCACGCCTTGCAACCGTACAACAGTATTGGTTCTATATAACATTCAAGAACTCTCTTCCTGATGTTAATTGATAGGCATTTGTTGGTAAGAATGCTCTCCATCTTCTTGAATATTGTTTTTGCTTGGCCGATTCTGCTGGCTGTTTCTGATGTGCATCTGCCATCTGGTGAAATGGTCGTTCCCAGGTATTTAAATTTATCAACCTGTCTCAAGGTTGTGCCGTTTGCTGTTATTTTGCATGAGGGGATTTCATGTTTTTTACTGATTACCATGACTTCAGTCTTCCTGCTGTTTAGTTCCAACCCCTTACCTTTGCTTTCTATTTCAAGTATATTCACAAGGTTTTGTAGGAAGACTATACTTTGGAAGTATTGTGCATGTTTTGAAACGGTTATAGCCCTGATATGCTGCACTCTATCCGGTAGGGTGGACGGGCATCACTGGTCCTCATCCATCCTCTAAATCTCTCACGTGCTGGCTCTGAGCGCCATACCCCTGGACCTCGCCTCAGCAGGCGTGCCAAACCACGTGAGGGGGTGATGTTAACACTGCATCACTGGGCGAATAACCTCCACGATGCAGGTTACCGGCCAAGGCGGACAAATTTCCTTAAGGAACTGAACGGCTATGTGTTCAAGACCAAGGCGAACCACCTAGATGGAGGACGTCGGCTCTGATATGGCTCTAATAGTTGGCTGGGCTTTAAACAAAAATAACAATAATAACAATTTTACTGATAACCATTACTTCAGTCTTCTTGCTATTTACTTCTAGCCTTTTATTTGTGCTTTCTGTTTCTATTATATTTACAAGATTTTTTTTTAGTCTTTTTCATTTTCTGCATTTAGAAAGGTGTCATCTGTATAATGAATATTGTTTATCATTTTTGCTCCAACCTTTATACCAGGGCATTCATCTAGGTTTCTCGTGATGGTTTCACTGTAAAGTGAAAACATATCTGATGACAGAACACATCCCATCCCAATCGCTCTCTTTTAATATTTGGGAAAGAGCTGTATTCTTTATTATTCTTAGATCTTTTCCATCAGTATTGAGCTTTTCCAGTTGGTTGACCGATTCCTCATGTCTAACCAGATCAAAAGCCGTGGTACAATCGACAACACGCAAATCCCTGTTCAACTCAATTGATCTCTCTACAAGAGCTGTCGGGATGGATACAGCATCAACAGCTCCATTCCCTCAACAAATCCACACTGCCTCTCCACCATCTCTGTCTTGATTCTGTTCCTTGTCCTCATCATGATTATTCTTAATAGAATCTTTGTCACATGACTCATCAAGCTGATTGTACGATGGAGTTTGCATTCTATAGCCCCTGCTTTCTCTGGAAGTGCAATGAAAATTGATTTTGACATATCTTAAGGGATTTTTCTGGTGTCTTAATTTCATTTAGGAGGACTGGTAACTTTTTCGATACCAAATTTATCTAGAGCCTCAATCATGTCAGTAGCAATATTGTCTGGTCCTGGGGCTTTTCCTGGTGTCATCTTTTTTAATGTTGCTCTAATTTCATCATTCACCATTGGTGGTCCGTCAATGTAGTCTTTGTATTATATGTACATGATATCAATGTGCAGTTGCACAATACTGGAAGAACTAGACCGAGTAAGGGGTGTCCCACTCTGAAACTGATTTGCAAAACATTCACTACGGACGGGTCTCTCTTGTCTCTCTCATAGTATCCATTAATGTTTTCTTTAACCTCTTCAGTGCCAAATATATTGATTTGCTAGTGTATGCTATTTGCCAGTTGATTTTGGCATGGGTAGGGTAATAATTAACAAAACATTGTAGCATGCAAACTATGGCATGAAAGTATTCATAACATTTTTTTTTCTGAAAAAGAAATGAACAGACTATTCATTTATGATAAATAAAAGTGTTTGACATTTTGGTTAGTAAAGAATGGCCCATAAACTGACATAAATAAATGTTTACACAATTTATTGTTTGTTAGACGTTATGGATTAATGACATAAAAAAATAAAGGTTAAAAAAAAAACAAAAAAAAAACGTATTGGAGATGTCTCCAGAGCCTGTGCGTGTATAAAGTACTTATGCTGTAACACACACACACGCCTTACTCTCTCTCTGCCACGTCCATCGTTTTCTTTTCATCCCCCTGCCCCAACAGACAAACACTGACAGAATACTTGTACAGTACAATGAACAGTTCTCATCACTAGGTGTTGTACTGAACTTTCATGGCCACTTTAAAGATTGCTGATTAGATGGTGCATCTAGATTTGACCATCCACTTTCATTTCCATGGTAATGTGAAAACAAGAAAAATAGTAAAATATCTCTGCCGATGAACTGAAGTGCAGGGTGAAACAACAGATCTCTGTCCACGGTAATGAGAGATCCTCCATTGTATGATACTGATTAGAGTTGTATTTTTGATTCGACATGTAAATCCTGCATGTCCTAAAAGTGTTTCCAGTTTTGTGAAAATGCACTAGTATATGTGATACAAAGGACTTTCTCACCTGCGCATGGTCTGCTTCACTCACTTGCACTGTCAGCTTTTAACCTTAATGCTTTCAGTAGATGAGGTAACTTGTATGTGAAAGCAGGGCTTGTGTCTTATTTCAGACATATGCATTGCATGCACATGACACCACCACCGTCAGTTTTGTCATGCAATAAAAGACACAAGCTTTATTTGTAGGTGCAGCAGATCACTCATTTTATCTGATGTATACCGTGGGATGATGCTGATAGCTTGTGTCCAACGGATGAAGCAGTCTTATTAGTGAGACAATTTATCATGCACAGAAAACCTCTATAGAATTGTTTTTTTTAATATTCTGTACTATGACAGGTGAGGGTGCTGAGTGGAGAAGAGGCATGTTCACAAACCACAGTGGGAGAGGGCAGAGAGAAAGCTGACCTGGAAGATGGTAAGACAGTATCTAACACCCCATTCCACCTGTCGGATGTCTGAAATATATTGCCATGAAGAATTCATTTCTACCTGTAAAGTATATGCAGATTGAGTGTTTACATTATGCAGTTTAATGTCAGATAATTCAAAACATGTGATGCTTAATTTGGCCAACTTTTTTCAAAAGAAGCGATGTTTCTTTGCTTTTGTTTAATCTTTTATTGATTGCCTTATCTTTTATGTGATGATGTTCATTTATCCTATATGTTCCAACTGAAGCATAAAGGAATAAATTGTTTATGATCATGGCTTTGGCAGGTCACTGTCACAAGATATGTCACATTAAAATGTTAACCTCACATCCAGTATTTTGTCTTATTTCATGTTGTAGTTTGCTGACTCATTGAGTGATAATGCTGTTACGATAGCTTGCTTTCACAACATTTGACATGTATTGTCTTATGGCAGCTTGCTGTCGCGATGTGTAAGCCATTTCGTATTATCAGTTTTCCATCAGTTGTGACAAATTAAGCATTTTAGCTGTTGTAAGGTGTGTTTTGCTGCAGTTGGACGTCCACCCATCCATCCAACTCCTATTCTAACCAGTAAATTTTACATGTTGACAGTGGTGAAGGAGAAGGCAGTCATCAGTCGACCGATGCCAGCTCCCAGCCAGGCCTGCAAGTGTGAATATTTCAACATCTGTGGTCGACTCAAAGCTTCTTTAGGTTTACCAGGTAAGAAGGAATCTACCCTCCACCATCCCTTCCATCCCCTCCCACTCCCTTGCCCTGTTGCTGCCCAGACTTCAGGTTTGCCAGGTAAGAAAAGTCATTACCTCCCTTTCCATTTGCCGTCTGCCAGAGCTTCCTCCCATCTTTTTGCAGATTTGCACTCTTCAGGTTGGGTTTCTATCTGAAAATGGCAATAAACATTCAGTGGTGGTAAGGTACACATTTAGAAAATATCATGACATTCTGTCATTCAGAAAATGTTATAACAGTTTGTTTTTTTTCTTTTTTAGCATTCTAGTTTTTCTGAGACACATATATACCCTTTTTGTACCCACAGCGTGCAGATAGTATTTTGCTGCACAGTCTGCATAACCTGTCTTTGGGAGGCGTGCATGCTAGTGTTTTCATGTTTCTGTAAGCCAGTACATACTTCATGACTAGTGCATATACACAGAAAGGGAGGTTAGGCATCCAACAGGTCTGCGTGCATAGGATGTCTCCACCCTTTTTCCGCCAATTGGGAAGTACCCAGGTGGGATTGGACCCAGACCCTCCAATTGAAATTTCAGTGTCTTGCCCACTGGTTTGTCTCACCCATCTGAACAGATGTTCAGACATGCATTGTAAAAAAAAAATTACAATTGTTCAGAACTTGTCATGTTATGACGAACCTGCAGAACACTGTATGTTGGCACAAGATTACTGTGTTAAGTACATATTGTCATGGCTTTGTATGTGTGTGTGTGTGCATGTGTGCATGCATGCTTGTGTTTGTGCACACACATGCCTATATGCCTGTATGTGTATGTGTGTGCATGCATATGATATGCATATACGGTTATATTTTACAGAGGGTTACTTTGACCCACACCAAATGCTGTGTTACTGTGAGTCATGCCACAAGCAGAGGGGAGATGACTTGTACCACAAACGGGGAGAGAGCCACCTCGGGACTACGCTTTGCCCTATGGCTGGTGTCGATATGTCCTGAGGTTGGTCATTGACATCATTTCTTCTTCCTCATTTTTTAATCTTCCTTTTAAGAAAAGGGGAGATTTTTTCATATTGACGAGAGAGAGAGAGAGAGAGAGGGTTGTGTGATTTTTGTGTGTGTGTGTGTGTGTGTGTGTGTGTGTGTGTGTGTGTGTGTGTGTGTGTGTGTGTGTGTGACAAAATTGTATGTTTTTTGTGTGTGTCGGTGTGAGTGTACAAGTGTTGTATGAGCATATGTGTATGTATACGATACGATCTACAATATGAAGTCAACCTCGGATCATATTTTTTCTGTACACTGTGAACATATGAATTCATCTTGTAAAATGTGTGATGGCACATCAGAAGACAGACAAAAAGATAAACCTTTTCAAGTGTCATTTTTTATCAAGTTTGCACACACACACACACATGCACGCATGCATGCACACATACATCAGGTATTCTTCACCACTAATTTCGAAACAGTGAAGGGGAAATGATAATAAAAGTACGAACAAACTCTAAAATATGTCATACTAACACATAGCTAGTGGTAATGGACTGCTAACTGGGAAATCTTGACATTCAAAATGTATCAGTCCAGAAAAGTTACTGAGGGTTATTTTTGGCCCCAAATTGTTTCTATCCATAGTTGAGTGTAGTGTGGGCTCGTCGGAAAGACTGGGACCACACTCCATGTTACAGACGCCTCATTGAGGACTTTGCTCAGTTTTTTTGGCCAACCTACAGGTGTCTGTATCTCTTGGGCCTGGTTGATGCCAAGATATATTTTGAAAGTAAACATAACCCTGTCACACAGTGCCAGTTCAAAAATGGACCTCCATAGCATCATTACTTTTATCCCCATTCTCATCATCATAGAATTGTGAAACATTGTCCCATGTTCTTTGGCCCTTGATGCCTTGCTGTCATGGTGACTTCAGTTTTTGATGGGTTCAGAGATGTGTTGTAGAGTTGAAATGAGTGGCATGGGGATAGTATTACAGAAGAAGGCAAAAGACCAACCAAACCAAAATTCACTTCTTTGTAATACGTGCTGTGTCCTTGGCTGTCTTTTAAACCTAGACATGATTGTCGCAGATCGCCCAGCAAGGCGCACGCACTGAATGTAGCTGAGAAGTGGCACACAGCCTACCATGGCACACGTTTGGACCTGGTCAGACGAATTCTGGATCGTGGTGACCTACTATGTCCAGGTCAGTGATGCTGTTCTTTTTGTCATCTCTTCCCCGACACACCCTCACCCACCCCCATATCTTTCCTTTTTTGTGTGTTTTTGTTTTGTTTTTTGTTTTGTTTCATATCTTTTCAGATTATTTCATATTGATGGGAGAGAGGTGCATGTTAACTGTTTACCAGGCTGGGTAACTCTCAGTGGATCCACTAATTTCAGCGGATGAACTCCTAGTTTCAGAGGGAAAACATTTTTATACAGAGGAAATATTACTGAATTATTGTATTTGCCATCAGGAAATGCTTCCATAATGCCTCAAAATTACAGAAATTCTCCAGCTTCTGGGGGGCTACCCCCAGCAGGGACATTGCCCCTAGACCCCGGCCTATTTTCAGAGGAAACTATCTTCTTCTCTTACCCAGCCTGGTTTACGTGTTATTATGTGTGTGAGTAAAATGTATGAACTAGATTTTCTAAGCCCTTTATAAATTGATCTTTACCAAATTTGGGTTAAAGTGTAGACTGTTGAGGACTCACAGAAGTTCGGAAGTCATAGTAGCGAAGCCATGGTCACGCGGATTTTAAAAAGGGCCAAAAATTAGGCTTTTTAGGCAAAACCTGTGAAAAGCTTCTTTCCAGGAACTTATGAAAATATTTAATCGTTTCACACCCGCGCCGTATCCACCAGCTGCAAAGCCTTAACCCTTTCACTCCCTTATTCTATCCACCTGCTTCCTGCAGGAAGCTGGTGGATAGGGTGAGGGAATGAAAAGGCTAAGGTTTTGCTTTGCCATCATGGTTGACAATGCAGGAAGCTGGTGGATAGGGTGAGGAAATCGAAGGATTGAAATTTGTTGTTTTTTTCTGTTGTGACAATCTGCTATTGTCCTTGAGAAGTACAAAATCAAGATTTTCTGTAAGAATGTTTGCATAGAAAGGGAGATTGTTAGAATGGCTTGATCATTTTGGTTCTGTTAGGATGGCTTGATCATTTTGGTTCTGTTAGGATGGCTTGATTGTCTTGGTTTTTCTTTTTTTTTAGCTTTTTTAAACATGATTACAACAGCACAATAATCGTTTTATTGATTACATCTCTCTGTGTACATACAAATTGTACAGATGCTTTTCATTTGTTGGAGATATACATGTACAAGTGTTAAAATATACTGTTGCACACAGGTTTACTCCTATAATGTGTTGTGCTACAGGTGACACAGGACAGGTAGGCAGCATACTGTTACCTGAGCCCCAGGTGTACACAGAGAAGTCACGTCCTGAAAACCTGGGCAGCCAGCCCATCTTTTTCTCTCCTACCTTGCGCTATGCAGGCAGTGCTGACTTCTGTCAAAAACACAGGTAAGCTGTTTGAGGTGGCTGTGTTGGTCATGATAGCAATTGGAATTGGGGTAAGTTCAAGAGAGATTCTTCACACTCAAGAGTGTTCCATATGTGCTCCACCCAAATCTCTGCCGTTATCTGGCGTTTTCTTTTGAGTCTGTGCAAAAGTCTGTATGCTGGCAAGATCCTGAAATATGAAAAGGGAACAGGATCTTTGAAACATTTGACACTACCAGAGTGATCACAGCACTGAGCTGGACAGCCAAGAAGCTTGCAGAGATTGAACTCAAGACAATTTTGAGTCCAAAGGTCTGTTAACTGAGCCATTCAGCGCACTGAATTGCTTCCCTGATGGGATCTTGTTCAGTATGTCACATCATGAATATTACTAGGTGCAGTAGGTTAAAAAGGTAGAGGTTGCCCCATAACCTGTAGATCTTGGGGAAATGATTGGGTAGTGACCTCACCTTTTGTCAAGACCAGCATTATAAAGGCAGTGCCCACATCCTTTCTCTCCTTTCCATCTTCCAATATTACAGCTGTAGGTATCTGTTCACAGCTGGATGGTCGGGAGGCTGCATGTACAAAGTGTTTCTGAAATCAGACTGGAATCGGTACCATCCAGGCCTAAAATAGGAAGGTCAACTGCTCAGTGTTGTTCCATGTTGGAACCAGGGGTTTGTTGCAACAGCCATGAAATGATTTGATTTGAAAAACATGGGATTTGAAATTGTATGCAGTGATTTAACATCCTTATACATGTACACACAGAAAGAGGCCACATGTTGTATGGAGCTGCTCTTTCAAGTTTAAAACAAAAAAGCTAAAAACACATCCTGTCATTCTTCCAGGTTTATGGACCCAAGGTCACGGAAAACTTACCAAGCTCGGGTGGCCTTCCAGGTGTGGGTCAAACCAGGGTCATACAAGGTGGGAGGTCAGAGTCAGGAATCACCCACTGAGGACATCACGCAGCAGGTGGATCCACATTTCCGAAACTGCGAGTTGGCCTGGTCCACAAAAGAGCGAGGATCATTGATGCTGCATGCTCTGCTGTTGAGAGTGGAATAAACGCATTCGTCTTTTCATTCCCTTACCACATCCACCAACTTGTGTTAGAAAATAGTGGGTAGGGTGGGAAGCGAAAAGATAGGTGCCAGAAGCTGGTGTATAGGGTGAGGGAATGAAAGGGTAACCGAGGGTGCATGAAGGGGATGAATAAGGTGAGGGAATAAAAAGCTGAGACTGCATGAAGCTGGTGGATAGGATGAAGGAGTGAAAAAGTTATGGAGAGTACGTGAAGTTTTTGGATAGGGCGAGGGAGTAAAAGGAAGAAAAGAGACTGCATGAGGCTGGTGGGTAGGGTGAGAGTGAAAGGGAAAACAAGAGAGAATTACTGATACTGCATGCTGTGCGGTGGAGATTGAAACAAAGGTCTCCTGTCTTTGTTGCTGTCTCTGCTGTCTCCTTGTGTCTTCTCTTTTTTTCTCCTTCTATTCTTCTCTAGTAGTTTTTCTGTCTGTCATTCTCTTTGTTTGTCTGTCTGTCTCTTGTGTTTGTTGTTTTCTCTGTCTTCTAGTCTCTTTCTCTTTGTTTTGGGGCCTTTTTTCTGTCTTAGATATTATTTAGAGCCTGGAATTCGTTGCGGAAACGAGGATTTCCGCGGAAATCAAAATCGAAAATCGCGCAAAAAATATTTTTCGCGTATAAAAAAATCGACGACCATACTTAAAAAAAAAGAAAAGAAAAAAACAGCTGATCGGTGGAGCAGACGATTTTCGCGCGAACTCTCACTCGCTGAAGGAAAGCTCTGTATGTGCACAATGCATTATGGGTTGAGCTAGTTTTGATGAATATGTCTGTGTATGAACACACTGAAATGATCTGCTGTGTATGATGGATCCTGATCTTGTGCCCAATGTTTATTAAATACTCTTTTGACTGATATTCATTGTGATTTTCAGTGTGTTAGATGCCTTTAAATTTGTCTCCAGAATGCCTCAGAATGCACAGATTTTAGTCTTGATTTTAAAAATTTTCGAGGGAGCATGCCCCCGGACCCCCCTAGAAGTTTCCTCTTTTTTTTTTCTTAGCAATACCAGGCTCTGATATTACATTCTGTTTCCTTTGTGTTATCTCTCTGATGTGTCTAAATCTCATTCATTCTCTGTCTCTTTCTCTCTCTTTCCCTCTGTCTCACTCCTTTCATTGTTTGTCCATCCCTCTCTCTCTCTTACCTGTTTCTCTATTTATTTATTGAAAATGTGTCGTCTTGTTCATGTATGTAACCAAAGACAAAACTTTTTTTTTTAGCTAACAGCTGTACGGGTGAGGGGCAAGCATAAATTGAGAAAGGATTAGGAGAAGGTGTTTGTTGCTTTCATTTCACCCTCATAAATATGAACTGACATAAATGTAACTTTTTAAAGGAAACATTGGAGATAACGTTGTGGGGTGAGATGTGGGAGGGATTGGTTTGAAAAGCTGCTACTTTCTGAACTGTACCAGAAGTAGTGCACTGGCTGCTGATGTCTCAGTTGTCTGTGTCTGTTCCTTACCTGCATGCATAGCTTTGTTTTCTTACTTGTCTGTGTGTATATGGTGAGAAGGTTATGCTGTTTGAGTGTGTTTGTAGTATAGTTTAGTGTGTGTGTGTGTGTGTGTGTGTGTGTGTGCACATGCACACGCACATGTGCTCATGGATGTACATATGTGCACATGCCTGTTTGCGTTTAGTAAATTTGAGAAAGAGAAATCTGAAAGACATGAGATGGAGAGATTTGAGAGAGAACAGAACACAATTTACCAAAGTCTTTGTCACAGTGTATGTGAGAGCCATCTTACCGTTTCTTGTGCATTAGATTTGTGCTTCACATGAGCCATATTTGTAACATTTTGTAAGTCAGGTGCAGTTTGTGTTAGTTTGAGCCATGTGTTTTGACTTTGTCTTTGAATGTGATCTGAGAATGTAAAGATTTTGTGCTTTGTGAGTCATGCATGTGCTGGGTGTGTTAAGAATTTGTTTTTAACTTAAACATAAAGTTTGTGTTTTATGTCTGCTTCTGACACAATGTGTGCTGCCTTTGTGTTTACTAACAGATGTGTATATATGTGAACCAAGCATGTAAAGGTTTTATTCTTTAATGGTCCATCATATGGAGAGTAAAGCTGTGTTAAATGCTCACAGACTGATTTCAACTAACAGTATTCAAGATGTTTGCTTGAATTTTGTTTTTGACTTCTTATTTTTTTACCCTGTGCTTTAAGTGACTGTGTTGACAGCTGGAGCTATAAGATTTGGTTTGCAGTTTTAGGTGTATATTTGTATATTATGTGTGCTTGCTGTTTTATGTTGCTGTGTAGATTTGATGAACATACAGTGTATGAGCAGCAGGTTGATCATGGCAAGTTTGTGTGAGTGGGTGAGAGATACTTTGTGATATCAGCATGAACAGTTTTCCTGAGCTTGCCTCTAGAGATGATGAAGAGATCTGTCATCAAAGTTTTCTGCTCTTTGATGTCAAATAAGAGCTAGTCTTTATATAATTAATAATGGTAATGATTATAAATATAGTTATGAATTATTTGTTTTATAGCGCTGTTCTCTAAACTTAATTGTGACTTGCTGCACATTACATATTTTGCAAGACAGTGTTGTACATACAGCAGCACTGAAAAATATACACACAAAATAGAATACACACACCAATGGATATGACCAAATGAATATAACATATCATACTAACAGTGTCTAATTTTACATACACATATATGTTTGGTAATAAACATATACATACATGAAAGATAACATGCCTCTTGATATGCAGAAGCAAAAAGAACTGGAATTTCTTTTTTTCCTGAGTTTTTATAGATTTTCTTGTCTTTTCTTTTTTTTCTTTTTCTAATACATGCACAAGAACTATTGAAAAACCAAAAACAGTTCTGCTGCTTCATGTAACAGGGTGTGAGTAGTTTTTTTGTTTTTTTTTGCACCCAGAACCGAGTTTTTATCCCATGTCCCATGATACAGTTATTGCTTGATGGATTTTGTGATATAGCGTATTGTATGAAAATGAGAGAAGGTGGTGGTGTTTTATTTCAAGACAGTCCAAAGTTTGATACTTTATGAGATGTGGTGAAAAACATGCTGCTGCGTGTGATATCTTTCAACAAAAAACATGGAAGATGATGTTGTAAGTGATAACAGACAAAATGGTGGAAAAGTTTGAAATGTGCAATATTTTAATCAAATGCAGTGAACATTAATAAAACATGTTTGGTTGAATACTTAAACACTCACTTTCCCAAACACACCCATCCACACATGCACACCACTGCCACCACCCACCACACCACCACTACCCACACACACACCCCCACACTACACACCACACACTCACACAACACACACACACACACACACACACACACACACACACACACACACACACACACACACACACACACACACACACACACACACACACTATTCAGTACAGTGTCCATTCTCTTTTGAAAGCTGTGATTTGGTGCACTAAGAGTGAGCTCTAGATAACATGGCACAAATGAAATCTGTGCCAATGGCACGCAGTGAACCCATCCTACTTGCTATAAATGGGTACTTGAGCTTGTTCAGGGTTGGATAAGAGCTTGTTCAGGGTTGGATAAAATAAAACGGTAGAGGAGATAAGACTTGTAAAGCTGGTATCAAGAAGAGTTTAGTCTGTAACCTCATTCCCTGAATACTTTACAAAATGTTTTCATGATGTGACAGACATATCAGTCTCAGGACATTCAAGGATGCAGCAATCCGATTCATCCATACATATTTCAGACCTCGATCCTTCCACAGAGAGTATGGGTATAGCTTATTGACACTAAAGACCCCCTCCCCCTCCTTTTTTTCTGTTCACAGGAACTTTGTCTATATATTTCTTTAAAAAGGAAATGTTAATTTTCTTATGTCCACCTTTCAGTTTTATTGTTCTTAAAAATGTATTCTATTTTCCATTCTCTTCCCAGTGCTTTTCTTTCAACATTATTCCTGGTTTCTGATTCATTTGTCATCGTTTTTTTTTCCCAGTCTTCTGTTTAAGATAGGAGGAAGGTTATTTCATATTGACATGGGGGATATCAAGTATGCATGTGCGCCTGTGAACAAAATGTGTTGGTGAAGATTTCTCAACTGTGTAGATTTTTGCCCAATTATACTAAAGTTTTCAGTTAAAGAGTAGTTGCAAACGAGCACGGTATTAATATGGAGTTAAGCATTAAAAAGCTATGACAATCTATCTTCACTTGCCTTACTTTATAGTTGGTCCTCTGCAGTCATTCTCCTTTTATAAATGGTGAACTACACAAGACTACTTCTTTAGATCTAAGGAATCTTCCTTCCATTTTTCTTCCAAATTATCCCTCTTTTGCATTCACTAGTGCTGTGCGTGTTGTTTAGGTGAAGTTGTTCTCTTTTTATGAAAGAAAAATAGTATGTCAGCTGTTTGCTTGTGGATTTCAACTAATTTTGGGCCAAAAGCGTAGCGCTGAAGAAAATATAATCTAGCAGATTTCATTGAGCATGGTCGAAAGTCAAAAGTCACAACCACTCAAATGGCCCTTGTGGTTGGTTGGACTGTGTGTAACAAAAAAAAAGAAAACAAAAATTGAAATCCTTTTTGTGTCGATATACATTTCAGATCTGTCCATACGCAAGTTAGACCTAATTTTTCTCCTGTGGTATTAGCGGTAAGGATTAGTCATTTAAGTATGTTGACGTCATTTTTGTCCTATGGTGTTAGCATTAAGAATTGACTTTTTGGATTTCCTCAGCCTCCCTCAGGAAGCTGGTGGAAGTTGGTAGATAGGATGAGGAGTTAAAGGATTAAGTTTTTTAATTCAGTGTCCTGGAGCAGAGTGCTTGAGTGTGATGATGTGACAAAAGAGACTCTTGATATTAAGAAACAGTAAAGTATGACAATGATGACAGTGTATATAATTGCCAGCATCTTGATACAATTGCTCATGAGATACTTGATGTAAACTTTTTTCACCGATATTGTATAGAATATTTATTGACATTTTGCTTATTTTGCCTTCAAGTGTGAAGAGGAAAAGAATCTGACCAAATCACATATTTGGACATTTTTTTTGTCCCTGCAAGTTGTGCATGCTGAAAGTGTGTATACTCCTTGACTACAAGTGAGGCTGTTGTAATTGAGTGTGTTTTTGTTGCTTCCCATTGCTGGCTTTGTTGTGAATAATTCCTGTAAAGATAGATATCCGTCAACCTGTTGTATATGGCACTGAAACATAACTTGGGTGACACAGAAGCAATCTGCACACATGTGCTCAAGCAGTGATTTGGCATCAAGTATTTGTCAGCGAGACTAGTTTTGTTGATATTTTACCTTGGCAAAACAATTATAGAGGGGGCAAAGCATTTGCTTTCAAAATTCTTTATCACCCGACAAATTTAATGTGATGTTCCAGCAAAGTATGACTGCTTTCTGCTTTTCTTGATCATTCTGTTTTTGGTCTGTGTGTTTTAAAGAAGGGAGATTGTATCATATTGGCGGAAGAGATTGTGTGTCGAAGTGTCTGTGACAGAAATGAGTTTTTAGGATTTCTTCAGCTGTTTCTAGATGGAGCTTTACCAAATTTTGGGTCAGATATGTAGACTGTTGAAGAGTTCCAGATGCATTAATTTGGAGATCATGTCACCGAAGTCAAGGTCACACAGGCCAGAAAAAATGCCTAGAACCTTTTTAGTTACATTTTTTTTTTATTAGGAAGTTGTCTGAACAACGCTTTCTCTGAAACTTTTGACAGTATTTGCAATCTGTTTTCACTGTTGTGACAGTCTGTGACAGTTTAATGTTGTCCTTGCTTCACATCAAGTTTTATGTCTGCTGATCTTCTTTAAGATTACAATGACCTTGAGAAGTACAAAATTGAAATTTGCTGCGATAAGTTCAGTATAAAAAGGGAGATTGTTAGAATGGCTTGTCCATTTTATGTTGAAAAAAACTTTGCTCTCGGCCATGGAAGAGAAACAATATTCGAGGTTCAAGCGAGTACATGGTGAATAATTTATCAAGTTTTTTTTTTATTATTCCTTGTGACATGTGTGTGCTCACAGAGACCACGAAATGAGGACCTCAAGTCTCAAGTCCCTACTTTCAGTTCAGGTGCACCTGAACTGGTTTATCTTATTAACTTCCTCATACGAAGGTATATAAGCTTCCAGCACTTTGTGTTAGTGTGTGTTCAATGCGAAACACAAATACAAATCAAAGAAGTCTGTCAGCTGTGACGTTCTAGAGCAACTGGTCATGGTTTGTGATTGTGAATGTGACTGTGATGAGTCAGTAAACGGGGTAAAAGTGATACTGATGCTGATTGTATAGGGAGTAAAAGTGTTTCATTGCTGACCGAAAATGTTGGCATGGTAAATTCTGGTGCGAGTATTTATTGTGGAACAGTGTTTAAGTGCGGGTGTGTTTCGGAATGGTCAAGATAGGGTCAAGGGTGCAGACATTCCATGGCCTACAGGAAGGGAGACGGACAGGTTATGGTGTGATAAAAACACTAATAAGCACACAAATGTTCCTGTATTCTTAGCAACAGTAGACTGGTAGCCTATGTCTTAAACAGCATTCAGCTAACCCTGATTGTTTGTTTTGTTTGGTTTGTCAGTACAAACTAATCAGTTTATTACAATAAATTTACACATCCTAATACAAACTAACCATTTCTGTTTAACTTGGACATGTTTCAAGAATCCCTTTACACTATGGAAACCAAATTTTAAACAGTTTATTCAGAAACAAAATTTTGCTGATGATTTTTCTGACTGAACCCTTACTTCAGCCTTCACCATTTGAATACTTGGTTTGATGCAATGAGATTTGGTTCACTTGGGGTGATTTGGGTTAATGAGAAAACATGTCTTTGTTATGCTGAAAGTGAGTAGTCATGAGAAATTAATGCAGATATCATCAAACATCATCAAGTTTCTGAGAAAATGAAAGTTGTGTCAGACATTCATCAAATACGATTCAGTTTGAAGAAAACCACAATGCTAACTGCTAAACGTCCCTTGGGAAAATGTACAGGTTGCACGCTGTGTAGGGCTGATGGTGTTTTTATAAACTATTGTCATTTGTTGTGTAGATTTGTTAGTCACCAGTAAAATGCTGACTTGGTTGATGGTAATGTTTTTGTGGTACTTATTTGACATGCTATAACAACTTACACATAATCACTCTCCGTTCCATGTTTGCTAACACAATATTCATTCTGTAATTAAAATTGATGAAAGAGGATGTGTGGGATTATGTAAGTAATGCGTGTGTGAGGGAGAATGTGTATTCCTAGCTGCATGCATACTTGTGTGTGTGTGTGTGTGTGTGTGTGTGTGTGTGTGTGTGTGTGTGTGTGTGTGTGTGTGTGTGTGTGTGTGTGTGCTGTATTGGGAAAATAGGTGAATGTTGTCTTTACATTCTGAATAGTAAATCAAGAATCAGTTTAGCATTATCATTTTCCGTTTACTTTTAAGTAGTAGTGAATTGATTTGATGAAATGTGTTGAGCATCTGTCTTTTGATTCTGATTTTAATATTTCATTGTAAGATTGACAGACAGCTTTTCAATTAAGGTATGTGTGTTGTTCATGCATGTGCGCATACATGTGTGTGTATTTTATTGCAAGGTTCCCATATTTTGACTTGTGGTATGTGTGCTTGTGCATGCGTGTGTTTTTTCTGATGAAAGTGTCATGTCCTGAACAAACTGTTCATGCATCAACAGTGCTGTGGGGTATTGGTTTTTGTGCCAGTGTAGCAGTTAACTTTTTACTCTCTCGCCCTATGGACTAACTTCCTGTAGGTTGTGGATAGGGTGAGAGAGTGAATATATAATATATCAACATTTGCCACAGTATTGTCAGTTGTTGATCTGATGGTAAAGCACAGCATGGAGGTTTGGTTTGACCAATGTTTTCTTTATCAAATAAAGTGTTTTGACATTGTTCACTCAAACTGTGATGTATGTGTGTATGTATGTGTGAGTGTGTGTGTCTTGTGTGTGAGTGTGTGTACAGTTTGTGTCCTTCCCCAAATTGATTTGTTCATTTTGTTTGTTTATGTTATTTCAAACAGCTTTGTTGAGTATTATCATTGATATGTTTTTTGTAGATATTATTTCATTTAATTAGTCTATGTAAATATTGCTATTATCATTTTTTCTCAAGGGGTAGGCATATTTGACAACCATGTCATTTACTGAGCCCTTAGCAGTTTTTTTCTTTTCAACCTCATGTTGTTTGATTTTTTTTTAATGTAAGGAACATGTTTATGTTGATCTCTGGGATGATGCTATGTTTCATTTGTTTTATGTTTGAATTGTTTTAATTTTTATGTTGCGAATGATCAAGTTTAAGAATGCTGATACCAAGACCATTCTCATTTTGCGAGTACTTACATGTTGTGAGCATACAGGTTGGTGAATTATGAAGTGAATAAAGTGAGTATGCCGAAGCTGATGAATCTGTGTTTCAGAGTGAAGAGCGCATGCAGTGTGTATATGTTTTGTGGGTGTGTTCTGCGTTACTCATTTCTCCCTTCATGACTTTTTGTTTGAAATCCCTAAGTCCACAAATATTGTTGGGTATTGTAAATTCCAAACAGGCACTGTCCAGAATGGAGAATACTGTGGTACTCCAAAGAAGACCAGGACTTCACAATTCAGCTTGACCCACTTGACAGATTTGTCTAATGAGACTTGCTCAGTTCTTGACAAAACTCTACAGGGTCTGGGTCACTCCAGGACATATCTAATGGGAACTTTGGAACTGCATCACACAAGTGATTACTATTAGTATTTTCATCATGATACCCATCACCATCACATCAGTGATTGTCATAAGATTCTTCGGTCTTGTGAAAATTGTCTCAGATTCTCAGATCTCGACTCTCTTTCCTTTCTCTGGAAGGTAACCTTATCCACTGATGATTTTGACATATTGTTTAAATATTGTATAGACTGCATCTTCAATTTCATGCTTTCCACACATGAATATGTTGTACATGTTTGAAATAAAGTCCATTTGTTCCGTGTTAAATTCTGCATCCAATATAGAATTGCCACTTTTGCTTTTTTAGATGTTTCTCATCCATCATACTTCTGACAGTCCATCATATTGCTAACAGAAGAATCCAAATCTTCTCGCATCTTGAACTTGGAAAAGCTTTAGAATATAACTGCGAATCACTGCGAATCACTCTTGTAATTATGGGAAAAAAGTAAATGTTTTGAGTTCATGTGAAAGTTCTGTACCCAAACCTTTGAAAGGTGTTGATTTTTTGGTACTTTTTGTTTTTGTTTTTTTTGGTTGGCCTTCATTCCTATTCTCCCAAACTGAATTCCTCTCTACATCTTTGACCTAAATTTGGTACAGCTCCAATTGAACAAAATGTAACATTACTGTCACATACATACAGCCAAAGAGATGCTCAGGTTGATATGAAACAAAAAGATTTATTATTTGCTTCGGGAATTTTTCTACACATTCTGTCATGGACCAGATTGTGTGTGTGTGTGTGTGTGTGTGTGTGTGTGTGCTTACATATACAAATATGTTGGCAAAACCTTTCTGCTGTTTATGGATGGGCAGAAAACTGGATCAAGGACCAAGGGGAAGGGATTTTTAGTTATGATCAAAATGCACAAATCAAAACCGCAGACATCTATTATGAAAATAGATAAAGATGGTACAACTTTAAATGAAAGTGCTATGATCTGTTTCAGTCTTCTTCTTTTTCCTCCCTATTTCATCAACTTTTTGTGTTTTGTCCGTCCGTATTGTTTTATTTTGTGGTTTTGTTGTTGTTTATTCAATATTCAATTTCATAATGACTAAGCACTCTCATGGTACAATATCCAATGCAGACATGTGACACACATTGCACTGACATATGTATGACAAATAATGCACATATGCACCATCGCCATCTGTAACTGTCATGTTGTGAATATCATCATAATAAAGCTTAACTAATTTTAACCACAGAAACTTTCAAATAAAACATTCACCTTCTTTCCTTTCTCAACTAATTTAGTTCAGTGAGTGTATGGTTACCTAACCTTGTTTATGGTAACCTAAACCTGTTTCAGGTCAGGAAAGGACAGGAGATGGGCAACACCCATATAATGCTGACTCTGAAAAAGGCTGAGGTTTCTGCCACCTCACTCAGCTATTATCTTGGATTTATAGGAACCCTACTGCCTATGAACACTTTATTTCAAGAGAAACTAGCAGAATGTTTAGTTGTGTAGTGTTCACTTGACTTGCAGGAAACAAAATGTCATGATCAGAAGTTAATGAATATGTATTAATATATTTTTCTTCTTCGTTTTTTTCCCTTCTGGGGAGTTCAGTTATTTTCCACTTCAGTATACAATGCTGGATAGATGTGAAACATCTTTTATCTGTTCCTTTAGAGTAGGAGGAAATGGCTCTTATTTTTAGTCTCCCTTTGTTTTGTTTCAAAAAGGGAGTATATTTATTATTACCTGGGAGAAATGTGTGTCTGTGTGTGTCAGTGTGTCTGTCTGTCTGTGACAGAAACGTGTGGACATGAGTTTCTCAGGTCTTCATGGATGGATCTTTTCCACATTTACGTCAAGGTGGGGATCATTAAGGAGTTGTGAAAGTGCAAGTTTGCAAGGTAAGGCATTAAGATTAAGTTCACATGGACCAAAAACATTGCCTAAACTCAGCAATTTTCTAGGAGTGTATGAACAACACTTTCTGTGGAACTTCTGTCAGTGTGTGATTTTTTAATGAAAAGTTTACTCTTGATTTCTCTGATGAGATGGAAAATGCTCTCATGTTGACAAATTGAAGCTGTTTGACTCGACAAACAGATTTAAGCATATTTCTTATGTTTAGGGAAAGCGCATTTCTAGAAATGTTATGCCTATGAACTGTATTATTAATGTCACTGAAATCTTGTTACATCTTGTAGGCTTGTGCATATGATGTACATACATGCATACACATATACATATAAATGGTTCTAGGTCTGTTTCTCATATTCCCCTCTCTCTGACTCTTTTGTTGTGTGTGTGGTATGTGCACATATACATACATGTACATATACAGCATATACAGGCATATGCTGAAAGAAATGTTAGATAAAGCATTCACAAACTACTTTCATTCTTAGAGTCAAAAGTTGCATCCTCATATTTCTAGGATTTTATTTCACGTTTCCATGATTGCAACAATTCTAGGTATAAGCTCCCATTTTAAACTGAGTGTTATGATCCATGAATAGGTCACAATGACCGACTCACTGCCTAAATTTGACAAGTGATGTTTGTCATGCAATATACCTTTCCCCCATGATTTTCCCATTTCAGTTACTTTTATTGTTTTCACAGGTGTAAATATGACATTGTACCTGTCAAAAAATATATTATACATGTAATACCAGTAGTTTTTAATAGTTTCTCAGCTATACTGAAATTTGCAATGAGAAATGCAAGTGTTAGAAACAAATATTGATTTTATTATTGTTAGTTTTTGTATGATAAGGGAGATTACAGAATCACTTGATCCTCATGCTTTAGCTTTACATTAGATTGTTGAAGATGGTGCATTATTCTTCTGTTTCTCTCTCTCTTCTTCAGTGTTGTGTTTGCTGAGATTGCTTCCTGCTCTGTTGGGTTTTTCTTCTCTTCTACTGATCACTTAGTATTTAGTTCATTGAATACATTCTCTTGACTTGTGAAAGTTCTCATGTTCACAGGTGACATGTTAATGGTCTTCTCCTTTTTCCTTTTTATAATATATATATATTTTTTTTTGGTTGACAAAGTGTAGATCAGAATAGAAATCATTTGTTTTGCTTCTTCTAATTTGAAAGATGTGTTAATGTTTCTGACCATGGAAGTATATGAAATGTAAAGGATGATTTCTGCAATGAATTTTAATTTTCAAGGTAATCCAGTTTAAGGATATAAAACTAGAATGTTATGTCATGATTATAGTGCCAGAGTTATGGTACAGAATGGCATGTATCAGGGCTTAAAACTTTGTGCGTCTGGGTGGAATTCTGCGATTTCGGTTTGTCAAAAACAACAACAAAAAACAACAAAAACAAACAAACGAACAAAAAAACGAAAGGAGCAAGGCATCAGTGATTGGCTTGCAAGCATTCATAGCCCCTGGATCCCCCTAGTTTCAGTGGTTTTTTCCTCCTGTTTTAAGCCCTGATGGATCTGGAAGATATGAATTAGTAATGTTTTTTTGTGTGTTTTTTTTTAAGTACAAGTTTTGATATCAGTTCTCATTTTACAGCATTGCAAGCAAGTTTATTGTTATCAATATATTCAGTCAGACTTTCCAAACAGTACTGGGCTTGCTCACATAATAATGTTCATACTCCAAGAGATATCCTTTTAACGAATATTTAGTGCTAGTAGAGATGTTTTAATGTTGCTGTGTGTTCCAAAAGAGATTATTTGGAAAGGAGCTGTTTACTTAAATGTGTACTGAATGTTCTTTTTAACTCCACTAAGCATCTTCTTTTAGATGTTAGCTTTTGTTCTCTTCTGTAAACCTTCATCAGGTTATTGTAGACTTGCCTCAAAGGTATGGAAGAATTTGTGTGCTGTATGTTTGTGGCTGTGTACATCAAGTCTTAATCAGAGGTAGCCAGCATGCATATAAGGAAATGTAACACACATGCACAAACGCAAACACAAATACTGTGTTGACATTTTATTGCTGACCCTTTAAAACAAAACATATGTATCTTGGCTGAAAACTACATCATGAATCGGGGAAAAAAGGAAGAAATGTAACTGCACAAATAAAAAATGACAATCACAAAGTAACTGCACAAATAAAACAACAACACAAATAATGCACAAATAAAAAACTACATCAAAATGTAATGCAAAAAAATGACAATCCAATGAGCACAAATAAAAACACATGCAACACAAATTACTGCACAATAAAAAATGACATCCAAAATGTAACTGCACAAATAAAAACACATGACAATCACTTTTATGACATACTTTCCATCTTGGTAAATTGTTGATCTTCAGACTTTCTTCAGACCAGGCCCACTGTGTGCTGGTGACATTTCCATTAGTCACTCTTAACTGGTGGTCATGTGGTGCAAGAAAATATTTGGGGATGGCAGGAAGTATGAGCATGTGATGCTTTGATTCTACATTGATTTCCAGATCCAGAACCTCTGATTTTTTTCTTTCTTCCGATTTTTGGTGGCCAGAATATTTTGTTTGTCCCTGATGCTTTTGTGTCCAGTCTCTTTACTGTAGTCTACCACTGCCCTCAGTGAAGCCCTTGTGTTTTCATGATCTCTTTGACTTTAATACCCAGCACTCTGACAATCTCACCCATGTACTCGCTGCCCATAAACAGATCTGGGGTACACCATTGCACATTTTGGGTCAGTTCCTGTTTTTGTCCTTTGTGATGGGAGTATTAAAGGGTTTGTGATGGACTACTGATGTTGGGTTCCATGCCTTTCTGACAGGCCTTTTAAGGGACAGGCTGGGTGACTTGTCTTCATCATTGAGCTC
This sequence comes from Monoplex corrugatus, assembly GCA_030674185.1. NCBI lineage: Eukaryota > Metazoa > Mollusca > Gastropoda > Littorinimorpha > Ranellidae > Monoplex > Monoplex corrugatus. Next base: position 36,248,418 of record JAPXFY010000015.1, read on the forward strand.
CAGGTGTGCTGGGAGAGGTACATTGAAAATCCAATCTTTGTTGCCATTGGATTTGAAGGCTTGCTTCATATTTCTTCAGCTTTTGTATCTTCTATGTTTGTGCTGATGGTGTGTGCCCATTGGAAAAGGACCCTAACCACTGAACAGTTGTGTTGTAGGTGATGGATTGATTCAAAGTTAAGATACTGATTAGTTTGCCTTGGTTTTCTGAAGGCCCTTGGCTTGGTAGTACCATTCACGTGAGGCAGGGTGTGTCTGTTCTCTTCTACTTCAGCTGTGATCTGAGTGGGTGGATCTGTGGAATTGAAGTGTCTGGTGAAGTTGTGGGTTTCATACTCAGGTTGTTGGTGAACCTGTCTTCTGAGCCAGATTCTGGTGGACGTGGATATGGGAGTCCAGCGTTTGTTTTCTCTAAATCTTCCTTGTAGATGTTGGCTATAGAATGGGGAAATCATCGCAGGGAATCTTATTGCTCTGCGCCTTGCTTTTTGTAGGTGAAGATATGCATTGTATCAAAATGTGTGATGCCTAATACTGATTTTAGCAGTTTGATGATTTGATGTGATAGGCAGCGAATACATGGGAGAGATTGCCAGAGTGCTGGGTACTAAAAGTCAAAGATCCTCAAAACACCTCAAGGGCGTTTCTGACAGCAGTGGCAGAACATTGTAAAGAGACTGGACACAAAAGCATCGTGGACAAACAAAATATTCTAGCCACCAAAGATCAGAAGCAAGAAAAAAATCAGAACTTCTGGATGTGGAAATCATTGTAGAATCAAGCATCACATGCTCATACTTCCTGCCATCCACAAATATTTTCTCACCACATGACCACCAGTTCAGAGTGACCAATATAAATGGAACCAACCACACAGCAGGCCTGGTCTAAAGAAAGCCTCAAGAAAAGATCAACAATTTACCAGATGGAAACTAAACTTCATTCTGGCAAACTCTCTTTGTTTAACTAATACAGCAGGATTGGGCAGTCTACATTTGTAAAATTCATGACAAGTGATCTTTATGTTTAAGTGAATCAAAATATACTACTTTTAGTGAACAGGCTACTCAAAGATATGCAATATACACTGTAAACAAAACAATTTAGACGAGGTACTACATCTCAAAGATTCATGAAGCACATGACGTGTGTATATGCATTTACATGTATTCATTACACAAGTAACATGTTCAAAAACGTACATTTATGTACTAATTCATGTTCATTAATTTAATATTTGTAATATATTCACTCATAATTTCATGTTATAACAAGAGAATACATCAATCATGCTTTGTAAGTAAAACAAGAATATCTTGTATTTTTTGTACATTGTAAGAGACTATTTCAGTCTGTGTAATCACATGCTGTACTTGATTATTTTTCCTTGCCTTCTGAATATTAAAATCTGTCTGACCTGCAGAATTTGTCACTTGTGAGCTTTGATTTTAATCTTAAGGCCATCTTCAGGCTTTGTGTAGCCACCAAAACTTGTGGTGCCAGCCACAAGGCATGATCAGTTTAGTAAATATTTGGGAAGCTCCATCTTGACAATACATAAAAATTTCTACACAAAAACTTACCACAAACCATTTAACACTACAAAATCCCAGCTAGCCCAACCCCAAAGGCAAAACGCCTAAAATGTATGTGACAATGAATACATCAGTGAAACAGCCATAAACACTGGACATCAGAATAAAAGAACACTACCTAGGTACCAAGATGTCATCCTTACTAGCAATGGGGGAACACTACAGGGGCACTGACTTCACATATCGTATAAGATGGTGTGGGGATCTGCAGGAGAAGCTATGAGAGACACTGGAAATTATGCAATAGTCCTTCCTTGAACAGAAGTGGGACTGAAGCCTCAAATAATTTACCAAACAGCACTCATGCCGTATGATGGAAGACACAAGTTGCCGTGGCTACACAAAGTAAGGTTGTCATCAATACACCATTATGTCCTTGCATACTTCTCACAACAGGCACACGTGCAGTAATCAAGTGGGTAAGACATCAAACTTTCACTCAGAAGATCTGGGTTGAATTCTCTCTAGGTATCTTGCACCTGGTGGATAAAGGGTGGAGACTTTTTCATCTCTCAGGTCAACGTGTGCAGACCCGTTAGTGCGTAAACCCCTTTTTGTGTATATGCATGTAGAACATCAAATGTGTATGTTAAAGATCCTGTAAGTTATGTCAGTATCATTGTGGAAAAATGGAAACACTTGGCATGCATGCCCATAGAAGAGGGAGTATGTAGGCTGTGCAGCAACACACCACCAGAGCAGTGTGGGCAGAACAACATGCACATGTGCATCTGAGAAAAATCAAAAGACTAAAAAAATGAAAAACTCAACCTAAAACAACTCATTTTCTCTATTTTGTTTTCCTGTAATGATATGATTCAAATCATTGTCTTTGTAGAACCTATCAGTACAGATTCTCAGCTAGTAGCCATTGATTACCTAAACACAAATCTTGTGTGCATAACATGAATTAACAGGAGCTATATTCCACGCTGCAAAGATTTCAAATCATACAACAGTATAAAATCACATGAAATGTGCATCTGTGTTATCTTGACTGCTTTGCTCACAAGTCTCTTGCCAGAAAGATCCAAAGTGTCTTAAAGCTTTCAATCCCTCAACCTATTCATCACCTTGCAGGAAGCTGGTGGACAGAGTGAGGGAATGAAAGAGATAGATGAATGATTTCTAGGATATCAAATACACTTAAGTATATCAGAACAGCTCATACACCATGTCTGATTGCCCCTTACAACAAGCTCTAGATGAATGTTCACACAATTCTATGAGAATAATAAATTACCATGACTAATGCTTGTCTTGTTTGCGCACAGACCTTTATCACTATTATCTCCAAAACTACCATGGAAGCTCAGTTATTGCTCACATGTACCATAATGATCCGAAATGTGGGGAATTACCATTAAGTCTCTGTCATGTACATGTGTACCAGTTCTTATCAGATTTTAGTCCCCACTTCAATCTGACAAAAGTACAACAAATTATTTCAAACAGTCATTGTGGCAACCTCCTCTTAAAACAAATCATGCACTAGCAGTATTATGTCAACAAAAATCCTCAAATTACTGAGGAAAAATACCAGTAAATTTAAAGACCAACCTGTTTTGCCTGTAGACCATTCTGTTTTATCTGCCTTCAGAGTTAAGTGCAACTCACAATTTCACATTCATCTTAATATGTTTTGAGGCAAAAGTCTGCATCATCTGTGGTGAAAGATATACACACACTTCTACAAAAAACAAAGAAAATGTCTTAAGTCAATAAAACTCAGCATAATTTGTGACAAGAAAAAATGCAATGCAATACAATAAAATAAATCAAAAAAAAAAATCTATGAATCCCAAGTCAGGTTAACATTTGTATTCACACACACACACACAACGCACACACACACACACACACACACACACAGTAACACACACACACACAGAGTAATACACACACACACTCTCTCTGCTAAAAAAAACAAAAACAAAACATAAGGTCTTAAGTCATGCACATGGCTAAAACATCTGCAGTATTATGTGTTAAAGTAAAAAGGACAAATGAAAGCAAGTAGAATGAAATATACACTATGATCATAGATGACATGAAAACAACCAGGCATGTATTCTTGCACTTCCAGCATGTACTTATGCACGCACACACTGTGACAAGGAAATGTAATTATCAGAAACAAAATAAAGCATAGAAATACATGAATAAATGAATAAAACACACTGTGGTCAATTTTTGTGCACCTACGAACATGCGCACACACATACACATTGTGGAAAGGACAAAAACAAAATTCTGTCAGGTTATATGTAAAAGAGAAAACAGTTAAAAATAAGTAAAATGAAAAACTGTGGAAGGTAAAATGAAGTGCACATGCAGGAACATGCATATCACACATACACTCACATATGAGGCCACAGGCAAGCTGACTTTCAGTGCTGAAAAGAAAAATGACCAAACTGTCCTTCCCTCAAATTCTACTGATCTACCAAAATTGAAAAAAGAAAACCAAACCCAACAACCTTTTTGGGGTTGAAATGGTCCAAAAAGCACAAGAGACTACTCTCCACGTCACTTGTAAAAATTTAATGTCATCTACAGAAGCCATCACAGTGAAGTTAACACCCTTTCACACACTCTTGTCCACCAGCTGCAAAAACTTTACCCTTTCACTCTCTCACCCTATCCACCAGCTTCCTACACACTGGTAAGTCGAGGGAATTTATTTAAGTTTTAACTTTGCTATCGTGGATGATAATGCTGGAAGCTGGTGGTTAGGATGATGAAGTCAGAGGTTTTAATACCATATGTGCTGCATCACAAATTCCAAGTAATGGAGATCCCAAACAAACATAGCAAACGTGGTGAACTGACACATAAACACTATGTGCTGGTAAGGTCTTGAAATGAATAAAGAGAACAGCATGAAAGAAAAACAAACTTGGCCCCGTTATTTGCTTTTTTTATTTGCTTTTTTCCAGACTTTTTTTTGTTTAATGTGCCTTGGTTCTCATTTAATTCTCCAGGCATTTCTTTCTTCCTGGCATTTGTGAACTGCAATTTCTATATGAACTTGAATATATGAGTTGACTTTTACGTGTTTGGCTGTTTTTCTCATACTCCTGCTTTTAAGGCAGTCATACTCCGTTTTAGGAGTGAAAATGCTGGTTCCCTGCATAAGGCACTGAAAAATGATGTGGTTTCATATTAGGTGTACTTAACATGTTCTGCTGGCATATAATAACTATATAATACAGGGAATTCAGGCACTAGCAGGTCTGCACATAAGCTAACCTGCAAAATTGAAAAATACTCTCCACTTTTAACTTACCAGAAAATGCCCAAAGATGATCAAACCAAGAAAATCTCCATACTTCATGGTTTACCCACCAGGCGAAGTCTTAACAGGTTCAAATCCAGACCTTCCAGCTGGAATGCACTGCACTGAACAGCTTCTTTTTTGTACTGCAGTACCATTACCCATATGCCCAACAGCAATTTCAGCTGGAATTGTGGATGGGATGGGAGGAGATAAGGTGGTGAACTATTACGAGTTGAAAATCTGTACAGCCTTGGATCCATCTTGACATACATCACCTTCTGGATCAATCATAACACACATCACCTTCCTTACATCACCGTTGTCAAACACAGCATATGTACCAAGACCACCTCCACTGTGTGCTGTACAGCACATCTGGAGTGGCAACTCTTTGAATAAATCCTGCCGTCCTCTACAGATCATTTGGAGATGATATCACATGCTGCTTTCCAGCATACTGTCGCTACTGAACCTAAAGTAATCAGATCTTGTTTCAACTTCATGTTTCCTGTTCTGTGAAGATTGGTCACTCAGCTGGTGACTGTCAACACTTCATAGTGACAATAACATTGTGACCCTCTCATTTGCCCATGATCTTGGACTACAGGCACACACGCCACCAACTACTGGGCAAAAACTGAGGCACTCATGCAGCAGACTCTATTGTTCAGACAACAGAAGACACTATCTAGTGGTCTTTTTGTCAGATGCCATTCGTGATTTCCAGGCCTTGGAGAATGACAAGCACTCCATCTGACCAGGTTTTCCAGCTAGTCAGAAGAACCTAAAGAGTAGTCCTCCACAAGATCTCTGCCCTCTGTGATACCAGGAAAAGATTCAGCATATGAGCTGGAAAAAAGAAGAACCTTGAAAGATCACCCATTTGCTACAGCGAGAAGAGAGGCATCACAGATCACTCCTCAAGCCACGGACAGAAAGGAATGACACTACCTTTTGTCCAGACAGCAGCAAGTGGTCCTGATAGCTCTACACTGACTACAACCAGTTCAATGCCCATATGATCGCAAGTTCAGATTGATGCCTTCATCAACCTGTCCCAGCAGTCAAGAGGACTGGACATCTGAGCACCTTAAGGTGATGTCGCCTCTATCATGTGGCACAACAGGAGACATGATTGACTACAACTCCTCAGACCACAAAGCTCCATTGCAGCCAGCAGGAGCTGGTAAAAACAGCAACATTTATAGTCTAGCCAGATGTGGCCTGACTATGCAGAGAGTGAACGAAAGAAGAAAAGGAGGAAACCTCAACTCTTATTTCCATGCTCTTTGTGCACTTGTGTTATAAAACAGGAACTGTCAACGTACATCATCACCACACCTGATACAGCACACACGTGTTACCAGTAATGGTACTTGGGAATGGAGGAGGTTACAGGTTTGTTTTTATGCACCGATCTACACTCGAGGGTGATGGAGAGAATGCAGGCTTGCCTTGAATGCACGGAAGTTGCCCAATCACTGCGCTAAATGCACCGGAAACGCTTTCAAGTCAGTACTGCCATTTTCATTGTAAATGCCAGCTGACATGACACACACATGGAAAGTATATCTTCATTTGAACCTTTTCACTCTCACTCATGTATACAGAGAGGGAGAGAAAGGGATAACTGCATAGAAACTAGTCATTGCACCAGGTTCAGTTGCAAAAATTGTATCACCATTTTCTAAGTGCGCAATTTTTTGTTGTTGGTCAAAACTCAACAGAGGTCGAAGACTTTTCCCACATATACTTAAAAAAAAAAAAGAAAAAAAATGAAAAAAGAAGTATGCTATATATTATGACTACTTTGTATAGAGAACATCCTGCCAATACACTGTTTCATATATGATATACAGACTGTGCAACAATATACTGTAATGTAGTCAGCTCGCCTAGCAGCTTGAGCTCTCCATTTCCCACTACAACATCTGATTAATTGCAATGCGCAGTCAATCCAAATGAGTTTGGAAAATGATTTAGTCGTAATCTCTATTCAACAGGTCCAAATTCCACTGATGTAGGAAAGCACATTTGCCATAATACAATTTACTTGCCACTAACCATTTTACTTGGCGTCAAGTCTGGATTTGTCACAGCCCATTTTACTTGCTTAAAACCACAAAATTCCGTTCCTTGATGCAAGTTACTAAACTCTGAAAGTCACATCACCCTTTAAAAAAATTCACACTTCTTAATAGATATACCAATACCAGGTATAAGCACCCAATATTTGATCTAATCTGATTTTCAGTTTTTATGTTTCCTGCAAAAACATCTAAGTCTGTATGCCTACATATCTGCTGGACCAACAAAATGTTGATCAAACACTGCGCACATTGTTTTCTGAATAACCAGTTATCAGTGCAAGGTAAGGACTGTCATTAAGATAATAATAAAAATAATATTCTTAATAAACATAATATTCTAAGAATAAAAATATTCTAATGTTGATGATGATGACTATGCCAAAAACTGTTTCATATCACTGTGTAGTAATGTTAACAGTGACCATTAGTGGAGTGAAAATGCCCCACGAATGTACAAAGAAAAATATAATTTAAACAAAAAACGCAACAATAGGAGGTCAGAACAAGCCCTGGACAGGGGAGTAAGTACACAAGCAAAAAACAAAACCCAGAAAAAAGTTACTAACATTTTTAAGGACAAAAAACAAAACAAAAAAACAAAACCTGAACAAAGAAAGTAATAAACATTTTTAAGGACAAATACACCAAAACAATATAAAAATGAACAGCAAACTGGGAATACATCATTTCTTTACACCATTTTACCTCCTTATTGAAAATTATACTGAAAAAATCCACAAAACAAGTAAGCCTATATTGCTTTGTGAATTAGTGAACACAAAATGTAAAGAAATGAATACTCAGAAAGACTGATTCAACAAGGGTAGACTGTATAGTTCTACTAAAACGTATCATACAAGATAAATACTTCTTATTGTACACACTTGCCTCTTTACTAAACATCAGTAAACAGTAATTGCCATAGAAATGCAACAAACATCGTAAATCTAAATTAGCTGGACAGATGAATCTCTTCCCACATAAACTTAAATACAAAGAAGTTTGCAGTGTGTGAATCGCAAATAGAAAACGAGAAGTGGAGGTGGGATAATTACCACTGGAGATCAGAAAAGTCCACACAGAAAACCAAATTGGCAATATATACACAAATCACATTGCAAGAGGTAAGATACAGATGCCTACATGACAAAAGATCATTGTGCACCACAACAAAATTTGGATAAAAAACATATAAACTATTAAGAGATAACACACAGGAATTTGACTAAAGAACGTTCTGGATGGGTGACAGTGGAAGGTCGAGTGACAAAAGAAAGGAGATAAAGAATGATTATCAAAAGATTCTTCTTACTCATACTAGAGCTCCTGTGATTACTCCCTATCATGATTATTCTCTGTCCAAGATATAAATTCATAAAAACCTATCTTCCAAGTAGGGGGAGTGGACTTTCGCACGTATAACTTTTCTTTTCATGGATCCTTAAAGGCGGTCATATTTAGTCTTTGGGAAGCTGGCAGAAAATTTGGAAGAATACAGGTGAATGATCTGACAGGAAGATATAAGTAAGAGTCTTGTCAGGGAAAGAGAGCATGACAGGAAAGAACTACTACCTACCTAAAAGCAAACTAATAGCTCCTGTAATTCCAACATAGTCAGGGACCTTAATTTCTTCACCCGCAGTACCCCACTGTGTATTTATGAAAGGATGACAATAAAATGATGACCATTACAGGGTAAAGTCAGAAATTAAACAACAAGATTTTAAGATAGTCAAGCCATTCAAATAATCCCTTTTCATACAAAAATTATTTCAGAAAACACATTTTGGACTTGTGGTCACTGTGTCCTTGAAGCTTTGGTTGAAATAACACTTGACATGCACATAGGACACCAGCAGACTGTCACAACAGTGAAAACAGATTTGTCCTAAGTTTCAGAGCGTGCACAAACACAACATTCCTGAAAAAGTAATATATTGGGCACTTGTTTGGTCTGTGTGGCCTTGACCTTGGAACTTTATTTTCCAAACTTATATTGTCACAACTTCTCAACAGTCCACAGCTTTGTCAGAAATTTAATAAAATTCAAGCCATAAAGAGCTGAAAAAGATCTTTATCATAATGTTTATTACATAAAGACAAAAAAAAAAACTCTGGTCGATATGAAACAATCTCCATCCCTGCTGTTTTGTAAAATGAATGAGGGATAACAACAGAAGGATAACAATGGAAAATTTGACTGAAAGTGCAGGGGCCAAAACAGAAAGGCAACTATGTAAGGGTGAAAACAGAAGGGCCACAATAGAGACAACAATGGAAGGGTGAAAAACTGTGAGGGTGACTAACAACAGAATCATTAAGGGCTCACTTGGATCACTTCATAATTTGCTGAATTACTGCTCAGCATTCTGATGGATTTGCCTTTCTTTGTGCCATCTAAAAAAATTAGTATTCCACGTTTTCCAATGTATCTGTTATGACGCATTCTGTTTTGGTGTGTGGGCTGAATCATTGCTGCTATCACCGACTTATAGATAGAACACTGTGAGCATGTAGTAAGCTATGCGTGTTGCTACTCAGTGCAGTACATCATGTTATAGTATATATGTATACTAAGTGAATGATGGATTCTCAATCAGACGGAAGGGTAGTCAGGCATACCAGTTTGGTGTGAGTCTTCGTATAGGACATAAGACCAATCTAGGAGGCACATGTGAATAAAATTTACTTAAATCACCACGGGTAATAGAAGAAGTGTTATGACGGACGGGTAGCATGTAATGTTTACTTAAGAGTGACAATGAATAAGTATGGTGATCATGGAAGGTGAAAAGGAATGGCAACCTTGGAACAATTACAACAGATGGGTCACTGTACAGTTTTAACTATGGAATCGGGCTAACAAATACACCATCTGAGCCAGCAGTTTTTTCACCATAATACTGGACCACTGGACACTGGGTTGTAACATACAGACAGACATAATAGACCCATCAAAACCTGTCTTCATTTCAAATTGAAGAATTATGGAGTGGAAAAACCATGAGTTCATAAAATTATCTGTTCCTTGAAATAAATAAATAAATAAATAAATAGTAACTGATGGACATGAAATTTACAAATACCAGTATCCATAATATGTTAAATTCTTCAGATTCTGATCAAACACTTGCCTGACCATGCAAGCACACCTGCATGCACATGCACACTCGCACTCATTTCTCAAACACACACACGTACGTATTTTGCACATGTGAACAATTGTATAGTTAAAAGAATACGGGATCAACATGACTGCCTCCAGAAGAATCACCGGCAGTCGGTTCCATGTTCCTGCGCCTCAAGGGACGAATGGGTACAGGAGGTTTCTTTACATCACCACCATCATCACACTTATTACTGCTACGAAAACCACCTTCATGACCCGACCACGTATTGTCAGAACTTTTCCGAGCAGAGCCAGGATCATCACAATTTGGATCTGCAGACTTGTTTACATCAGAGAATGTTCTTCTTTCTGGAGGTACGCTGGTGGAGCTTTGTGAATGTTCTTCACTCATGTCTGTTTTGCCCTCTTTGCTGCGCCATGGTATGGGGGCTGTGAGACGTATTCGTGGAGCTGGTGGAGGCTTCACGTTGGAGTCTTGTGTTTGTGTATTACTGGCACGTGCTGTTACTTCGCTATTAGGTTTAATCGAGTTTCCATCAGATGAAGCCATTTCCTTTTGCTTCAATGTCTCTCCATCAGATGGCTGGACAGAGATGACCTCATCTTCTGAGCCTAATACAACCTTGTCTTCAGAAGCTGACACTATTTCATCCTCAAAGGCTATCTCAGCCTCATTTCTGGAGGCAAATATGTCATTATCAAAATGTGAGGTTAACACGTCACCTTTGGAGGCTAACATAGTCTTGCTGCTAGAGTTTAACACATCATCACGCATAGGTACCGGCACATTCTCATCTCCTAAAGCATTCACAACCTCATCTTCAAAAGGAAACGTTCTTTGGGGAGAGGAGAGGGGACTAAAAGGATTTGTGCTAGCAAACTGTGTAGACCAGTCAGACTGTCCTGAAGGTAAAACGGAGTTCTCAGATATGTTTCCAAACGGATTTGTTTCTGAATATTCAGCCCTGCTACTGTCTGGAGACTCCTGCCGTGAAATTCGTGTTGTCGCAAACTCCTTGCTGTCTCCTTTATTTGGAGAAAAAGCAGAGTCAGCAAAGTCTTCAGGTTCCTCTTCGATCGATTCAAAACATCTGTTGAAGTGTCCATAATAAGGATTGCCACCAATGACGTGTTCCAATGCTAAAGCATCCTCAAAACCTCTGTCTGTTTCTTCATCAAAGAGTGGATAGGATTGATACACACCAGATTCAACGTTTTCGGTACTCTGCAGATGTCCACTGTCTCCTGAACTTTGGAAGAAATCAGATTCAGAACTGTCAACTGGTTGACCACTGAAAGTATCATACACAAAGGGATTTCCAAAGTCTGCCCTGTTCGACTGACTGCTGAATATTGTTCCCAATTCAGCATTACTCCCGAATGAGCTTCCAAAGTCTCCAGAGCTTCCCAAAGTATCAGAGTCATCCAAATCGAAAGAAGGCCGAAATGGATTTCTTGATTTCTTTTTCACAGGTATGGAACCTTCGTCTTCAAACTCGGAGTCCATCCAGGGGGGTCTGCGGTCAGTATGATAGGGTTCCAGAACAACGGAAGGCTCACTGTCCAAACTGCCACTTTCCTCCACTGCATCCACAACGACGGCAGTGTCTGGGGCAGTTACAACTTCATCAACTTTCGGCACATGCTCCTCGTCAAGCACGTCAAACGCTTGACCTCTGAACTGATGGTTAAAGACACCAGTTTTATCAGTCTCGTTGAAACTGTTTGCTTCCTCTGTTTTTCTGTCAACACTGTCACTCTCAGTATGTCCCACTGTGGGTTCATTCTCTTGATGTAATTGAGTTTCTTGTTTGTAGAAATCTGCAAAAAATGGATTTGTTTGTGGGGGAGAGCTGCAGTCAATGTTTTCTACAAACGGATTTGAAGGACTATATGGATCACTGAAATCACAGGCCATGTCAAAAGAAGCAGTTTCTTTCACTGGGGATTCAGAAAACGAGGTAGGGTTCTGCGTGTCATAACTGTCAGTCGGAGCAGGCTGTGAGGGCATTTCTGTTCCATCCTCCATCAAGATGCTCAACACAGTAGCTTGCCCCTGTGGTGCGAATCCGTCATTGCTGTGCTCGCTTGTAACACTGGGTAACGGTGCTATGTGCAGGTTTTGTGTCTCCCTGACGTCGTCTGTGTGCGTGGCGTCTCTCGTGACGTTATCTATAGTAAAGAAAACATCGTCTGCGTTCGTTACTTTTGAATCTGTATCGTCTTCATTTGTCGCTGTCTCTCTACCTGGATATGAGCTCATAAGTACAATGCGGTTGGTGTCTTCCAGCATTTCTTTGGTCAGATCGTCTTTATCAGTGTCCTGAAATCTACTGTCAAAATCAGTAGATGACTCGGTCCTGTGGTCTCCATTGACTGGCTCAAATGTGGGGTAGAATGTTGTCTGTGTAGAGCTGTTCTCTGGAAAGTTCAGGTCTTCAGAGCTGTCTCCATTCTCCACCTCAGGCTCTTCCTGTAGACTTCTCTGATGATGTAGACTAGGTCTACTGCCTTGTTTCAGTATGGCCCCTGATCGTCGGGGTGGCTTTCTGTTTCCCCTCGTTGATGGTCGTGACTCTGTGTCGTTTTGTGGTTCGGATTCCACCTCTGAGTTTGTTACTGGAGCAAACACATCCGAGTATCTGTCAGGTTCTGAGGTCACCGAATCACGATGGTTTGGGTTTTCTGAACGCTGAGCTTCTTGTGTGACCTTATCAACCTGAACATTATCTTGAGAACTGCCCAGGAAACTGCTCATGTGGGGAGTGGCGGATGCGGCTCGCAAGCTATGTTCTCTGTCTAGGATTCCTTCAATGTCCTTGTCATCGTACTGGAAGCTTCCTCCGTCACTCTCACTCTCCGGTCTGGGGAGGCTGTCGCTCCTGAGATAGTCGTGATGGTAACCGCTGGACATGTAGTAATGGAACGGGGGATCTCCGGACTTCCCTCTGCCACCTTGGTTCTTTGTGGCGTCACCGTCACCGTCACTCACTCGAGTTACGTCAGGCAGCTGCTGAACCTCGCTCTCTTCTCTTCTTTCTTCCAGGATCTCATCAGACTCGAAAGCTTCATTGATGAAGATGGCCGGCAAGTGTTTCTTCATCATTTGCTCTTTCCACACTTTTCTGGCGCTGGACGAACGCTTGATATCCGTACTGCCGCGTGAGGGTGTTCCCAGTGACGACCTACTGGGGCTGACAGTAGCTGGGGAACTGGAACCGCTGGTTGCTCGACTGTCCGACCTCACGCGGCTATTGTTCACACTTCCTGACGTCACACGACTGCCTCTCCGACTGTCTGACGTCACCCGGCTATTTTCCCAGCTCTCTGACGTTACAGGGCCGTTTCCCATGCCCTGTGAAGTGGGGTGGGTGTCCAGGGACTTGTCGGGTGGGGTGTCGTAAATGTAGGTGACCTGTCTGGAGGCCAGGTTGGTGATGACCGTCATGCCATCGTCAAGGTCAGTGGTCATGATCTCGGTCGCTTCCCGACTACCGCTGACGTTGGAGGGTGCCCTTTGTGTAACATGCCCCGTGCCCACATCTGGGTGCCGCGTGCCCGCGTCTACGTCTGTGTTAAGAGAGTTCACTCGAACAGGAACTGCTCTGCCGTTCGGCTGAAAATATTTAAAAAAAAGTGAATAAACACAACTTGCTCAAGGGACACAACCAATGTTACATGGACACAGCCAAAGCTCTTTTGACGAAGACATCCCTCACCTGCAAAATCTACGGGCTGGGAAGCAGGATACTTGTCCCGTTTCCAGCAATAAAAGAACACTTTCAATTTTTTCACTGTCTGAACCGTCTAGTAGCGTTAGTCCCATGCCACTGATTCCTGCTCCTCAGCAAACCATCAACCCCCAGTTCATTCCAAGTCTCAATGCCAGGAAGCCAACGGCAGTCAGCAATGTCAAGCCATGGCGGGGCCACCCAATCGACAAAAGACTGCCATTTTGATGGAAATTTGCCTAAGGCATGGGAGTGGTAGTGGAAATCGAGTGTGAAGTCACCACAAGATCAAGGCATTAAGATCTCGGGAGGTGGCCGCTGATTTCATGATATGGCCGCTGATTTCATGATAATGGGGATTATGATCAGGATGAAATAGAATTCCAAGGATGAAATAAAATTCCATCTAGCATTCAGACTGCTTGACCGCGCTGTACTCTAAGCTTTCTTTCATAATATCATATCCTGGCATCAACCTGGACTGAGTGATAAGGACAATTTCGATGTTGATCAGGAAATTTAAGCAACACCCACAATGACACAAACGTAAAGTGTATGACACTCGACTGTGCGCTCCCAGTCTTCTCATCTCGCCCATAGCATGTTCAGTTCTGGGTTGGCGTGAGTCAGAGTCAAAACATTCCACAAATCTTTTAATGGTTTGATAGGGGTTCGAACCCACGACTTCTGAGTCAGTAGTCCACTGGGGCTAACCACTTTACCACGCTGAGTGGTAGAAAAGAAAACGATTCACTCCACTTTCGAAACGCGTCGTCAGAAGGCTGGAAATGTGCGGCGACACTAACCAGCTGACTTTATAGATAAGAGATTTCCTAGTCGTTTCTAATGGCAAGACAAAGAAGTCAACTTCATTCTAGTGTCCTTTTGGTTACCGACAACACAGCAATAAACCAAAAACAGCTGACGATAATAGTGAATTGTATTGTGTTGTGATGTGTTGCATACACGAAGTGTGTCAGAAAAATAACAGGACTGGTGTCACAAAAATGTATTTCAAATCCAAACAACAAGTTTTCCCCTTCCAAGTAATCCCCCTCGAGTCTAACGCACTTTCCCATCTTTCTCCACCACGCCTCCATACACTCCTACAAAGATTCTTCAGGGATTCTCCGTAGTTCCGTAGTCACGGCTCTCTTGATGGCTTCCACGTCTTGAAAACGGATCGCCTTCATGACCCCCTTAAGCTTGGGGAAAAGGAAAACATCACATGGAGCCAGGTCGGGTGAGTAGGGAGGTTGCTCCAGCACGGTGATGTTCTTCTCGGCCAGGAACTGCCAGATGCTCACGGCGTTGTGAGCAGGCGCATTGTCGTGGTGAAGCAGCCTTTAGTGGAAGAGTACGGCGTCGCCGAGGCCGAAGAAAGCAAGACAGTCAACGTCCACTGTCAAACTCATGTTGATCGCGTTCTTCGATATGAGTGGCATCGTCCACAGCAAGTTCTTGCCACTGGACCAGAAGATCAACCAGCATGTCTACAGAAAGGTCCTGCGTCGTTTGCTTCGTTCAGTGCGCGAGGAGAA
Source organism: Monoplex corrugatus (assembly GCA_030674185.1). Taxonomy (NCBI): domain Eukaryota; kingdom Metazoa; phylum Mollusca; class Gastropoda; order Littorinimorpha; family Ranellidae; genus Monoplex; species Monoplex corrugatus. The sequence continues at coordinate 36,263,785 of JAPXFY010000015.1, forward strand.
GCGAGAGTTGTGTGAGGACAACTCGTGGCTGCTTCACCACGACAATGCGCCTGCTCACAACGCCCTGAGCATCAGGCAGTTCCTGGCCGAGAAGAACATCACCGTGCTGAAGCAACCTCCCTAACTCATCCGACCTGGCTCCATGTGATTTTTTTCCTTATCCCAAGCTTAAGGGGGTCATCAAGGGGACTTCCCCCCCCAAGCTTAAGAGGGTCATTAAGGGGACTTTTCCTCAAGCTTAAGGGGGTCATTAAGGGGACTTCCCCCAAGCTTAAGGGGGTCATTAAGGGGACTTTTCCTCAAGCTTAAGGGGGTCATCAAGGGGACTTCCCCACAAGCTTAAGGGGGTCATCAAGGGGACTTCCCCCCCCAAGCTTAAGAGGGTCATTATGGGGACTTTTCCTCAAGCTTAAGGGGGTCATTAAGGGGACTTCCCCCCAAGCTTAAGGGGGTCATCAAGGGGACTTTTCCCAAGCTTAAGGGGCTTACCAAGGGGACTTTTCCCCGAGCTTAAGACTGCCATCAAGGGGACTTTTCCCCAAGCTTAAGAGTGCCATCAAGGGGGCTTTTCCCCAAGCTTAAGAGGGTCATCAAGGGGACTTTCCCCAAAGCTTAACGGGGTCATCAAGGGGACTCTTCCCAAACTTAAGGGGCTCACCAAGGGGACTTTTCCCCGAGCTTAAGAGTGCCACCAAGGGGACTTTTCCCCAAGCTTAAGAATGCCATCAAGGGGACTTTTCCCCAAGCTTAAGGGGGTCACCAAGGGGACTGCTACTTTTCCGACACACCTCGAATTATTAGCTTGTTTTTTTTTCCTCTAAACGGATCGCTTTTCCGTGTTTTCATGGAAAATCCCAGCCAATCTTTTCCAGAAACTTTCCTACGTAATGGGTGTACTGTAGATCAGAAACTTTCGTGCAGAAGTACAGGGGAAAAATGTGCGTGTAGGAGGCGGAGAGGGGAGAAGACTTATATTGAATTTCTTATTTGCACAAAATAAACAATCAAGCTGTCAGAAAAGCGTACGAGCGCACACACGCACACACACACACACGCACACGCGCATACACACACACGTATGCGCACACACAGTGTGTGTATCATGTTTGCAGGAGGTGAAGTGATGGTCCAGTGTTAAAACCACTGATGTATCTGGGGGTATCTAGGTTCCATCTCCATTAGGCACTGAGCAGTGATCTGTGTGCTAGTCTGTCATAAGATGATAAACAAGGTCTTAAAAGCAGCATGCACCTAAATAAACACACAGCAATGAATGAATAAATAAATAAAATCAATCAATCAATCAATCAATCCTTAATCAACAACAACAACAATAATAATGGTAATAACACGATGATGATGATAACAACAACAATAATATATAATAATAATGATATAATAATAATAATAATAATAAATGATGATGATGATGATGATAATAATAACAAAGTCAGAAATTGTCCTGGAAACATCTGGCTGAAGTCCACTCTGGTTGGTAAACACACTGAGAAAGGCTACCTCCCCATTTCGGTATGGGAGGGCGACAATCCCCATTCAGTGGATGGGCCACCGTGAGCCCTGGTCTTCGGCGTTCACAAGGCAGGCCTTTGGGCCATGAGCCATAAGCAGGTAACCTCTACAGAAAACCTGGAGGGCTGAGGTCGGAGGTACCAGGCCTACAGGCACCTCCTAACAAACAATGGTACCATGCAACAGAATGCAAATGTCTACACGGTCCTCTACGTCAGACGACAATTTCTCTTCAAGATGGAGAAACAGTCAATATTTTTTTAAGAAGATCATCGCAATCAGAGAGGTTACATTTATGCTCACCCTTTTTTTTTTCGTCCCATTTTCTACAAAACTTCAATGGCCATAGGTGGCACAGTTTTTACAGTGCGATGATGATGATGTTGATGAAGATGATACCCATGATGCTACGGAGTTCCATCTAGGATTGAGACTGCGTGACAGGGCTGTACTCTACGCTTAGTATCATATCCTGACGTAAACCAGGCCCGACAGATACAGACACCTTCGGTGCTGGTCAGAAGATTTGTGAAAATTCCTCGTTGACGCATCCGTGAAGTGGATCATGATGAGACTCGACTGTGTGGTCCCAGTCTTCCCAATGAGCCCATAGCACGCCCAACTCTGGGTAGGAGCCGGTCAGAGCCAAAAAATCTCACACTGATTTTTGAAGGGATATGATAGGGATTTGAACCCACAACCTTCCAGTCAGTAGTCCGTTGCTCTAACCACTAAACCACGGCAACTGGTGAGAAACACTCAATATGATCCATCCTCAGCTACTCTGCTGACCGCCAAGCTCTTGGGCAGGAATTTGAAAAAAACAAACCCCAACCCCCCCCCCCCCCAAAAAAAAACAACAAACCCCGGCACATTCATTGCCAGATGCGGCCTGACAATACAGATAGCGAACGAACAAAGATACGCAAACAAACAATATACATTCACAACTTTGTTGAATATGGATGTCCGAAAAGAAAAGGTATTAACAACTGAATCCATTTCAGACAAAATCGGCATATTATGCAACAAAACAGTGCGTGCAGTGTGAACCAAACCATCACAAGTGCATACACCCACCCGAGAGCAAGACTTCTCAAATGCGGATGACAGGTTTGCAGCAAGTGAGCGATGTAAGTTTAAGATTTATGCACTCGACTCTTCGGAAAAAAAAAGTGAGCGCTGTAAGTTTGAAGCGTGCATTACTAGTTTGTAGCAAGAACACAAAGGCAGGCTGTATTGTTTCATGTGAAGGCCTATAACCATGGATTGACCATTACACTATTAGGGTTCAGATCCCAATAGTCTAAAAGTATCATTGTGAGATTTTTTAGCTCAAACAAGACACCAGTCAGTGTGCTATGGGCTCCAATGGCAAGATTGGGGACCACACTTTCGGTGTGTTATTCACATCACAGATCCGTCTTTCAGTGTTGTTCAAATTTACTGATCACCATCACAGGCATCTGTAGGTCGCAAACTTTACTGATATCGGGATAAATTAGGATAGAAAACGTTGAGTCATTGCCCTGTTACATACTCAATGGCATTTTCACCATCCCCTTTAAGAATCACAGAGTGAAATAATCTCAGATTCTACGGCCTCTGGTGCCCTCTTCTCGAGGTGATCGCAGGTTAGATTTCTTGTGCTGTTTCTGTCCGTGGAATAGCTTCACACCAAGGTTTGTGGCTTGATGTTCATGGGGGCTGTCAATGGAAAGACAATGGTCGCCTCTATGGATGGAAAAGACCCGTAATCTTGCCACGACCATGCTATTATTCCCATAAGTATGGGGTTTACATCAAGACATTATGATAGAAATTTACCACCAACAATGCCATAGAAGACTAAAGGTAAAAGAATGAAATTTTGATTTTAATAAGCATTTCTATATGAGAATAAACAAATTCCCTTCTCTTTACGACACAGGTTTTCATGTATCCATACTTTAATCATTGGAAAACTGGTGAGTGTCCATTTCTATACCATGTGGGTTCCGTGCAAAGTAATATTATGCCGTTATTTCATTCGTTTAGACCTTTTTAGCCTTAAACTATATAAAACAAAAACAAAACAAACAAAAAAAGGGTGAGGGGAGGAGGAGGAGGGGAACATTCTTAGTACGTAGGATCAGAAACCGACACTGACAATTTCCACCAATGTGACCTGAAAGCAACGTGCAGTCTCCTTTGGTGGGTGGTCTCACAGCACTGATCGCTTCTTTGGGTTCCTTGACACCGGCACCACGACAGAATGGAGCAGGGTTTGGTAGTATGGCGGGAAATTAACAAGGACGGCGTAAAAGTAAAGCACTGACTCAACGCAAAGGATAAGAGAACAAAGTATGATGTCCAGAACACCTGGAATTTTCTTTATACCGTCTCTGTAATGGGGAAGTCACTGACTCACCATTTTCTGCATTTGATAAAAGAAGTTACGTATATCTATTGCGAGTGTGTGTGCATGTTACTGTGTGCATGCTTGCTTGTGTGTGTGTGTGGTGTGTGTGTGTGTGTGTGGTGGTGTGTGTGTGTGTGTGTGGTGTGTGTGTGTGTGTGTGTGTGTGTGTGTTGTGTGTGTTGCGCGCGCGCGTGCACACAAGCACACATGCACTACGCAACCATGATAAAGCGCTATTATGCTTAGTTAAAGCGTGATAACTAAAAAGTTAACAGAAGAGAACGAAAGGCATAAGGAAAGCAGCAAGCTAGTGCATGCTTAGAACTAACTCACTTGCCCTTGTGGTAGGGTGCTTCTATCATAGGTTGCCATGGTGATCGGTCCATGACCCCTGGATCTGGCCATGACCCTCACAGTGCCGCCCTCTGGCAACCGCACTTTTCGTGTGAAGGACTGTAGAGTGCAGGCAGAGGGGTCTGCGGGAGAAAAATAAGACACAGTCTCTTCAGTTTTTGGTTACTATGTGTGTGCATAATGCAAGAACATCTTAACCATATGACTCCCTCATCCTATCCACCAGCTCCCTGACCACTTGACTCCCTTACCTAAACCCTTCTGACTCCCTCACGTTAACCCTTTGACTCCATCACTTTAAGGTCCGACTCCCTCACCTTAACCTTTAGACTCCCTAACCCTATATACCAGTTTTCTGACCCTCTGATTCCCTCACCACAGTCCTCCCACTCCATCACATTCACCTTCTGACTCCCTCATTTAACCCTTTGATTCCCTAACCTTATACATAAGATTTTTCACCCTTTGATTCCCTAACCTTATACATCAGTTTTTTCACCCTTTGACTCCCTAACCTTATACATAAGTTTTTTCACCCTTTGACTCCCTAACCTTATATATAAGTTTTTCACCCTTTGACTCCCTAACCTTATATATAAGTTTTTTCACCCTTTGACTCCCTAACCTTATACATAAGTTTTTTCACCCTTTGACTCCCTAACCTTATATATAAGTTTTTCACCCTTTGACTCCCTAACATTATATATAAGTTTTTTCACCCTTTGACTCCCTAACCTTATTATAAGTTTTTCACCCTTTGACTCCCTAACCTATAACATAGTTTTTTCACCCTTTGACTCACAACCTTATACATAAGATTTTTCACCCTTTGACTCACTAACCTTATACATAAGTTTTTTCACCCTTTGACTCCCTAACCTTATATATCAGTTTTTTACCCCTTTGACTCCCTAACCTTATACATAAGTTTTTTCACCCTTTGACTCCCTAACCTTATAATCAGTTTTTTCACCCTTTGACTCACTAACCTTATACATAAGTTTTTTCACCCTTTGACTCACTAACCTTATACATAAGTTTTTTCACCCTTTGACTCCCTAACCTTATATATCAGTTTTTCACCCTTTGACTCCCTAACCTTATATATCAGTTTTTTCACCCTTTGACTCCCTAACCTTATATATCAGTTTTTTCACCCTTTGACTCCCTAACCTTATAATCAGTTTTTTTCACCCTTTGACTCCCTAACCTTATAATCAGTTTTCTCACCCTTTGACTTCCTAACCTTATACATCAGTTCTCTCACCCTGATTCCCTAACCTTATACATCAGTTTTCTCACCCTTTGACTCCCTAACCTTATACATCAGTTTCTCACCCTTTGATTCCCTAACCTTCACTATTTTAACTCCTTTACCCTATCCATCAGATTCCATCAGCTTTCAAACTCTCCAACTCCTGTAGTAAGCTAGTGGAAGCTAGTGGATAAGGTGAAGGAGTTAAAGGGTTAACCTTAACATGAGTAAAACAGGACATTTTTATGCCATCCACAATGCAGTTATTTGAGCGTCAAACTCCGAAAACTGATTTCCTACAGCCAGCACAAAAGCAGCACACTACACAGCTTTATGAAAATCAGAACATCAGAAATCCAATGGGTTTTTTGTTTGTTTTTTCTTTCTTTCTTTCTTTCTTCATATTTTTTATCCTTTCCTTCTCTTCCAGATGAGGATGCCGAAACATCTTCCATGAGATGGCTCTGGGCAGTCGGTTGACCCCACTTCTCTCTCTCCCCCCTCCCCCTCCCTACCTTCCTCTTTGGCCGAGTTGTCGCGCGTCACGTGCACAGTCCAAGTGTAGGCCAGTGCGTGGCGGTAGCGGCGACTGAGCGCCCATAGCACGTGCGGCAAGAACAGGCTGTGGGCCAAGGTCAAACACAGCACCGTGGCCTCTGCGTGATAGCGGTCAACGTCCTGCACCAGCTGTAGGAACTGCAATACCTGCAGGACACGAAACTACACATGAAATGAGTGCATGTATGATCTTTATTTCCTAATGACAAAGACAATGACACAATACACTAAATCATGCTTGATTAATTTTCAATATCACCAATGGTAAAATCTACTTGACATTTACAGGCAAACAGCAAACCAGACGTAAGACTAGGACATAACAGTATGACAATGACGGTGAAGATCAATACAGCGTCTAGCTACAGGCTCATGGTAGTTTTCAATAAAAAAAAAAAAATCACACACACACACACACACACACACACACACACACACACACACAATATATATATATATATATATATATATATATATATATATATATATATATATATATACATTAACATATATACATTTACGTATTAAGTCGTTAATTACTAAACACAAACAGTTCATGAAACACAAATTGCCCAACATTTTTGAGATCGCAGAGCAAGAAAGTACAGACCAACTTCTTTCCACGCCATAGCAATAGGACGATGGTACACAGGTTGTCTCTGGCAAAAATTCGTGGTAAACTAGATTTCGAACCACACAGGTAGGCAACAGTAATGATTAATGATTAAAAGGTTGTTATGCACAACCAACTGACGACAGAGCAAGGAGACTATTCAGCAACGTAACGCTTGTTCACTGCTGTCTGGTTGGTCTTCCTGGGTTTAGCTAAAAGAGAGACAGGGAGAGAATGTGTGTGAGGCGAGAGGAGAAGCATATACATCACTCCTCAAGCCATGGACAGAAAGGAACGACTCCCCCGTTCTGTAAAAGAGAGCAGCAAGTTCTTGTTACTGTTTCTGTTATTTTTGTTTAAAGCCCAGCCGACTGCGCAGACCCATGTCAGGGCTAAAACCGTTTCAAAATATACACAATAATTCTAACAAGGAAAAAAGAGAAAGAAAATTAAGTACACGTATTATTGCATTCGCGCACATAATCTAAGGACATTCTCCTGGCGTTGACCACTCCGTCCAATTAACACACAGTGAATTAAAAAACAACAACACACAACTGAATACAAATTTAAACATAAGAAAGAACACTAAAACACCTATAAAAAAGGGCCTAAATTACCTAAAATTACTTCCGCATATCACATTTCCCTAGAGCAAAAAATGCATTTAACACATTACCTGATTATCAAACCTTAAAGAAAGTACGTAAGACTTTAACGAGCACATACAGGTGAATGGACCATTAAGGCAGAAAATGACAGATAGAAAGACAGAAAGCAAAGGAACAAGGCAGAAACAAAGAGAGTGACAGAAAAGAGGAAATTTCTAACACAGAATATACAGAAGTGGGGATACTACTGATACTAAAGAGCCCCTGGGGGGGGGGGGGGGGGGGAGCAGCAAGTGGTCCTGATGAGGCTCCACACTGGCTACATCCGGCTCCATGCCCATGTGAACAAACTGACGCCTTCACCGACCTTTGCTACGGCCAAGAAGACCAAACAACTGAATACGTATTACAGCGATGTGACCTCTATCAAGCAGAGTGACAAAAAACATGGCTGACTACAACCCCTCTGACAACCAAGCTCCACAGCAGCTGGCAAAAACTTGGGCAGGGGGAACCTCTCTCTACAGGGTAGGTAAGTCAAAACATCGAGGGGAAAGGAGTTTTTAGTTCATACTGCTTACAGTCCAGCCGACTACCAGAGACATATCAGGGCTAACACCACATTAAAAACGACACCCCCGGTAAAAATAAAAAGACAACAGTTAAAAATCATGCAAGTCCAAAATACGTCTAAAGAATAAATACGCATACGTCAACTCATATCAGGTGAGATCTACCAATCTCTTGTAAAAACTGGAAAATTGCATCTTGAGGGACGTCTCGGAAGAGGTTCTTTAAGGGGTCCACCATGTAGTGCTTATGTCTCACATCGCACATGTCCCAGAAGTCAAGAAGGCTCGTTACATGGTATATACCACGGTGCTTCTTCATTGTTTAAAAGGTACGAATGAGTGCAGGATGTGTGACCCGTGTGTAACCTGCATAACATTGTCTCTTTCCTATGGTTCCCTGAAGTGGAAGGGAGACTTAATTACAGACTAGGGCAGATTTGGAAAAGTTTCGTTATCTGTCTGCTTATTCCAATCCTCCTGCCAGAGATTTCTCACATAACTGTACTTTGGATTTCACATCTGTGTAAGGAATGAAAGATTTAGACATCTTCTCCCTTGCTGCGTTCTTGGCCAGGCAATCAGCCTCTTCACTGCTTCCAATATCAACATGACTGGGCATCCAAATGTGGTAACCTTCACTTGTATGAGTGGAAAACGGTTCAAAGAAAGAACTTCAGAAGCTCTGGGTGACTAATGTTTCGGCCAGCAATTGCCTGCAAAGGAGGGAAAGTGGACTCGCCCAAAAAACAAAACAAAACAAAACAACAAAACCAAACCTGGAAAGTAGCGGTCTGTTACCATTTCATTCCCTACATGACCCAGTCTTGGGTAATAGAACTACCTTTACCTGGCCAGCGTTAGCGTGAATACAGCCTTAACAGCGGAACAAGTGGAACAACAACGGGAAATAAACAGACCGAGGTTTCCATTTCCCTGAACAACAACCATGCTGCGT
>JAPXFY010000015.1:36280133-36307633 GCA_030674185.1 Monoplex corrugatus
CAAACAAAAAAAAAACCTAAAATTCTACTTTTACTTCCATCATTCTCTCCTGTATGTAGAAATTTGTTTCCTAAAAGTTGCACTATTCATAATTCAGAAACATCTGTTTGAATGGAAAGTTCTCTGCTCCAAAACACTCTGTACTGTCTGACACAATTCCAGCTTTAAAACTGTTTTTTCTTGAAGGAAAATTATCGCTGTTATGTATCCACTACATAATATTAGAACACATGCTTAACATTTTAACATTAAATATTTCTCGAAGAAAAATGTTTAGACAAGTTTTTTTCCCCTGTAAAACACCGATTACACTTAAAAAATAAGGTATGCTTCAACACCAATGTTCTTGAAGGGAGATAACAATGTTTGCTGACCCACACTGGTCAATCAAAATAAGTACTTTCTATTCCAATGTCGATACTTGCCTGAGGGAAGATTATGCTTTCTGCTACAGCTTATCCATGATTGTTGAAAAACGGAACATCATCATTGCTCCTGTTACCTTTAACTGAGGACGCGAACGAAACACTCAACATGTTTCTTCGAAGCTTTCACTTTTGTCTTAGCTGTCACCTGGACAGGATACTTCTAAAGTAAATGACTAGCAAGAAGTAGACATTCTCCTTTACCAGATCGTTAAAGAAAACAACCTCCTTTAAGAGATTATTAAGAAACATCCTCCTTTACAAAAACGTTTAAAAGATCGCCAGGAAACATTCTCAGTGACTAGATCGCTGAGAAACTCCTTTAAAATACCGTCAAGAAGCATTCAGACCCTTTAAAAGATTGTTAAGAAACGATTACTCTTCTTTGAAAGATCATTTAGAAACAAACACTTTCGTTTTAAAAGATCGTTAAGAAACGCTTTTCTTTAAAAGACAATTGAGAAACATTCTTGTTTAATAAAATATCGTTACAAAATATTCTCCCTTCAAATATTAAGAATTATTCTCATTTACAAGATTGATCACTAAAATGCTTTTTCCCCTTAAAAACCAAACGAACGAACCAACCAAACAAATCAGAGATTTGATTTATTACGAACCCTGCTTTCTCTTTTCAAAGAACAAGAAACAGAAGGCTTTGTGTCTTGAAATACTACCAGTCACGTCTGTTTAACGGATGAAAAGAGACAATCAATCACCTTTTCTGCCACGTGTTCGATTTCCAATCAGCGGATTCGATTTTTCTATTCGCCAACTCCTGACCAGGACGTGCTCACGAGTAGGAATAGAGGACTGGTAGACGGACGGAAGTGACAAAAAACACGTGCACACGTGCAGTTTATGGTTTCCTTTGACAGGTTAACTCTTTCACCCCCTTATCCCATTCATCGGCTTTTTACAGTAAGCTAGTAAACACGGTGAGGCAGTTGGAAGGTTTAACGAATTTCTTCGTGTCAAACATGAACTTGGTTGTCTGGATCTGGGTATTTGTCATGTTCTTTATCACCCCAATGACCACGTAGCTTCACTGTAGTTGCTGTTTTCACGCGCCAATAAAATATTGGAGATTCACAAGCCCAAGCAATGTGTTACGAAAAACACTCGGTACCTTTCCTTTCTTTACAAGGGGGAAAAACTGAAGTCAACAGGTATCTTATATATGATACAAATTTACACATGTAATAGGATCATGTTAAATGCATGGCTTGTACATATATTTCATTATGCTAAATACGACGTATTGCATTTTCTGTCAAATGTATTAAATCTACTGAATAACCAATACATAAATAAATAATAAATAAATAAATAAATAAATAAACAAAATAAAAGAAAAGAAAAGGTACGAAGTGTTCAGTAACACAAGTTAAATGACGAACAATTTATTAAATTCCACGCAAAAAATGATGTCTTGAGCAATCACTTAATGACACACGTTCTGTTGTTCTCAAACTCCTTTGTGTTTTGTTTTTAATAATGAATAACACATAAACACAGAGAGCAACAAACAACTGAAGTGCAGCAGCAGCAACAGGTGCACAGCAGGCTGCATTCAATACGTTTTTCTTTTTCTTTTATTTTATTTTTTAAAACTTTTTCTGTCCTCTTGTGCCATCAAGCATCGAGGGCAGATGAACCTTTCGGACGTGGGCCAGTTGGGTGGTGTCTGCCATAGTTATGTTGATTCTTTCAGTTGTTTCTTTCACACCTTCTATCCATCTTTTCCTAGGACGCCCATTTACTTTAGATCCATACCTTTTCATGTTATAAGGTTTGTATGCTGGCTGTTTGCTCGGAAGCCTCATGAGGTGAGTGAACCATTCCAGCCTCTGTTTTTCTATATATTCTAGACATGGCATAGTCCCTACAGTGTCTCTAATGATCTTGTCTCGACACGTGACATTCATTGCCTTTCTGAGACACCTCATCTCGCAAACTGTTATTTTGATTTTTTTGGCTTTGGTTAAGTGTCCATGTCTGGCACTGATAACAAAGGTTGGTATAGAAATAGAGCTTATTTGTTGACGCTTTGTATCCATGTATGTGCTTTCTGGATTCTTGTTTCAACTTCCCTATCCATGCTGCCATTCTATATAAAGATGCGTCCTAACTAGATGAATTCTTCAACTTGTTTTATAGTTTCATGTTGTTGTCCTGTAATTCCAGATTTCCTGGGCTTCTGTTCACCTTCATAACCTCTGTCTGGACACGCTGAATTTCATGTTATAATCTTCACAGCTTGCATTCAAGTTACTGAGGTGTTCTTGCAACTCTTCTGCATCTTCATTAATTATGTCTTGGTCATCAGCAAATAGTAATTCGTTCAGATCTTCAAGATTTGGATTTGCATACGTTGTGATCTTGCCCATGTAAATAATGAACAATAGAAAGGACAAAATACAACCTTGCCGCACTCCTGTTTTTACATCAAACCAATCACTGAGGCCGTCTGGTGTTCTCACAGCACTGTGACTGTTGGTACATCGTTATGACATTCTCTAATAACTGTCCTTGAACGCCACAGGTCTCTAGAACTGCCCACAGCATATTTCCCTCTACTCTATCAAAGGCTTTCTCTTGGTAAACAAGTACCATGTTTCGAACTTGGTCATACTCAATGGTATTTTCGTACATCTGTCTAAGGGCGAAGATTGCATATGTATATACTTTTCGTTTCCTAAATCCAAAATGTGCCTCACTCAGTTGAGGTTCTACAGTAGGTCTAATTCACTGTTCCAGTACTTTAGCATACATTTTCCTTGTGTGAAAACATTTTTGTTTCTCTATTTCAATATGCCCTGAAAATATTCTCTCCATCTCTCTTTGACTTTGTTTGGGTCAAAAAGTGCTTTCCTCCTTTATCATTTATACTGGTGGTTGGACTGAATGGCTCGTCCCTCAGCCTCATACTCTTGACGCTTTTATAAAATTCTCGTGGTGACCATGCACAATGTTGAGCCATATGTTCCAATAAATTGAATAAATAAGAAATGTGTATCATTTCAGACCTGCGGATAAACAAAGTTATTGTCAGACAAAGCATTGAAATAAAAAAAAATCTAAAGAGCACACAGAAAAGAGAGTAAACATATCACTTGGAAACACTATAAACTGGCATTATGCATTAATATACTGACCATTATACGCTATAATGACAAACATTGCCGTGACATTCATATCAATATTCAGCAGCAATGAAGAATATTATAGCGACATACTACAAATGACAAACAGTGATAAACATCCATTCACAAAGGTTTAGTCAAGCTGACAAATATAACAAAGTAAACATTCAGTGACAATGGCCAACATATCACAGTGACATGTTTACTGATAAACATTCCATGTTAAACTTCAAGCAGTCCACATTAAACTTCAAACATTCAATTTCAAACATCAGCAGACAGAACGGAACACCTTCCTGTTTTCGTTAACTTTGAAACAACACGACGAGCAAGAAAAGAGACTCGAATGGCAAATATTGCTCGTCTCAAGGCTAACAGCTGGTTGAAATACACGGAGGAGATTGTATGCGTGTGTGTGTGTGTGCTCGCGCGCGTCTGTGCGTATGCGTGGGCATGTGTTTATGTGCGAAGGGGGAGGGCCGGAGATCAATCAATGACAAACATACAGAGAGCAAGAGACTAAAGGTGGCATCACACCAAGCAAAGCAGTCGCTATACACCGCGCTCTTCCATTCAATCAACAGCTGTTGAATAATGTGACACCCAATGCCATGTTCCTCAAAATGTTCAATTGTCTTCTGATTCTCTCGTTCACCATCAACACAGTCAGGCAATATCTAGTGGATTTTTTCCTGGTCCTGCTGGCCAGCACACAGCCCAGTGACCAGAGCAATTGCAGTAACACACTGACTGAACATGAGTGAAGCAACATAACGCAGTGTTAAAAGGAAAATCCAAACGGAAAAAAAGTAGGTAGGTCGCATTTTGAATTCGCATGCCCTTACAGTATAGCAGCACAGACTGTACTTGTTTTTGCTGTATTCTGCATACATACAAAATACAGAGCTGTGTATGGATGACATTTGAAAAGATCTCTCTTCTTTCTCTACACAAGGGGAATAATTTTCTGTTCCATAAAGACCTACTAAAAATGAAATAATTTTCCTTGTGTATAATATCAAGATATATGTAGTACATGGCATGTTCCTGCTACATTTGTCAGTTAATTCTCATCATTTATTTCTCCAAAAGAAAATGAATGTAAAACAATGTCATTATTACTGTCAAGTCTATCTGACGAGCAAATTCTTCTACACTGGGTATACACTGACTCGCCTCTCGCACTAAGAACTTCGAGGGCAAAGCGATGCCTCATATTTAATCGTTTTGCAACCTCGCCATGTCTGACTCTGCCTTAAACAGAGAGCGGATGGATAGGGAAGCAATAGGGTCAGTCAACGACAAACACGACACGCCCTCAACTCGACAGATGTGCAGGCAGTAGAAACGCCACAGGAACACGAGAGAAGTCGAAGTCAATCACAGGACATATTAGACACAGCAGACGCCTTCTACTTCACAGCTGTTACTAAAACGCTTAAAAAAGCAAAACGACAAAAAACAAAAAAAAAAAAAAAAGCCAAATCAAAACAAAAAACAAAAACAAACAAACAAACAAACCAAAAACAAAACAGACAACGTCCAGTTAAGGTACAGACTCTCACACGCATGCATGCACACGCAAACATACGCACGTTCATGTAAGCGCGTGTGCAAGTACACACAGTACTGCTAAACGTTTTTATAAACATGCTGAAGTTATTGAATCGCACCATGACTTGAAACTATGCTTGTATGTTTTAATGTCAGTGTGTGTGTGTGTGTGGGTGTGTGTGTGTGTGTGTGTGTGTGTGTGTGTGTGTGTGTGTGTGTGTGTGTGTGTGTGTGTGCGTGTGTGCGTGTGTGTATGCGAACGTCTGCCATATACTGCTAGCTGGTAATGCATTTCGACAAATACAGAGAAGGTATCTCGTGAACAAATCGAAGGCCAACATTATGAGTCATCGATCAGGCCTGTTAACACAGTGACAAGACGGGGAGCTTTCACTCACAACACTGGGAAGTACACATCTTAAATACATCTTTCTGGATTCCGCCCTATGTTCTCCATGTGTATTAACCTGGTTGTCGGTTTTGACGTGGCCCTGATATGGCTCTTGTAGTCGGTTGGGCTATAAGCAATATGACCTGAATCCTATGTCATGTCTTTAGGTCTAACTTCTATCGTTTCTATTTTTCCCCTAAACGTAGTCACAAGCACATGCTTACCCCGGCCTGTGATATCCTCTACTCTATATTCTACTATGTTTTCTCCAGTCAGTGTTTTACGTAAGGCTATATTCTACCAGGTTCATGACCCGCCAGGTCTATTTTCATTTCGTTCATGTTTTAAAGTCTATGTTCTCCCAGGTCTATGTTCCATAATCTGTCTAGGTTAAATGGTTAGAAAATTAAACAGTGTTTTGTACTGAGGATCCAGGTGAGATGAAGGTTATGGTTAAGATTCTGATTAGGGTCTACACTAAGGTTCGAGTCTGACTGGATAAGAGGATTTATAGAAGAACTCAGATCTTGAAGAACATAGCACTAATTTGAAGATAAATCCTGGGGAAATATGAACTTCGGGGAACATAGACCCACGAAAACAAAGATATAGCAGAACATACTTAGACAAAACATAATCCGCTAAAACAATTCTCTCTCTTTGATGGCTGAATTGGGTTTGGGAACATACCAGGAAGGGGCGAGGTCAGTTATTTCAGTTACAAGCAGACCTACATACATAATTGCCAGACCTACAGACCTACATACATAATTGCCAGATTGACCATTTTCGGCGTGACAATCCTCGAACAAACAAACAAACAAATAAACAAACAAACACAAACAAACAAACAAAACAACAACAAACAAACAAACAAACAAACAACAAACAAACAACAAACAAACAAACAAACAAAATACCAACACAGGAATTAACAACATGACGTTAATAACACCAGCCACCGATGTATTAAGTACAACCATGAAATCATTGTTAACAATCACAGTGCAGTAAAAGACACTGTTCATTAAATATCACTATATCAGGTGGTGTATGGAGGAGGAATTGGGAAGTGAAAAACCATTTCATCAATCATGCATAGTCAGAGTGTTAGGGAAGTGGCAGTGAAAGCCCGTTCATCTGCATGCAAATCAAGGTGTCTAGGGAATTGATACAGGGAAAAGACCCCGTTACAGACTCTATATGTCAGAGGTCAAGGTAAATGACAGTGAAAGACCCTCGTTCATTGACTCTACACTATGTCAGAGGTGTCAAGGTAAGTGGACAGTGAAAGACCCCTCGTTCATTGACTCTACACTATGTCAGGGGTGTCAAGGTAAGTGGACAGTGAAAAGACCCCTCGTTCATTGACCTACACTATGTCAGGGGTGTCAAGGTAAGTGGACAGTGAAAAGACCCCTCGTTCATTGACTCTACACTATGTCAGGGGTGTCAAGGTAAGTGGACAGTGAAAAGACCCCTCGTTCATTGACTCTACACTATGTCAGGGGTGTCAAGGTAAGTGGACAGTGAAAAGACCCCTCGTTCTGACTCTACACTATGTCAGGGGTGTCAAGGTAAGTGGACAGTGAAAAGACCCCTCGTTCATTGACTCTACACTATGTCAGGGGTGTCAAGGTAAGTGACAGTGAAAAGACCCTCGTTCATTGACTCTACACTATGTCAGGGGTGTCAAGGTAAGTGAACAGTGAAAAGACCCCTCGTCATTGACTCTACACTATGTCAGGGGTCAAGGTAAGTGGACAGTGAAAAGACCCCTCGTTCATTGACTCTACACTATGTCAGGGTGTCAAGGTAAGTGGACAGTGAAAAGACCCCTCGTTCATTGACTCACACTATGTCAGGGGTGTCAAGGTAAGTGGACAGTGAAAAGACCCCTCGTTCATTGACACTATGTCAGGGGTGTCAAGGTAGTGGGTGGTATTGAAGTGTGGGGTGCAGTAGTGGATAAAGACCCCTCGTTCATTGACTCTACACTATGTCAGGGGTGTCAAGGTAATTGGACAGTGAAAAGACCCCTCGTTCATTGACACTATGTCAGGGGTGTCAAGGTAAGTGGACAGTGAAAAGACCCCTCGTTCATTGACTCTATGTCAGAGGTGTCAAGGTAAGTGGACAGTGAAAAGACCCCTCGTTCATTGACTCTATGTCAGAGGTGTCAAGGTAAGTGGACAGTGAAAAGACCCCTCGTTCATTGACTCTACACTATGTCAGAGGTGTCAAGGTAAGTGGACAGTGAAAAGACCCCTCGTTCATTGACTCTACACTATGTCAGAGATGTCAAGGTAAGTGGACAGTGAAAAGACCCCTCGTTCATTGACTCTACACTATGTCAGGGGTGTCAAGGTAAGTGGATAGTGAAAAGACCCTTCGTTCACTGACTCTACACTATGTCAGAGGTGTCAAGGTAAGTGGACAGTGACAAGACCCCTCGTTCATTGACTCTACACTATGTCAGGGGTGTCAAGGTAAGTGGACAGTGACAAGACCCCTCACTCACTGACTCTACACTATGTCAGGGGTGTCAAGGTAAGTGGACAGTGAAAAGACCCCTCGTTCATTGACTCTACACTATGTCAGGGGTGTCAAGGTAAGTGGACAGTGAAAAGACCCCTCGTTCATTGACACTATGTCAGGGGTGTCAAGGTAAGTGGACAGTGAAAAGACCCCTCGCTCACTGACTCTACACTATGTCAGGGGTGACAAAGTAAGTGGACAGTGAAAAGACCCCTCGCTCACTGACTCTACACTATGTCAGAGGTGTCAAGGTAAGTGGACAGTGAAAAGACCCCTCGTTCATTGACTCTACACTATGTCAGGGGTGACAAGGTAACTGGACATTGAAAAGACCCCTCGTTCTCTATAATTTTCCATTGCTTGTATTCTTTCTCCCCATTTTAGCCGTGTGTGCGCGCGCGTGTGTGTGTGTGTGTGTGTGTGTGTGTGTGTGTGTGTGTGTGTGTGTGTGTGTGTGTGTGTGTGTGTGTGTGCGTGTGTGTCTGTTTTAGCGCTTAGATTTGATTTTATCAAGATTTTGCGCTATACAAATAAAGTATTGTTGTTGTAATTGTTGTTCATTGACTCTATACTATGTCAGGGGTGTCAAGGTAAGTGGACAGTGAAAAGACCCCTCGTTCATTGACTCTACACTATGTCAGGGGTGTCAAGGTAAGTGGACAGTGAAAAGACCCCTCGTTCATTGACTCTACACTATGTCAGGGGTGTCAAGGTAAGTGGACAGTGAAAAGACCCCTCGTTCATTGACTCTACACTATGTCAGGGGTGTCAAGGTAAGTGGACAGTGAAAAGACCCCTCGTTCATTGACTCTACACTATGTCAGAGGGTCAAGGTAAGTGAACAGTGAAAAGACCCCTCGCTCATTGACTCTACACTATGTCAGGGGTGTCAAGGTAAGTGGACAGTGAAAAGACCCCTCGTTCATTGACTCTACACTATGTCAGGGGTGTCAAGGTAAGTGGACAGTGAAAAGACCCCTCGTTCATTGACACTATGTCAGGGGTGTCAAGGTAAGTGGACAGTGAAAAAGACCCCTCGTTCATTGACTTCTACACTATGTCAGGGGTGTCAAGGTAATGTGGACAGTGAAAAGACCCCTCGTTCATTGACTTAACACTATGTCAGGGGTGTCAAGGTAATTGGACAGTGAAAAGACCCCTCGTTCATTGACACTATGTCAGGGGTGTTCAAGGTAAGTGGACAGTGAAAAGACCCCTCGTTCATTGACTCTATGTCAGAGGTGTCAAGGTAAGTGGACAGTGAAAAGACCCCTCGTTCATTGACTCTATGTCAGAGGTGTCAAGGTAAGTGGACAGTGAAAAGACCCTCGTTCATTGACTCTACACTATGTCAGAGATGTCAAGGTAAGTGGACAGTGAAAAGACCCCTCGTTCATTGACTCTACACTATGTCAGGGGTGTCAAGGTAAGTGGATAGTGAAAAGACCCTTCGTTCACTGACTCTACACTATGTCAGAGGTGTCAAGGTAAGTGACAGTGACAAGACCCCTCGTTCATTGACTCTACACTATGTCAGGGGTGTCAAGGTAAGTGGACAGTGACAAGACCCCTCACTCACTGACTCTACACTATGTCAGGGGTGTCAAGGTAAGTGGACAGTGAAAAGACCCCTCGTTCATTGACTCTACACTATGTCAGGGGTGTCAAGGTAAGTGGACAGTGAAAAGCCCCCTCGTTCATTGACACTATGTCAGGGTGGTCAAGGTAAGTGGACAGTGAAAAGACCCCTCGCTCACTGACTCTACACTATGTCAGGGGTGACAAAGTAAGTGGACAGTGAAAAGACCCCTCGCTCACTGACTCTAACTATGTCAGAGGTTGTCAAGGTAAGTGGACAGTGAAAAGACCCCTCGTTCATTGACTTACACTATGTCAGGGGTGACAAGGTAACTGGACATTGAAAAGACCCCTCGTTCTCTATAATTTTCCATTGCTTGTATTCTTTCTCCCCATTTTAGCCGTGTGTGCGCGCGCGCTGCGCGTGTGTGTGTGTGTGTGTGTGTGTGTGTGTGTTTGTGTTGCGTGTGTGTCTGTTTTAGCGCTTAGATTTGATTTTATCAAGATTTTGCGCTATACAAATAAAGTATTGTTGTTGTAATTGTTGTTCATTGACTCATACTTGTCAGGGGTGTCAAGGTAAGTGGACAGTGAAAAGACCCCTCGTTCATTGACTCTACACTATGTCAGGGGTGTCAAGGTAAGTGGTAGCAGTGAAAAAAGCCCCTCGTTCATTGACTCTACACTATGTCAGGGGTGTCAAGGTAAGTGGACAGTGAAAAGACCCCTCGTTCATTGACTCTACACTTGTCAGGGGTGTCAAGGTAAGTGGACAGTGAAAAGACCCTCGTTCATTGACTCTACACTATGTCAGGGGTGTCAAGGTAAGTGGACAGTGAAAAGACCCCTCGTTCATTGACTCTACACTATGTCAGGGGTATCGGGTGAGACAAGTCTGCAAACTGCTGTTGCCGTTACGGTCCGATTGTCTTTTCACGCTACATTTGTCACACTGATACGCTCTGATGCACAGGTGATTACGTCAGGCGCAAGTGAGGAAAATTCAGCCGACACCCAAGACTACTGTTTCAAACTGATAACACCACCACCACCACCACCAACAACAACAACAACAGCAGCAGCAACGACAACAAAAACAACACCACGGAAGATCTGATGTCTCAAGTTCGATCCCAGACTGCGACATAAACCAGGTCTGTCCACTGCTCACCGTTAACCCCTTGACTCCCTCACTCTATCCGCTAGTGTCCTGCATTGTCAACCATGCCAGCAAAGCAAAATTTTTTAACCCTTTCGATTCCCTCACCCTATCCACCGGTTTCCCTTTGGGAAGCCGGTGGATAGGGTGGGGGAGTAAAAGGGTTAACTTTTTGCAGTCGGTGGATAGGTGCGGGAGTCAAAGGGTTAATGCCTTCCATAGGTCAGGGTATCCGCGTTTCATATGTCCTGTAGCGCAGTCCCTGTCCATTTCAAGACCAAGGCATCGCGCACTTGTTCTGTACCAACTCACTGCTGACCGATTCCAGTGGACTTGTCTGGGTGCGATTGATCCTTCTTGAACAAACCCATAATAAACAAGCAAGCAAGCAAGCAAGCAAGCAAGCAAGCTAGCAAGCAAGCAAGCAAGCAAGCAAGCAAGCAAGCAAGCAAGCAACTACAAAAATTTGGAATGGGCGAAATGAAAACGCTGGATCAGACGGCGGCAAGTTTCTTAGTGGCAGCGTTCTGTTTGATCAACTAAACGATACTATCGGATCCTTTGTGGGCACTTGAAAACTGCTCTCCCCTTGTCGTCGTTTCTTTCTTTCTTATTTTTTTCTTTCAAAGAAGTCAGCATCGGTCAAACAATCACCCCCCAAAAAACAACAACAAACAACCTCCCACTTTTTTCTATGAAAATTATAAAACATCTAGATTTTGTTCTTTTCGAGGTCACTGTGACCATGAAGAGGTAAGCTGGGCTACGATAACAGTGAAGACATATTTTGATATTTGTCAGGATTTCCTGAGAAAAGTACTGTCCACTGACGCCGTGAATCGTGGTATGAATGGGATGGATTGATTGTAGAGGTAGTTAGTGGTATGTCGGTGAGAACTGTACACAGGTAGGAGAGTGAAGAAAAAAGTGAGAAAGGGCAGAGATAGAGCAAGAGAGTGAAAGAGAGGGAGGGGGGGGTACAAAAACTGACACCAAATAATGAAAAAAGGAAGGGAGGGAGGGAGGGAGGAAGGAGAGGGTGGACGTCAAAATAAACATAAATGCTGTTAACAGTCCACTCAATACAAAGGTCAAATATGGGCTAATCAATCAATCAATCAATCAATCAATCACAATCAGTCAATCGTAAAAATAAACAAACAAGTCAAATCACGATTTCCAAAGACACGACCATTATGTTAACAACCACGATGAGCTAGTTTTGAGTGTGGAAAGAGACATCCAGCATTAGTCTAGATCCGAAACAAGTGAAATTCAGACAATGTGCGCTTGCTGCCTTTGCAAAGATTTCTCTGCAATAATTATTTTCTTCTAATGGCCCGGAGAAAAGAAAAAAGAAAAAGGTGGTCATGCCATTCTAAGTATCTCCCTTTTTATACATGAGGTTCTTGCTTCCTACCAGAAAATTCAGATTCTGAACTTCTCAAAGTCACTGGACCTTGAAGAAGCATCAGAAAGGGGGGGGGGGGGAACTTGACGTTAAGTGAGGCCGATGGAAGACTGTCACAAACAGTAAAAACAACTTTGAAATGTTGTCAGAAGTTCACACACACACACACACACACACACACACAAAATGCTGTGCTGTTGACACAACATCCTAGAAGCGTGCTGATTTTTTGGCATTTCTTGGTTTGTGTGACCTTGACCTCAGCGCCGAGATTACAAACTGGGCATCAGCAACTAAACAATCCACATATCTGACTGGAACTTAAAGAAAAAGCGCCATCTATAAAGTGCTGAGAAAATCTTGATAACTTTTTCGTTACATATACAGACACACACGCTCTCTCTGGTCGACATGAAACACCTTTTTCAAGGAGATTATAAAAAAAAGAGGACACAAGCTAAAGAAAAATGCTTAAGGTCTAGATACAAGGACGACTGGCAAAGAGAAGAGCGCGGTTGAGGTGGGTGTTCAAAAGCTTTCCTTTCAGAAGAAAAAAACTCGCTGAGTAACGCAAAATTTCTTTTTGCATGGCGTAATTTTACGATTAACGAAAGTCGAATACTGCCTGAGGGAGACCTGCTTTCTGCTCACACACATTTTATAGCAATTGCTGAAAATGACACATCATCACATGTCGTTTGACCGTGAACTGAGACACAAAGAAACACTCCATCAACGTTTCTTTGCAAGCTTCCCTTCTGTATAAAGTGTCACCTGGACAAATTGCTATCAGAATGAAAACATCGTTAAGAAACAGGCTTTCCCTTTTAAAACTGCGTCAAGAGAGACTTGGTCATTACGAACCAACCTTTCTACCTGATCGTCAAGAAACTGAAGGCTTTGTGCTATAAAATACTCCCAGTCACGTCTTGTTTAACGGAAGAAAAGAGACAATCAATCACTTTTTCTGCCACGTGTTCGATTTCCTATCAGCAGGTTCGATTTTTTCTATCCTCTAACACCTCAACAGGACGTGCTTGTTGGGTGGAGTGTGAGGAACAGCCGAGAGACGAAAAACAACAAAAAGCGAGCAAGTGCGGGAGTGTTTTTTGAATAACAGATAAACCCATTTACTCTACCATCCAGACGACCAACTTTATGTTTTAAGCGAAGAAGTCTATGGCCCTCGTGAACCATTTCACTCTCATCCTTGTTACCAGCTACCTGTAGGGGAAAGGATCACCTTATCCACTAACTTCTTGCCTCCTACTGGAAGTTGATGAGGGAATGAGAGGATCCTGTTGGAAGTTGGTAGACAGGGTGAGAGTGGAAAGGCCAACAGGTATTTTCGCTCGAAACATTAACCTGGTTGACTTGTTTTGCATCTTTATTGTGTAGATTAAAAACCCAGCCAGCCTCGATGGTCAAATCAGAATTGAAAGTTGTTATTTTTACTTTCTGTCAACAACGAAGATTTGTTGTTAGATTACCACGTCAAGAGAATGATCTAAGCAAACACATTCACTACGAACATTAGAAACAAAGATTGGTGACAAACAAAAACATTTCACAAGAAACAATTCTGCGATAAACATTCTTTTAAGTATTTACTGACAAACATTACAGTGACAAAAATTCGTGACAAACATTTCGCGACACAGACTAATATTAACATACTATTAACAAAAAATATTCAGTGACAAACATGCAGCAACAAACAATGAGTAAAAAAGACAACTATCACATTGACACGACAATTACCACAGTGACAAACAAACATTCCACGACAAACATTTAGAGACAACACGGACAGTTTTTTCAGGTTCCGTTAACTTTGACACAACAAACGAACAGAAACAAATGAAGAACGAAAGAGACTTGAAAGACAAATATGACTTGCTACTAATTCAACAGATGGCTGAAACCCAAGGTGGGGGTGTGTGTGTGTGTGTGTGTGTGTGTGTGTGTGTGTGTGTGTGTGTGTGTGTGTGTGTGTGTGTGTGTGTGTGTGTGTGTGTGTGTGTGTGTGTGTGTGTGCGCGCGCGCGCGCGTGCGGGGGCGGAGAAAGGTGCAGCAAAGATTTAATCCTTTTTCTTAAAGGCAACCTCACACAAGTTTCTAGAACAAGGAAAGTAATTTTATGTCAATGAAACATACCGTATTCTTCCTTTTTACATTTTATAAAATGGACCTAACAAGAAACATAAATTATGCGTCCCAAATAAATCAAAGACACATAGTTATTACTTCTTACTTCTATCAAACCAATTTCATTAGTCGCACTGAGAGCAGGCTTTTTGGTTCCATTATCTACTTCACCTTAATCCCGCAGAAGCTGGCACATTTTGTTTTATAATGCAATGATGATGATGACGATGAAGATGATAAGCACGCTGCTATGGAGTTCCATCCAGGATTGAGACTATGTGACAGGGTTCTACTCTACGCTTATTATCAACTAGGCCCAAGATACAGACACCTGCAATTTGAGTTACACTCTCAAGGACGCATCCGTGAAGTAGATGAGACTCGAATGTGTGATCCCAGTCTTACCAATGATGTGATCCAGTCTTACCAATGATGTGATCCCTGTCTTACCAATGATGTGTGATCCCAGTCTTACCAATGATGTGATCCCTGTCTTACCAATGATGTGTGATCCCAGTCTTACCAATGATGTGTGATCCCAGTCTTACCAATGATGTGATCCCAGTCTTACCAATGATGTGTGATCCCAGTCTTACCAATGATGTGTGATCCCAGTCTTACCAATGATGTGTGATCCCTGTCTTACCAATGATGTTGTCCTGTTCATGTATGATCCCTGTCTTACCAATGATGTGTGATCCCTGTCTTACCAATGATGTGATCCGTCTTACCATGATTGATCCCTGTCTTACCAATGATATGTGATCCCTGTCTTACCAATATATGTGATCCCAGTCTTACCAATGATGTGATCCCTGTCTTACCAATGATGTGTGATCCCTGTCTTACCAATGATGTGTGATCCCAGTCTTACCAATGACGTGTGACCCCAGTCTTACCAATGATGTGTGATCCCTGTCTTACCAATGATGTGTGATCCCGTCTTACCAATAATGTGTGATCCCAGTCTTACCAATGACGTGTGACCCCAGTCTTACCAATGATGTGTGATCCCTGTCTTACCAATGATGTGTGATCCCAGTCTTACCAATAATGTGTGATCCCAGTCTTACCAATAATATGTGATCCCAGTCTTACCAATAAGCCCATAGCATAGGGAGCAGACAGACTCGCTTCTTCTCTCATACATATGGTGGGGTGGAGTGGGTCACACAGGGATCTAATTCTCTCCTCCCTTCTCCGCCTTTCGGGCTCAGCCCGTTAGGGTAGGGACACACATGCTCTTAAGGCTTCTTTCTAAGAATTCTTTTTCATTGCTAATCCTCGTATAGAGTGAGTGTGCTAGGACATTCAGTTTGAACAAACGGAACGGAACGGATATGTGTGTATGGCGGCTGGATTTCCAGGCCTAATTAAACTCTGCCTCGCCAGGTGGTGTAAGAAGGTAACGGTTGGCGGCTGGATTTCCAGGCCTAATTAAACTCTGCCTTGCCAGGTGGTGTAAGAAGGTAACGGTTGGCGGCTGGATTTCCAGGCCGAATTAAACTCTGCCTCGCCAGGTGGTGTAAGAAGGTAACGGTTGTTCGTCACTCTCAGGACACTGAAGTGGTGGAGACTTCAACTTTCGTCGGAGTTATCGTTATGAGGGCGGTGCCCGTCTCTTCTCCCTCGATGTTTTTACGTTCGCTAACTTTGAAGACAGTCAGGTACCCATTCACAGCAGAGTGGACTGGTGGCTGCAAACACCAAGTGTTGTTTGAGCGCGACTCGCACCCTCGCAATCTCATGCTGTCAGACTGGAAGGTGACACGGCGCCAATCAACCGCATGTGATGCTGCCTAAAGCACGAGAGAGAGAGAGAGAGAGAGAGAGAGAGAGAGAGAGAGAGGAGAGAGAGAGAGAGCAGAGAGAGAGAGAGACAGAGAGAGAGAGAGAGAGAGAGAGAGAACGAGAGAGAAGCGTATGTGTCACAAGAGAGAGGGGGATGGAGGGAGGGAGAGAGAGAGAAAGAGAAGAGAGAAGGTGGAGCCAATCATTGGACAAACAAGACGCACCTCCGCTCAGCAAAAGAAGTCAAAAGTCGATGATTTGACACTGTATGTCCACAGCAGTCCTCTACAAATTCACAGCTGCTGCCGAAAGCGCTAAGATGGAAGAAGAGACAACGGCGTAATATGGTACAGGTCCTGTCCTGCATATACACACGCACACGTACATGCGCGCTCGTACACATGAACGCATGAACACACACACACACACACACACACACACACATCTTTCTCAAATTCAAATGACAATTTTCAATATCTTCTTCACTCCTCCTCTATCATCCACACCCACCACACACCACACCCCACACACATTTTATTCGTATTTTGATTTTTTTTATCAAACTTAGTGTGACATTATCAAGACATCACTACACTTAAACACATCACTCACCCCCTCCCCACCACACACACACACCCACACACTCCTCTCATCGGATTTCGTTTTTAGTAGGTGATGTTAGATGTATATAGTGTGTGTCTCCTTCTCTTCTCCTCTAGTGTTTATGGGGTGTGTGTGTGTGTGTGTGTGTGTGTGTGTGTGTGTGTGTGTGTGTGTGGTGGTCTGTGTCTCTGTATGTGTGTGTGGTGTGTGTGTGTGTGTGTGTTGTGTGTGTGTGTGTGTGTTGTGTGTGTTGTGTTGTGTCTGTGTGCTGTTAGTGTGCTTTTTCTCTGTTGCTTCACGTCTTTGTGACAACTATAACACTTGGCCAAACGCCACAAGGGTTTTTTGTGAACAAATCGAACACTTACACAACGAAACTCTGATCCGGCCTGTTAGAACAGTTACAAAACCAGATTTGTCAATCACAATAACTGCACATGAAAACATCATTCACTTTAAATACCAGTTTGGAGTCAGCCATGTGTTTTCGAAATCCCCCAGGTCTATTTACCCCGTAGGTCTGTTTCCTCGAGTCTGTTCCCTAGGTCTACGGTTTCTATGTCCATATTTCCACTGGTTTGTGTCTCCCCCCCCCCCCCCCCACCAATCAAGGTATTTGGTTTCATGTCTTTCCTTCCACATGTTTGTGTTCCCCCAACGTCTGTGGTCTCCATGTCCGTATTTCAGTGTTCCCTCTAAGTCTATGGTCCACCTGTCTACATTTCCGTGTTTCAACTAGGTCTGTGGTCCCCATGTCTGAATTTCCATGTTTCCCCTAGGTATATGACCTGTATATCCCCATTTCCGTGTTCCACCTAAGTCTGCGGTCTCCATATCTATTACTTCCGTGTTCCCCCTAGGTGTATGATCTCCAGGTTTCCATTTCCATGGTCCCCCTAGGTCTATGATCTCCAGGTTTCCATTTCCATGGTCCCCTAGGTGTATGATCTCCAGGTTTCCATTTCCATGGTCCCCCTAGGTGTATGATCTCCAGGTTTCCATTTCCATGGTCCCCCTAGGTGTATGATCTCCAGGTTTCCATTTCCATGGTCCCCCTAGGTGTATGATCTCCAGGTTTCCATTTCCATGGTCCCCCTAGGCCAATAATCTCTGTGTCCCTATTTCAGTTTCCCCCTTAGGTCTATGGTCTCCATGTCTTTATTTCCACAAGTCTACGTTCGCTTTAAACTATGGTCTCCCATGTCCATGTTTCCATGTTCTCCCTATGTCTATGGTCTCCATGTCTGTATTTCCATAGCCTATGTTCCCCCTTCGCCTATGGTTTCCTCTGTCTATATTTCTGTGTGCCTCTTAGGGTCTATGGTCTCCGTGTCTTATTTCAACAGCCTATGTTCCCCCTTCGCCTATGGTTTCCTCTGTCTATATTTCTGTGTGCCTCTTAGGGTCTATGGTCTCCGTGTCTTATTTCAACAGCCTATGTTCCCCCTTCGCCTATGGTTTCCTCTGTCTATATTTCTGTGTGCCTCTTAGGGTCTATGGTCTCCGTGTCTTATTTCAACAGCCTATGTTCCCCCTTCGCCTATGGTTTCCTCTGTCTATATTTCTGTGTGCCTCTTAGGGTCTTTGGTCTCCGTGTCTTATTTCAACAGCCTATGTTCCCCCTTCGCCTATGTTTCCTCTGTCTATATTTCTGTGTGCCTCTTAGGGTCTATGGTCTCCGTGTCTTATTTCAACAGCCTATGTTCCCCCTTCGCCTATGGTTTCCTCTGTCTATATTTCTGTGTGCCTCTTAGGGTCTTTGGTCTCCGTGTCTTATTTCAACAGCCTATGTTCCCCCTTCGCCTATGTTTCCTCTGTCTATATTTCTGTGTGCCTCTTAGGGTCTATGGTCTCCGTGTCTTATTTCAACAGCCTATGTTCCCCCTTCGCCTATGGTCTCTTATGTCTATATTTCTGTGTGCCTCTTAGGGTCTATGGTCTCCGTGTCTTATTTCAACAGCCTATGGTCCCCCTTCGTCTATGGTCTCTTATGTCTATATTTCTGTGTGCCTCTTAGGGTCTATGGTCTCCGTGTCTTATTTCAACAGCCTATGGTCCCCCTTCGTCTATGGTCTCTTATGTCTATATTTCTGTGTGCCTCTTAGGGTCTATGGTCTCCGTGTCTTATTTCAACAGCCTATGGTCCCCCTTCGTCTATGGTCTCTTATGTCTATATTTCTGTGTGCCTCTTAGGGTCTATTGTCTCCGTGTCTTATTTCAATAGCCTATGTTCCCTTTTCGTCTATGGTCTCCTATATCTATATTTCTGTGTGCCTCTTAGGGTCTTTGGTCTCCGTGTCTTATTTCAATAGCCTATGTTCCCTTTTCGTCTATGGTCTCCTATATCTATATTTCTGTGTGCCTCTTAGGGTCTATGGTCTCCGTGTCTTATTTCAATAGCCTATGTTCCCTTTTCGTCTATGGTCTCCTATATCTATATTTCTGTGTGCCTCTTAGGGTCTATGGTCTCCGTGTCTTATTTCAATAGCCTATGTTCCCTTTTCGTCTATGTTCTCCTATATCTATATTTCTGTGTGCCTCTTAGGGTTTTTGGTCTCCGTGTCTTATTTCAACAGCCTATGTTTCCCCTTCGCCTATGGTTTCCTGTATCTATATTTCTGTGTGCTTCTAAGAGTCTATGGTCTCCGTGTCCTATTTCAACAGTTTAAGTTCCCTCTAGGTCCATGGTCTCGCATGTCCATATTTCCAAAAGTTTGTCTCCCCGTGATAAATTATGATTACGGTTTGATTTGGCTTAATCCTTTGACTCCCGCACCCTATCCACCAACTGCTAAAACTTAACCCTTTGACTACCTCAACCTATCCACCAGTTTCCTGCAGAAAGTTGTTGGATAGGGTGAGAGAATCAAATGCTAAGTTTTTGCTTTACTAGCATGGTTGGCAATGCGGGATGCTGGTGGACAGGGTGCGGGCGTCAAAGGGTGAAAGTTTGTGCTCATGGAGAAGGGTTGGGAAACGATGAAGAGTCCTGAATGAATATGGTCGCGGATGAATGAAGACCTTGGTGAACTAGGGGAACATAGATATGCTTCCAAACTTCCTCTCTATTTTTTTTTTTGATAAATGGGTCACGGTTGGGGACAGGTCAGGGTGGTGGTGGTGGAATTGTTATTGTTATTGTTGTTGTTGTTTAAATCCCAGCCGACTGCGTATAGCCATATCAGGGCTATAACCGTTTCAAAACACAAAACTTCAACAGGAAAAAAACAAACAAACAAAAAAGAAGAAAATTTAATACACATATCAATGCAATCACGCAAATAATCGCGTTGACCTCTCCATCCAATTTATCGCAAAAAAGATTTTTTAAAAAAAACACCTGAATACAAATTTAAGCATACCTAAGGACACCAAAACATACATAAAAACGGGCCTAAATTACCTAAAACCGCTTCCGCATATCTCACTTCCCCTGATACAAATATGCACTTAATACATATATCCAATCATCAATCCTACGAGAAAGTACGTAAGACTGTGTCAAGGAAGTCAGGGGGAATTATGCAGTGAATTGACCCTGCGAGCGCTGACTCCGCACTGTCAGAAGAAAGTGTGCAGTGAAAACATCCTTCGAACATAAACTCCTCACTATGTAAGGGGTGTCATGGGGAATACTACTAAAAAAAAAAAACCCACCAAAGTGTCCCGGCAACACGGAATACAGAGCCTCCTAAGATGGGTGACCTTCGGGCGATTTGATGATCCTTGCTCGGACAGACAGCTGGCGATATGATTGATGGAAATATAGCTCGGTGTGCTTGAGTACCAGTGAGCGGAAACACGGGCCATAGAGGTTACAAAGAAGTTGCAGAAAATGGACAATATATATCGAAAGGACAGAGGAGGATAAAAGAAAAGGAGAAAAGGGAGGGAAGGAGGCAGGCAGGGAAGCGAGCGAGGAGAGAGAGAGAGAGAGAGGAGAGGGGGGGAAATGGAAGGGAGACGACAGCAACAAAAGAAGACAAATAAGTAAAGAAATAATAAATGATTACTAATAAGTCAATCACTGAAAAAATTAACTAATCAATCCGATAAGAATTACATATATATTATATCAACCATAAATCAACCCGTGAAACAATCAATTAACTGATCAATGTTTTTATCAAATTCTCAATTTATCAATCAACAAAGAGCTACAAATGATAACAAACTGCCACAGACACAACGGACGATTCAATAACCAGGAGAGCTGTGAATTATAAATGCTGTGGAAACAACATGTCTAATACTCGTAACATCAGCATGAAACAGGTACGCATGAAATTTCACCTGATAATGCGTTTATCCCAGTAAAACATCCCATGCATTATTGATATCGTCTCTAATGACTGGGGAACAAAATAAAAACAACAAACAAAACAACAAAACAGAAAAGTACTTAACGTCCTAGGTACAAAGTTGGCAAAGAAGGAAGAAGGGGAATTTAGGGCGCAAAGGGGGTGGGGGTGGGCGGGGTATGTGTGGAACGGGCAGTGGATAAGAAAACTGCTTTGTACTAAAAATGTTTCACAAAACTGATTTTCATACGTTAAGAAGAAATTGGGGTACTACTAGTAAGTAGCCGAGAGAGAGAGAGAGAGAGAGAGAGAGGAGAGAGAGAGAGAGAGAGAGAGAGAAGACAGACAGACAGACAGACAGACAGCCAGCCAGCCAGCCAGCCACACACACAGACAGAAACAGAGAGAGGGGGACAGAAACAGAGAAAGAGACGAAAACAGACAGACTGAGACACAGAGAGAGAGGCAGACAGACAGAAAGACGTAGACAGAGGTGGGGGGGGGGGGGAACACGTAGTTTGAAACCTTTCTTTTGGATCCATTTTTATTTGCTTGCTTGCCTTTCAATCCACACGGACTTCAAAAAGTACTTATCAAACGTGTAGACAATGTTATTCATAATGCGGTATCTCAATGCAAAAAGGAAGTATCGTCCTTATTTTCCTTGAAGAACAGGCTCATCACCAACAATCAATACACACACCCGCGCGCCAAACAAGCAAGCAAAGGCGGTAGCTGTTAACGAGGTTACAAACCTTTTCCTTTTTCGCACCACTTTGAGAATTTGTCTGTTCTAACCAACAAAAACAAAAACAACAACAACAACAACAAAACCCAAACAAAAAAAACGATGTAATTTTGTACTGTTTAACAGATCAGCCGACCGTGACGGTGACATAAGAACCGAACAGAAAACAAGAATAGTATAAACCAGATGATGGTGACAGACCCACTTCATCTACCCGACAGACGTAAAATCCTACTGATCCTTTATCGCCTGGTATGGATTTTTATGCTGATACAATACCGATCCTAGAGGCGCATATTCTTCAGCAGTTGCAGAACGGGAAAGGCCACTGTGGCCTTGTGTGTGGGTCTTTCTTCTGTTGTACATCAGCTAGTCTGCGCCGTTTAGATGTGACAATGCCATACGTGCACTCTCTTGAGGGGCCATCTCTTCCCAGTTGGCGATGTCAATGCCACAGCTGATGAGGTTGGCCTTCAGAGTATCCTTGTATCACTTCAGTGGTCTTCCTTCCCTGGTCACGGTATCCTCGCTCTTCTTATTGAAGCGGTTTTGAGGTGGTGTTGCTTTCCAACGAAGCAGGCATTTTATGAGTAGAAAACTCTCTACTTGGCAAGTCACATTTTTTCAGAACTTGGGAGGTTAAACATTCGATCTTGCCGCGTGATGCCGCAAATCTTGCACAGACATCTTTGGTGGAATTGTTCCAGCTGCTGAAGGTGTTGTCGGTAGTTAGAACAGGTGTGGCAGCAGTACAGCAGGGCGCTCAAGACGACTGCTCTGTACACAGCAATCTTTGTGGCGAGTCTGATGCCATGGTCTTGTCACAAGCTTTCCTCTGCCTTCAAAAGGCAGAGTTAGCCTTGAAGATGCGCAAAGCCACCTCAGCATCGTGAGATCCGTTACTACTACTGTGCAAAAAATCTAATGAAACACACATAGACACACATACACACACGCACGCACACGAACACGCGCGGCGCATACACACACACACACCGCGCGCGCGCGCGCGCACACACACACCACAACACACAAACACACCACAAAACACACACACACACACACAAACACACACACACACACACACACACACACACACACACACACACACACATACGCACATTCATACACACACACATTCACGTACACTCGATAAATGTCCCAATCTCCAGATCGCAGGGGGAGTAAGGTGGTACAGACAAGAAGAGAGTGACAGAAAAGAGAAAGATTTCTAGCCCAGAATTTCCAGAAAGTGGGGTTACTGTTTATACTGAAAGAGCCCCCGGCATCCCCATGGGGGGCAAAAGTTCTGTCAAGGGAGATGGGGCGACAATGATGTTAATCCATAACTTCTTTTTCAACGTTCATTTACGACATATCACGAACTGTGAAGTCTTCCTTCTACAGTGTGTGAATCGGCGGGTTTCTTCCTACAACCAACCAACGCAATTTTAGCGGAAGAAACTGGAAAACTTGTCAAGAAACCAACGCATTGTAGCAAAAGCTGTGTTATCTTTTTAATCGCCTTTTGTTCAGTAACGTCCTCAACTTTCCTGGTTACCTGATCATTAAACAAGAATTATTCTGCATTTTCCTCTTCGTCATCGGGAGCCAAGTCTTTCTGGTGCGTTCAGTATCCCGAATAAATCATCACAGCGCTGCTGAGCGCTAATTTCATTAAATGTTTTGCGTCTCTGTTTACTGGTCCGATGGCTGACCCAAAGAAATGATTTCTTTGTCGCTGATCCTATGTTATTAAATCTCTCTCTCTCTCTCTCTCTCTCTCTCTCTCTCTCTTGTGTGTGTGTGTGGTGTGTGTTGTGTGTGTGTGTGTGTGTGTGTGTGTGTTGTGTGTGTGTTTGTTTGTGTGTGGTGTGTGTGTGTGTGTGTGTCTGTCTGTCTCTCTTGTAGCAAAACAGGTCAGGCGAGAGAAAGACTATTGATGTTGCTGTCGACGCAGAAAATGTTTACAGCGTGTGTGGTGATACAAAATGGTCAGTGACGGGGACAATACTGTAGCGTGTGTACTATCAGACGATCAGACATGCATACACACACGCGCAAATATATACACACAAGCACCCTCTAGTCGACAGGAAACACTTTTTAAAAAGAGATTAATAAAGAGCTATAAGACAGTGAAACAGACACAGAATAAGAGACACGTACGTGCGTCGCCAACAAATTATTAAGGACACCAGTTCAGACAAAGGCAATGAAAAAGAGATCAGACCCAGCGCTTTTACATCTATGCAAATGATCCCTCTGTTCACTCTCTGTTCACCGATAATTAGGATTTCCTCCCATCCCGCCTCCACCAACTGCGCTACCACTAGTGCAAAACGAGAGAGACAGGCACCATCTGTTACCATAACAACCACGTCACTAACCATAGCAACCGCATCACTAACCACAAGTTACCATACCAACTAGATCAGTGACTACCTATAAACGTAACAACTACATCTTTTACCGTTTATCATAAACACCTAAAAACATACCAACTACATCTTTTACCGTTTACTACCATAACAACTACGTCATTATACACCACCAGTTGACATAACAGCCTCATCATTAACCAGCTTTTAGCATAAGAACCGTATCAATAATCACCTATTACCTAAGAAACTACATCATTAACCACCTGTTGCCATAACAACTGCATCATTAACCACCGGTTACCATAATAATCACATCGTAAACTATCTGTTACCACAACAGCCACATCATTAATCACCTGTTACTGTAACAACCACATCACAAACTCTTGCCATAAGAACCACATCACTGACCACCTGTTTCCTTTACAGCCACATCATTAAACATCTGTTATAACAATGACATCACTAACCACCCGTCACCACGACAACCACATCACTGAACCTCCGTCACCATGACAACCACATCACTAACCACCCGTCACTATGACAACCAAATCACTCAACATCCGTCATTATAAGAACCACATCAGTGACCACCTATAACCATAACCACAACCGTTAACATAACAACCACATCACTAATCACATGTTATCATAGCCACATCACCAACCATCTATTACCATAACAATCCCATCATTAACCACTCATCATAATAACCACATCACTAACCACCTATTATCATAACATGCAATCACAGACCATCTGTTAACTGAACCTCCACTCATTACGCAAGCAAACCAGCTGTTGCTTAACAATATAAAAAAAAACACAACATTAAATCGTAGTTAACAGGCAAAGACACGGTCGGTACATTATCTGCTTTCAAGCTTTTATCTCCTAGATTTCGACATTTTTTTTTATCCCTGCACATTACAACCACTTGGCTTTTCTCCCCTATATTACAATCACTTGGCTTTTATCCCCTACATTACAATCACTTGGCTTTTATTCCCTACATTACAATCACTTGGCTTTTATTCCCTACATTACAATCACTTGGCTTTTATTCCCTACATTACATCACTTGGCTTTATTCCTACATTACAATCACTTGGCTTTTATTCCCTACATTACAATCACTTGGCTTTTATTCCCTACATTACAATCACTTGGCTTTTATTCCCTACATTACAATCACTTGGATTTTGTTCCCTATATTACAATCACTTGGCTTTTATCCCCCACATTACAATCATTTGGCTTTTGTTCCCTACATTACAATCACTTGGCTTTTGTTCCCTACATTAAAATCACTTGGCTTTTGTTCCCTACATTACAATCACTTGGCTTTTATCTCCTACATTACAATCATTTGGCTTTTATCCCCTACATTACAATCACTTGGCTTTTATCTCCTACATTACAATCACTTGGCTTTTGTTCCCTACATTACAATCATTTGGCTTTTGTTTCCTACATTACAATCACTTGGTTTTTATCCCCTACATTACAATCACTTGGCTTTTGTCCCCTACATTACAATCACTTGGCTTTTGTTCCCTACATTACAATCACTTGGCTTTTGTTCCCTACATTACAATCACTTGGCTTTTGTCCCCTACATTACAATCACTTGGCTTTTGTTCCCTACATTACAATCACTTGGTTTTTGTCCCCTACATTACAATCACTTGGCTTTTGTTCCCTATATTACAATCACTTGGCTTTTGTTCCCTACATTACAATCATTTGGCTTTTGTTCCCTACATTACAATCACTTGGATTTTATCCCCTACATTACAATCACTTGGCTTTTATCCCCTACATTACAATCACTTGGCTTTTGTTCCCTACATTACAATCACTTGGCTTTTGTTCCCTGCATTACAATCATTTGGCTTTTGTTCCCTACATTACAATCATTTGGCTTTTATTCCCTACATTACAATCACTTGGCTTTTGTTCCCTACATTACAATCACTTGGCTTTTATCCCCTACATTACAATCACTTGGCTTTTATCCCCTACCTTACAATCACTTGGCTTTTATCCCCTACATTACAATCACTTGGCTTTTGTTCCCTACATTACAATCACTTGGCTTTTGTTCCCTACATTACAATCACTTGGATGGCTTTTATCCTCTACATTACAATCACTTGGATGGCTTTTATCCTCTACATTACAATCACTTGGATGGCTTTTATCCTCTACATTACAATCACTTGATTTTTATCTCCTACATTACAGTCATTTGGTTTATATCCCCTACAAAAATCACTATAACATTAGCAATGAAACTGGCAATCGAGTATGCATGTTCATAAGATGCTTCGCCAAATTCGGTTAGATTTCACTGTCAAATTGCCAAAATACCTTCAGTTAAAAATTTTCGTTATTTTGTTCCATCGTTCTTGAACAGGTGACGATCATGGTCCATTATGACAAATCATTTAAAGGGGTTCCTGAATGAAATTAGGTGAAAATCAATCCACAAATAACAGAAATCTGCACACACACACACACACACACACACACACACACACACACACACACACACACACACACACACACACACCTCCGATCAAAATGAAACATTTCCCTGTATAACAAAAAATCTGACACTGTACTTTATTAGTTGAAATAAAACTACACAATGCGAAGACTGATAGATTATCACAACAATGAAAACAAGACTTGAACTATATTCAGAAGTTCCCAATGTTGTGTCGCGAGAAGTTCTCACAAGAAATACTTTTATTAATATACCTTCTTCGGAAAGTATTCATTTTAGGTCATATTCTTTGGTTCGTGTGGCCTTGATCTTACATGTAAGATCTTGTCCCCTACACTTAAACATTCACAACTCCTCAGTCCACACATTTGACTAAACTTTGGTATTAAAGATCCAACCAGAAACAGTTGAGAACATCGTATTACACATTTTGGTAACAGGCAGTCAGACACACAAACACAGACACATCCTTCTCCGGTAAAATAATAAAACAATACTAATATGAAATAATAGATTATTTTCTTACAACAGAGCCAACAAAAAGCAAACGAAAAGAAAGGACATATGTAAAACAAATAAACAAAACAAAACCAGCGGGTTTGGAAAGCAGGTGAGGGGAGAGGGATTTTAATTTCCGCCAAGAGGTCTGAAAAAGAAAATACATAATGTATATTTCAATCACAAAGATATTGATCAAATCATACAGATGTTTATTAACCTTTTGTTATCAGCGGATTGCTTAGTATTTTTAACGGATTTCTATGCGTTTTCCGTGATTGCCAATCTCCTCTCCTCCTCCAATAACAA
>JAPXFY010000015.1:36312633-36347633 GCA_030674185.1 Monoplex corrugatus
AATGGTTAAGCGCAACGGACTATCGATTGTCTACGGACAATGAGAAAGTGAAATGATCGGAGCTTACGAATGGACTGTGTCTACAACACCCCCCCCCCCCCACCCCCTTTATGTGCCGGAATGATCATCCTCAAGATCGTGGGCACCAAAGGAAAGAGAGAAGACAAGAGATTAAATGTTCGTTGGTTTGAATCAAAACAGACCTGTCAAAATCACTGGTTATTTTTTGGCCCCCAACAGTTTCTGTCCAAAGCTGAGAGCGCTATGGGTTCACTAGGCAGACTGGGACCACACAGTCAAGTCTTACTTGCTTCACGGATGCGTCACTGAGGGTGATGTTGAAATCTCCAAACACCGCAGATGTTTATATCTATCGGGTTTGGTTGACATCTCTCTAGCTTGGATGACGAAAGGATATATTATGAAAGTAAATGTAGAATACAGTCTTGTAATGCACTATTAGTCTACAATGGAACTTATAGCGTCATGATTATATCATTCATCATCGTCATCATCATGATGGTATTTATTAATAGCATCATTATCATGGCGGTATTCATTAATAGCATCGTCATCATCATGGAATTTATTAATAGCATCATCATCATGGTATTTATTAATGGCACGTCATCATCATGGTATTTAGTAATAGCATCATCATCATGGCGGTATTCATTAATAGCATCATCATCATCATGGTATTTATTAATGGCATCGTCATCATCATGGTATTTATTAATGGCATCGTCATCATCATGGTATAAATAATAATAATAATTACAATATTTATATAGCGCAAAATCTTGATAAAATCAAATCTAAGCACACACACACGTGGGAGAAAAAAATGTTCTGAATTCTTGTTATTGTTCCCCTTCTTACATTCAAACTATCACTACCCCTTCCCATCCCCGTCCCGCACAGGATTGTGCAAACACAAGAGACATCTTCAGCTAGACTCAACCAAAAGAGCAGAATGCCCTAACCTTCTGCCGTGTACAATGATCGATCGATACGGAGGGAGAGATACGTTTGTCAGTTTCCTGATTGCCAGTGTATTGGTTTGCTTGTGGTTTTTGTTGTCTCGTCCGTATTTTGTCTCAACACTCCATTACATTTACAGTGACCAAAACGATAAGCCAGAGAGAAGAATAAAATTGGGGCAGGCACTTTTGTTTCAGTCTCAGCATAGGCTCAAATGGATTTCCTAGCACTGAAATTTCTCGATTACATGACCAGCAGGGTGGGTAATGCCACTGAAGCGACTCAGAAGATGGGGAAGAATAAAATCCGTGCCATCATTATTGTTACTGATGGATTCGACAATCTATTCTTTTCTAATTTTATACATCAACAGTTTTGTGTCCTAACTGACGCGCTCCATTGTCAGTGTGCTTATGCGCCTGCGAAACATGAACACTCCTAGCAGACTTGCAGAAGAGAATGCACCCATGGAGATGAAGTGATATCGGAAGATCCTATGCGTCTCTTATTATTTGCATATCACGAAGTAGTAGAAGTGGACCGTTAATAATTTTTTGCATATCAAGAATGTAGAAGTACACCGTCAAGATAATACAGACTATTTGATCTGAATTATGATATTCTCACAGTTGTTGCAAATCGGAAATTGACACAATACGGCCATGTACACAGATCGTCAAGCCTTGCACACAGTATCGTTTTAGGCACAGTGCCAGATGGCAGAAAGAGAGGCAGATCAAATAAGGCGGGTGGACAATACTGATCAGACAGTGTACAAACAAATTACAGCCACTCTCAGATAACCACAAAGGTCACAGAAAGGTTAGAGAAAAATAGACACAAAATCATCTTTGATGTCCAAGAGTGAGGTGACCGGTGAGTGATGTGAGGACTTAACGCTCTACTGGAATGACCAAACACTGATACAGGTGGCCACACACGTAAATAAGTATCCAACAGCTGCGTGTACAGCACTCATCCGACGATCAACGACCCAAGGGTCACATCCACAAACACAATGGTGTTAATACTAATCAATATCCTTATACAGGACAGCAACCTTGCAGGAATGGCCAACGTCCCTTAACCCATTCACTCCTTCGCCTTACCCATATAAAGCTTTCACTCTCACACTATCCATTAGCTTCCACCAGTTTCAAACAAAGAGTACATATACACGCTCTATGGTTTCAAGCCTGATCCTTTTCCACTCACTCATCCAATTCGCCTCATTCCACCAACTTCATGCAGTCCTCATCCTACTCACCAGGTCTCGTTCGCTGCGTGTACATTCATTACCACCTTTCACTCCCTCACCCTGTCCACCAGCATCCTGTATCAATTGTTTCGGTCCCTCACCCTATCTATCAGCTTCTAACCTTAAACTCTTCTATCACCTACCCTTTCCACCTTCTTCTACCTGCTTCTCGCATTAATCCGTTCCTGGCTCCCACTATCCACCAGCTTTTCACCCTTTCACTCCCTCACCAATTCACCAGGTCCCTGCATGAATCCATTCACTACCTCACCCTATCCACCAGCTTCCTACAAGTAATACTTTCACTCCCTTACCCACCTTCTGCTTCCAACTTCCTGCATTAACTTTTTCTTTCATTCCACTACCACATCCAGCTTCCAGTGATACCTTCCTTTAACCATTTCACTCCCTGAACCTATTCACAAGCCTCCATCAGTTTCGTGCATCAACTCTTTCACTATGTCACCCTAACCGCCAGCACCAAGCAGCTGATAGCAATTGGTGGACAAGGTATGGGTCTGAAAGGGTTCAGATGCAGCCTGGCGCATGGATGATTATTCAGTGTAGTGGACTGACACAGGTGAAGTGTTGTTTACACAAACTGACGGCATTCATACCGACTTCCATAGGCATGGCTCAAGGTTGCACTGGATAAAATAACTATGGACACCAGTAGCTTGGTGCAGTGGTCAGCGAAACAGACTAGCGACTGGAAAGCTGTAAGTTCAAATCAGGTTCAGTTCACGCAAAAGCACTGCAGGGTTTTGGTGTCCCAACTGGGCGCTTATCCAAAGATGAGCATGCTATGGGCTCACTGAGTTGACTGGGACCGCACAGTCAGCCTCAGCCACTTCAGAGATGCGTCATTGAGGGTGTTGTTCAAAATTCCTAACCAGCACCGCACGTGTCTGCATCTCTCAGGCCTAGCTGAGGCCAGGATATATTATGATAGTAAAAGTAGAATACTGCCCTGTCACGCGGTCTTAATCTTCGATGGAATTCCGCAGTATCATGACTATCATCCTCTTCGTCATCAGCAGTATAACACTATAAAAATTGTCTCAGCTTCTGTGGTCATTAAGCTAGCGTGGAAAATTAAGGCAAAAACAAAGGTGAGCACAAATGGAACTGCTAAGTGCGATGATCCTTAAGAAAACGACTGTGGCTAGAGAGAGGAGGGTGACGAAAGAGTTAAGTGCACCAGACCTTCCAACCTTGTCTGTTGTGCTACTCAGCGGGTGAATCATTGGAAGGGCGGGGTGGGAAGGGGTGGATAGCGTAGACGTAGGGGTTAGGAGAGGACTGAAGCGTGAAAGCATGTTCACGACCATCTGTTGCACCTCTGTGCTGTTTTCCCCTCCCGCCTCCACCCTCCAACCATCTCGGCTGCTCCCCTTTGTGTTGCGTAGTCACAAGCGCTTGATGAAACGATGGCATACCTTTCTACCTCCCTCCTACCTACGTGTGTCCACACTTGCACTGCTCTACAGTGTACAATACATAACAGATAATTATTTTATGTCAATGTAGTCATGTATCGGTACTCTTCTATAGACAACTATTTTCCCCAATTCAATAAAGAGAGTATGCACACCAACATCATGAAAAGATGATCAAGATTTTTATTCTTATTCTTATTGTTGCTTAAAGCCCAGCCGACTGCGTAGAGCCATATTAGGGCTATAACCGTTTCAATACACCACAGTACTTCAACAGGAAAAAAAGGAGCAGAAAATTAAGTACACACAGCAATGCATTCGCGCACATAATCTAAGGAGATGTCCCTTGCGCTGACCACTCCTTCAATTCACCACACAGGGGATTTAAAAAACACACCTGAATATAAATTTAAACAAAACTAAGGATATTAAAACATATATAAAAACGGGCTTAAATTTCCTAAAATTGCCGCATATCTCGTTCCCCTAGAGCCACAAAAAAAGCACTTAATATATATACACAATTATCAATCCTAAGAGAAAATATGTACGACGTTATCAAGCACATATAAGTGAATGGACCAGCAAGGCAGAAAATGGTAGGAAAAAGTGACAATGCAAACAAGCAAGGCAGAAACAAAGAGAGTGACAGAAAAAAAAGGAAATTTTTAGCACAGAATTTCCAGAAGATGGGGATACTATTTATACTGAAAGAGCCCTTGGCACCCCACAGGGGGATGTGATGGAGATGGATTGGGCACGCCATCCGGAAGGCGCACGGTAACATCACCCGGACCGCCCTTCACTGCACACTAGGAGAAGTTCGCGAGAAAGGAAGACCCAAGAATACCTGGCGACGA
Source organism: Monoplex corrugatus (assembly GCA_030674185.1). Lineage (NCBI taxonomy): Eukaryota > Metazoa > Mollusca > Gastropoda > Littorinimorpha > Ranellidae > Monoplex > Monoplex corrugatus. The sequence continues at coordinate 36,317,175 of JAPXFY010000015.1, forward strand.
AAAACAGAAATATAGACGTTCTAAGGCCCTGACACACACCAGGAATATCTTACGGGGCTGGCCCAGAACAGAAGAAGTGGAGAATCTTTGTTGCTGCTCTACATCTCAATGAAATAATGGTTAGTAATTAATTAGGCACTCTTTCATGAAATAAGCTAAATTAGCTCACTAAAGACTGATTGCAGGAGAATAGTTGACTCCCGAAGTTCTATCTGAGCGAAGAGGGCGCTGTGAGGGAGTAATCCTCCATACTGTGGCCCGGTGGTCGAAGAGGCACAACTCCAGCTTTCTGGTCAGACTGAAAATGTTCGAATCCGGGAAAAAAGGGGGAAAAAAACTTCGTGTGTGCAGCCCCTAATCCACCCAGCTGCCAACAGGTACCTGATCCTGTTTAGGGTTAGGAAAGGTACAGCAATGAAGGAGAGGCATTGGGCATCGCCCTCATAATGCTAGCCACGAGAAAAGATACGGTATACTCTCATTTACATTATTCGAAAAAAAAGGGGGATAGGAGTAGGGAGCGGAGGGGGGAAGAGACGGCCAAGCCATTCTAACAATCTCCATTTATGAACAAAAATTATCAAAGACAAATCCGATTTCGTAGTTAAAAATGTCACTGCCACCTCGAAGAAGCACAATACGATACAAAACTTGACGTGAAGCGTGGGGAATGGTAGAGCATACCATTGAAAACAGAATTTGAATATCGCAAGGATTACCTGAAAAAGAGCCGTTTATACACCTTCCTCAGAAAGTCCTGATTTGGGGCACGTTTTTCGTCCGTGAGACCTTGACCTTGGCGCCATGACTTCCTAACTTACACATTTGCAACTCCTTAACCGTCCACACATTTGACGCAAATTTGGTGAAGATTTGTGCAGGCACAAGCGAGAAAATCTTGCGAACACATTACGCTCTCCCTCTCATACACACACACCACACACATCACACAAAGCACACGCAAGCACACGCAATTCTCTCTCTCTCTCTCTCTCTCTCTCTCTCTCTCTCTCTCTCTCACACACACACACACACACACACGCACACACCACATCCTCCGGCTGAAATGAAACGTTAAAAAAGAAAAGAAAAAGAAAAAAAAAGAAGAGAGAGAGAGTGAGACAGAGAGAGAGTGAGACAGAGAGACAGAGTGAGAGAGAGAGAGAGAGAGAGAGAGAAGAAAGGTACAACCAACTTTTTAAACATACATGTCTAATCAACAATAAAATATTTATTCTAGGATAAAATGCATGATGCAGCTGCCACAGACCCCCAAGTGAACCTGATGGAATAGAAAAAGACACCCCATGATACGCTGCTTCTATTCAACAACGACTTGCTGCCATATTAACTAATGTACTGACAAGACAGACTGTGCAAATACTGTGATAAGTTGTTGTTGATGCTGAGTTTTGTTACCGTTCTTGCTGTTAAAATTTTTTCCAAAAAAAATTATGAATCAGTCTAAATACAAATTCCTTAACATTCAGAAAACACATCATTAAGAATCTGTCTATGCTGACATTAATGTTCACTCTCTTGTTCCATTCCCTCCTATAACCCAACCGTTACCCGGTCTCTCCTACTCATATTCACATTATCATATCAACACACCTATATGCCATTAAAACATTATTTTGTAGCATTTCCCACTTCCCCTTTTAACACACATTTGCTATCTTCCTTTCCAGTTTGTGATCACCAACTGAATCCACAATCACGCATATTCGCAAAACCCAGAACACACACACACACACACACACACACACACACACACACACACACAAAAGGAAGTGGCGGAAGTGGGCAGCATGAGGAACTTTGTAAAAATCGAAATGAGAAATACAACAATATCCATAAAAAAATAAATGAATATCATAGTCATATGCCAGATATACACTATCACCTATAATGAATGACGACTTCGTTCTCAATAATATCACATATCTATATAACTACACACGCCAACAATACACACCCTCAGACGGATATATATATAACACTGCGCACAAAAAGTTAAGGATCACTTGCACAAAAATTCATAACTTTCAAAATAAGAAAGCCAATGCGTTGAAGTTTGGCAAACATTTAATTCCATGCTTTAGTGATAACGATACACAATTGCCTTCAATTTCGAGCAATCGTTTGGTGTGTACATTTGATCAAAGTGGGTACGTATCGAAATTTGATTTCCCAAAGTCATTGAAATCACAAGACAGGGCATTCTGATGCTCCCAAAAGTTCAGTAATGCGTGTAACCACCATGGCTGTTCTGGCACTCAACGCAGCGAGTCCTCATCGAGTTGACCAGGTTGGTGAAGATCCTCTGTGGAAGCGCCTGCCACTCAGCCTGCAGCATCTGGTAGAGGTGTTGGGCATCCCTGGGAGAGGGGTGGTTGCTCCTCACTTTGCGATCCAGCTCATCCCAGAGGTTCTCAATCGGGTTGAGATCGGGACTGCATGCTGGCCACTCCATTCTGTTGACTCCAGACTGCTGCAGGAAGTCGTTGACCACCCTTGCCCTGTGGGGGCGAGCGTTGTCATCCTGGTAGACAGCCGTCGGTCCCATCTGCTGCAGTGTAGGCACAGCCAGCGGTCGAAGGATCTCATCCCGGTATCGGAGGCCAGTCAGGTTACCCTGTACATGATACAAGGGTGTTCTGTGGTGAAGGCTGAAGGCCCTCCAGACCATTACAGAACCTCCACCAAAGGCCACCTTTTCTTGGACAGTGGTGTCAATAAAGCGTTGCCCTGGGCGCCTCCAGACCCTCAGTCGGCCGTCGTTGTGGTTCATGGTGAAGCGTGATTCATCAATAAACAGGACCTGGGACCATTGCTGACGTGTCCACCTCACGTGACGTCTGCAGAAGGCGCGGCGTGCTGCCCTATGGGCTGGAGTTAAGCGTGGCCGTACAGCTGGGCGACGAGAACGGAGGTTAAACCCATGAAGGCGGTTCCGTATGGTCTGCTGGCTGATGATGTTAGTAGCCACCCTCAACTGCCTTCGAAAGATGCTGGAAGAGGCTGTTCTTGTCTGCAGGGCTTGTCGTTCAATGAGACGATCTTCACGTGGGTTTGTCTTCTTCGGTCGACCAGATCTGCGTCTTTCATGGACCCTCCCAGTGGCTGTGAAGCGTTGAATCAGTCTGACAATGACCGAGATGGACACCTGAAGTCGCCTGGCCACTTCTCGCTTGGGAACACCATCTTGGAACCATGCAACAGCTCGTCCCCTCTCAAACTCGCTCAATTTTCGTCGTGGAGGCATTGTCAGTCAGGCTTACTACTGGTGGAATGTCTTCTTATAAAGCCAAGCAAGAGACAGCATCTCACACATAAACAGCAGTGCTTGCACGTGCATAATGTTTTTCCATCTGGCTTGTGCAATGTGTTCAGGCAGAACGGTCCAAAACAAGGTCCTTTTTTGCAAGTTTCCGCTTTTCCGTTTGCGTCCAAGCTCAGTAGTAGAGAATCCCGTGCAATTTTCGCACTAACACAACATCGCCCACTTACAGCTGAACAAGAATTCATAACAATTTGGCTGGACTGAGAAATAAATAACAGTAGCGAACTGAGTTTATTACGCACCTGTTTTCTCATAGTGATCCTTAACTTTTTGTGCGTAGCTTTTATATATATATATATATATATATAATATATTATATATATATATATATATATATATATATATATTGATGATTATTCAAAGATACAGATGTTGATTACATCTCTGTTGTAACACCACGATTCTACAGGAGTTGCCGTTAGGCTACCCGTGACAGGAGATCCTGCACTGCTGCCGGGTCTCAGTAGTCTTATCTACATTCATCGACAATAGTTCTGGTTTAACAATACGATGCATATGAATTACTATCTCAAAGACAGGTGCAACAGTCAAGATGGTTAAGATGTCGTCGGACTTCCACCTGAAAGATCAGGGTTCAATTTTGCACTGGTTTCACCTGGTGGGTAACGAATGGACATTGTTTTCTGATTTCTCAGGTCAACGTATCTTTAGACCTGAACCTCCCTCATGTGTCTACGCAAGCAGAACATCAAATACGCGTACCTTAACCCTTTGACTCCTGCATCCTATCCACCAGCTGCAAAAACAGGAAGCTGGTGGATAGGGTGAGAGTCAAAGGGTTACGTTTTTGCTTTGCTAGCATGGTTGAAAATGTGGGATGCTGATGGACGAGGTGCGGGAGTCTAAGGGTTAAAGACCCAGTAAGCTAGGTCAGTGTTACGTGGCCTACAGAAACATGAAAACATACGGCATAGACGTCCACGAAGTTGGGAATATGCAGACTGTGCAGCAACTTAACACGCCTGCACAATGGTATGAGAGATACAACATGCATACACGCACTCCCAAGAAAGATTTTAAAATTTAAAAAAAAAAAAACCCTGCTCAGAACGGGAAAAGAGAAAAGTGAGAAAAAATCTAAACCCTTCCTGAATGTTGCAACTGCTTTGCTGTGAAGCCTGACTGAACATTATCTCACTTCCTTCCCTGAAGACAAGATTAAAACAAAACAAAAAAGCAACAACAAAAAATTAACAAAAACAACCGACAGAAATGTCCGCATTTGTTACTGCATCAACATTGCTGTTAACATGAAAAACGTATTAAAATAAGTTTAAAAGAGAGAAAAGAAAGCCGTTGTCTGAATTATTTACGCTTCCAGCACACGACCCACGTAAACGAAGAGCTACAAAATTGATGACAGACATCACTTGCAGCTGCCTGTAAAACTTTGATTACAGCAACATAAACTCTACAATCACAATATCTGAAATCCACTGGGAAAGATAAATGTGCGAACATCGAACAAACTGGTCTAAGTCCATACTAACTACTGTATACTTGGTCGAAATCCATACTAACTATTGTATACTCAGTCAAGTCCATATTAACTACTGTGTACTTGGTCGAAATCCATATTAACTACTGTATACTTGGTCAAGTCCATATTAACTACTGTATACTTGGTCAAGTCCATATTAACTACTGTATACTTGGTCAAGTCCATATTAACTATTGTATACTTGGTCAAGTCCATATTAACTATTGTATACTCGGTCGAAGTCCGTATTAACTACTGTATACTTGGTCAAAATCCATATTAACTACTCTATACTCGGTCAAAATCCATATCAACTACTGTATACTTGGTCGAAATCCATATTAACTACTCTATACTCGGTCAAAATCCATATCAACTACTGTATACTTGGTCGAAATCCATATTAACTACTCTATACTCGGTCAAGTCCATATTAACTACTCTATACTCGGTCAAGTCTATATTAACTACTGTATACTCGGTCAAGTCTATATTAACTACTCTATACTCGGTCAAGTCCATATTAACTACTGTATACTCGGTCAAGTCCATACAACTACTCTATACTCGGTCGAAGTCCACATTAACTACTCTATGCTCGGTCGAAGTCCACATTAACTACTCTATACTCGGTCGAAGTCAATATTAACTACTTTATACTCGGTCGAAGTCAATATTAACTACTCTATACTCGGTCGAAGTCAATATTAACTACTCTATACTCGAAGTCAATACTAACTATTCTATACTCGGTCGAAGTCCCATATTAACTACTCTATACTCGGTCAAGTCTATACTAACTACTCTATACTCGGTCGAAGTCAATATCAACTACTCTATACTCGGTCGAACTCAATATTAACTACTCTATACTCGGTCGAAGTCAATATTAACTACTCTATACTCGAAGTCAATAATAACTACTCTATACTTGGTCAAGTCCATACTAACTACTCTATACTCGGTCGAAGTCAATACTAACTACTCTATACTCGGTCAAGTCCATACTAACTACTCTATACTCGGTCGAAGTCAATATTAACTACTCTATACTCGGTCGAAGTCAATATTAACTACTCTATACTCGGTCGAAGTCCATATTAACTACTCTATACTCGAACGAAGTCAATACTATTCTATACTCGGTCGAAGTCCATATTATATTCTATATCGTAGTCAATTACTCTATACCGGTCAAGTCCATATTAACTACTCTATACTCGGTCGAAGTCAGTATTAACTATTCTATACTCGGTCGAAATCAATACTAACTACTCCATACTCGGTCGAAGTCAATACTAACTATTCTATACTCGGTCAAGTCCATACTAACTACTCTATACTCGGTCAAGTCCATACTAACTACTCTATATTCGGTCAAGTCCATACTAACTATTCTATACTCGGTCGAAGTCAATACTAACTACTCTATATGGCTAGTCAGTACACCATATCGGCCAAGTCCATACTAACTACTCTATACTCGGTCGAGTCCATACTAACTACTCTATACTCGGTCAAGTCCATACTAACTACTCTATACTCGGTCAAGTCCATACTAACTACTCTATACTCGGTCAATAATAATAATAAATAATATATTTTATTTATATAGCGCAAAATCTTGATAAAATCAAATCTAAGCGCTGAGCGTATACATGCATACATACCTACATACATATGAGCGTATACATGCATACATACATGCATACATACTTACATACATAAATCTAAGCTGAGCGTATACATGCATACATACATACATACATAAATCTAAGCGTATACATACATACATACATACTACATACATACGTACGCACATGCATACATAATAATTACAATATTTATACAGCGCAAAATCTCGAAGTCCATATTAACTATTCTATACTCGGTCAAGTCCATATTAACTACTCTATACTCGGTCGAAGTCAGTATTAACTATTCTATACTCGGTCGAAATCAATACTAACTACTCCATGCTCGGTCGAAGTCAATACTAACTATTCTACACTTGGTCGAAGTCCATACTAACTACTCTATACTTGGTCGAAGTCCATACTAACTACTCTATACTCGGTCGAAGTCCATATCCAATGCTCCATATATAGACTCTACCACAGACAGAGAGGGTAGAAGATGTACTTGCAGCGACAAGGAACAGATTCGTATGATGTACTTGCAGCGACAAGGGATAGATCTATCGTATGGAGGGCCATGATCGCCAACGCCATGCGGCAGGGTACATGATGATGATGATGATGATGATACTCTACCAAGCAGCCACAAAACCCGACAAGAAGACAAGCAATCATACAATAAAATATCACATAACTGAATTACATCAAGGAAAGACAGAAAGCGAGCGGAAAGAGGGAGGGAACGAGACAACACATACAAATTAAAACAAACAAACAAACAAAACACAAAAAAGAAAGAAAAATGAAGGGAGGGAGAAGACAACGCACAAAGTAGTGATTCAAACCGGGCATAGTGTATGTACTGGTGAGAGATGAGAGATAGTGACAAACAGACACACAAAGAGAAAGAGAGAGACAGAGAAAGGTGAGGGAGGAACGAAAAAAAAAAAAAAGGAAGAGACGAGGACAGGGTGGGTATGAGAAAGAGAACGAAAGACAGAAAACGTCAACTTACAGAAAACTGATACAGCAGCCAGCAAACACACACACACACACAGACAACACACACACGCCCCTGCTTGCTTATATATATAACACACACACGCATACATACACAACCCTACACAAAGTGATGAAGCCTGACTGTTCTAAAGTTCTGAATGTCTTTCTGTTGTTCGTTAAATCGTATATTATCTTATATGGTATAATGCCAATATGACTTCATAGATTCATCAACCCCCCAGACATCTCTTTACCTTATCTTTTTATTAATTTATTTACTTACTTACCTAACTGTCTATTTAGTTGTCCATTTTTAATACCCTGTTTTCCGGTCTAAAAACACACGCGTGACTAGACTAGACGTTAAAAGAAATAACGAACGAACGAGATGAGAGACGAACGACGAGTATTCATCACATTTCAGCCAACACCTTACTCACCACAAAAGGCAGATGATTGATCAGTGCAGAAAGAAGAGTGAAGAAGAAGACCACGCGGCACAACTCAGCAGACAGGTGCAGTTCGTTGTAACGAGCGTGCACAGTGGGAGGGGTGCTGCTGGCAACCCCGGACTTCAACGAAGGTCTCACCACCACTGTGGCAGCTGAGCTGGCCGCTGTTTTACAAGCGCCGGTTCCATTCCCGTGGACGGAGGCGTCCGCGTGGTCGGCAATGACCTCCTCTGCTGTGGTGCCCGGTCCATAGTGTTCAGCCTGAGAGACAACGGTCTCATCTACGGATGTCACAGGATATATGCCGCCTCCAGGGTAGCTTCCAGGAACTCCAAACATGTTTTCAGAAACTCCAGAGTGATTTCCAGGAATCGTACCGTTGATAGACAAACCTCCATTGCTCTGGTGGCTACCATTAAGACTTCCAACCGGCCCAGCCTCGTCCGTGCTGCGTAAACCTACTTCTTCTCTTCCTCCTCCGATGGTAGGACAGTTACCGTTAGGTCCAGGACCTGGAGTCTCCTGGGGGTATTATTGGCTGAAGCAGAGTTGGCGAGCGTAGACGAGGGCAAGTAGAACCTGCCAGCCTTGTATTTGTTCACGGCCGTCAACTTCATGTAGTGATATACGGTCAGCGTGTCGGAGGACGCCACCAGACTCAGCACCAAGGTCGTCAAGGTTGCCAGGATGAAGAAGAGAATGAAAGACGTGCCCAACCCCTTGGGCAGAAAGTTGCACTGGTCTGTGACTGTGGTGGAGAGATAGGGACTGGAGTCCTCGCCTCCCACTACCAGCTCTTTGGTGACTGTCTCCGTGTAGTAGGTGTAGAAGGTGGGTCCCGCCACAGGCACCACCCCGTCACCGCCCCCGCCACCCAGCCCACCATCACCATCACCTTCACCACCGTACTGGAACTGTACACTTCCTGACCCGAGGTGAATCTCAGGATGCACATCCAATGAATATTCATGATTAGGGTCACCAGCAGGTCAGACATGCGCAGGCACAGCACCAGCCAGACGTAGAAGGAGCACAGCTGCGAAAACATCCAGTCGCCGCCGTACAGTTCCACCACCGCCGGCACAGGCACCACTACAGCTGCCTGCATCAACAAAGTGACGAAGAGAGAGAGGAAGGCCACGTCGGTGCCATGGAACTGGCCCTGGTAGTGACAGACGATAATGATGGCGATGACGTTGGTGATGACTGCTAGAGGTGACAGCACCAACCATGCTATAGCCAACCCCGACTGCGTCATGGTCACGTCACTTCCGCTTGGGGAGCCATGGAGACGAGGGCATCAGGAAGCTCGCGGTGTCACAACGTCCCTCGTTCTGTCCACTTTGCACATCCTGTGCACAGACAACAAAGTTATTAGTGTTAAGATATTTAGTCTGTGTGTGCACACTTTAAACACATACAGATATGCATTTCATAGGCTTATCAGTGTCGACAGCGATATCTAGCTCCGTGTTCACAGAAAGCTTTTAGAACCGATATGAATTTCTTTAGTACTTTTTTTTCTGTCATCGACACGGTAATATATAGTCTGTGTACACATGAATTTTTTTTTACTTGCTTACGTAATTATTTATATAGTTTATCAACCTCGACAGCGATATTTCATATGTGCGTATAGAAAACATTTGGAAAGGAAAGGATATGCATTTTAAACAGCCTTTTATCAATTTTGATAGCAAAACTTTCCGTGCATGAAGACATGCTTTTAGAGCTGGTGGATATGTATTTCATGCAGACCGAGTGCTTTGTTTTTAGTACTGATAAATTATACATTTTGGACAGTTTTTTTTTAACCAGTGTTGACAGCAGTTGTGTATACACAGTTTTTAGACCAAATACACATACATACAGTCTGCATGTATCAATATTGATGAAGTCCTGATGGAAGATGAACAAATATTCATACTATCCTTATATAAGGTTCTTTAAAATGGCAAGTAACATTTTGTTGAGTTTAAGCGCTGACATTTATCTATTTACCTATTTATTTGTACAATCTCTGTTTGTAGACGTAATTCATACAATCTATTCTGAGACAAAGTTCAAGGAGCCAACTGATGTAGACTGTAAGGAGATAACATATTATGAATAGACAGTCCTGTATGAATTACATCAACAACACCGATTTTAAATATTCTTCTACCTGCGAGTGTCTGTACATCTAGATGAATGAAGATCACACCAACAAATAATTAATCTACAGAATCTCTGCTATAATACGTTCGTACAGTTAGTGTATAAGTGCAAAGTTTACAGCATCGCCAATACCCGTTCAATCTGTTGCGGCGTAGGTATAGGAAATCTCTCTGTATTGAGTATATCGACCGTTTTGTTCACAAAAACGCCGATTCATTGTAAAAACAGATCACAAAGGTTGCTCCCAATCACGCTGACTCGCAAGAAGAAAGCGTCGATTGAGCCGTGAAAAGTTCAGGCTGGCTGGATCAATGACTTGAAATGACAGAAACTACAGTGTGTGTGCGCAAGTCATTGCGTTTGAAACTTCTCTCAGTAAAACAAAAGTGCTGCACCGTTCTGTTTGCACTTTTCGTTAAAATAACCATCAATGGAACAATCACAGCTAGACAGACGTATCTTGAATCAATGATCGGAAACTTCGTCAAAAGACAGAAGCCAGGGTAGATGTGTGCAAATCAACAGTTTTAATTTCACGTGAAACGCAATACTTTCAAATTTCTTTAAGTAAAACAGAAGAGAGAGAGGGAGAGAGAGAGAGAGAGAGAGAGAGAGAGAGAGAGAGAGAGAGAGAGAGAGAGAAGGGAGAGTGTGTGTGTGTGTGTGTGTGTGTGTGTGTGTGTGTGTGTGTGTTGTTTTTTGTTTTTTCGCTTTTCGTTTTCTTTTGTTTTTTCGTTTTTTTCCCTTTTCGTTTTCCTGGACATGCTTGAACAACCTGATCAATTCCCATTTCTAGCGCAAAAGAAACCAACAAGCCGTGTTAGTGAGTGTCACTTTCTTTTGTGTGCTGGATGTGGAAGACACATAGACACATGAACTGAGAGATACACGGGCACGAGACCGTGACGTTCTCATCAACGTCGCACGTGCTATCAATATGCAATCAGATGCTGTCGACAGTTGAATACACTGTACACCCACGGCTTACAGCTCCGTGCACGTCACGGAGACAGGACTTCATGCCCTAGTTCCCATTATCAGGCAGAATGGAGAGATCGATGAATACGATACATCCATCCACAGACACGGTCAGACGGTATCTCAGCTTTGCGTGAGGTGCGCCTCTTCAGGCACAAACTGGACACACGCGCCTTAAGTGGTCAATGAGTCTAAATGCCTATTGCACCTGCTACATTTCTCGCCCGAAATTCAAGAACGCCACGGTACCTGGGTCACTCCACTGTATTGGCAGCGGGAAATGATCACTGCATCTTGACTGCTGTATCGAAATTGTTATGTGACCACCATCAAGTAGGACGACAGAAGGTACGACCGACTACAACTCTTCTGATCACAAAGCTTTATGGCAGCCACCAGCAGAATTCAGATCTGGCCTGTTACTGTTGTTGTTGTTTAAAAAAAAGTTTGACTCCCGCACCCTATCCATCAACCGCAAAAACTTAACTTACTGATCCCTCACCCTGTCCACTAGCTTCCTGCAGGAAGCTGGTTGATAGGGTGAGGAGTCAAAGAATTAAGTTTCTGCTTTGCTAGCATGGTTGACGATGCAGAATGCTGGTAGACAGGGTGCGGGAGTCAAAGGGTTAAAGCCCAGCCGACTGCGTAGAGCCATATCAGGGCTATAACCGTTTCAAAACGTACACAACACTTCAACAACAACAAAAATCCAAGGAGATGCCCATAAAAAGGGCCTAAATTAACTAAACTTGCTTCCCACCTCATTTCCATAGAGCCCAAAAATAAAACAAACAAACAAAAAAGCATTTAATACAGGTACCAATCATCAATCCTATAAGAAGGTACTTAAGACGTTATCGGACACATACAGGTGAATGGACCAGCAAGGCAGAAAATAATAGGGAGAAATGACAAAGCAAAGTACTCGTAACAAGGCAGAAACAAAGAGAGTGACAGAAAAGAGGAAATTTCCAGCTCAGAATTTCCAGAGGATGGGGATACTATTTACACTGAAAAAAGCCCCTAGCATCCAAACAGGGGAATACATAACCTAACCATGTAGACGGATAACGAAAGAAGAAGAAAAAATTGGTAAAATTTTAAAACATAGAAGTCTCAACATATCTGCTAACACACCATGAGACTGTTTGCTGATAAATTTCCAGGAATCCAAGGAATCCACAAAATATTCTGTGAAAACAACAACAACAACCACAACAACAACAACAACAACCCGCATTTCGACAATACTTCTCACTTGATGCCCATGTGTCCAGTTAATGCCTGTAAAGGAGCGCCAGTCAAGTGAAGCATAGTGAAACTGCTTCATGCATATGTCATACTGATAGCAGACCTCGGTTCCCTCCCTCTCGCGTGCAGGTGTCTAATTAAACTTCTACACAACAGCCACACAGATTGCTTACATTTGCTTTCTTAAAACTCTCCCCTTACAAAGCAGACCTAGTATTTCATTTTTTAAAATTCGACATTTTCTCTTTTTCTTCTCTCTCCTCGACCAGGTCATAAGGCCCTGAAAAACCACTTGGAGGCACTACACAAGGCTGATCTGGAACAAACAAGTGGAGGACCTTTGTTTCTGAAAAAGCAAAGATAATTTTTTAATTGTTATTTTTTGTCTAAAGCCCAACCAACTATGCAGAGCCATATCAGGGCTATAACCTGTTTCAAAACATACACAATATTTCAACAGAAGAAAAAAAAGAAAAGAAAATTAAGTACACATATCAATGCATTCGCGCACATAATCCTAAAGGATGCCCATGCCCCTAGCGCTTACCACTCTGTCCAATTTATCACACAGGTGATTTAAAAACATACCTGAATACAAATTTAAACATAACTAAGGACACTAAAGCATACATAAAAACGGACCTAAATTACCAAAACTTGCTTCTGCATATCTCACCTCCCCAGAGCCAAAAAAGTATTTAATACATGTACCAAATTATCAGTCCTTTGAGAAAGTCCGTAAGACTTTATCGAACACATACATGTGAATGGACCAGCAAAACAGAAAATGGCAGGAAGAAATGACAGACAGCAAAGGAACAAGGCAGGCAGAAAGATTGTGACAGAAAAGAGGAAATTTCTAGCACAGAATTTCCAGAAGTTTGGGATACTATTCATACTAAAAGAGTCCCCGGCATCCCCACGTGGGATGATAATCGAGTAATTTTTAATCAACGAAGTAGGCCCACTAGTAGACAGGTAAGAGATAATTCCTTTCTCACACTCACAACCCGAAGGTAAGTTCCCATCTTTCTCTTGAAAATGAAGTAGAAGGACATACTTCTGTCTCACTGATAAGTAACAACAGACATTACAACTTCTGTCTCACTGATAAGTACAACAGACATTACAACTTCTGTCTGACTGATAAGTAACAACAGACATTACAACTTCTGTCTTACTGATAAGTAACAACAGACATTACAACTTCTGTCTGACTGATAAGTAACAACAGACATTACAACTTCTGTCTGACTGATAAGTAACAACAGACATTACAACTTCTGTCTGACTGATAAGTAACAACAGACATTACAACTTCTGTCTGACTGATAAGTAACAACAGACATTACAACTTCTGTCTGACTGATAAGTAACAACATACAACAACTTCTGTCTGACTGATAAGTAACAACAGACATTACAACTTCTGTCTGACTGATAAGTAACAACAGACATTACAACTTCTGTCTGACTGATAAGTAACAACAGACATTACAACTTCTGTCTGACTGATAAGTAACAACATACATTACAACTTCTGTCTGACTGATAAGTAACAACAGACATTACAACTTCTGTCTGACTGATAAGTAGCAACATACATTACAACTTCTGTCTGACTGATAAGTAACAACAGACATTACAACTTCTTCTCACCGATAATAAACCAAAGACATTACAAAAGTTCTGTCTCACTGATAAGTAGCAACAGACATTACAACTTCTGTCTGACTGATAAGTAGCAACAGACATTACAACTTTTCTCTCACATCTAACAACCAAAGTAGGTCCATTCAGAAAGAAAGATTTTTTCTCACGCACACGTAGCCACAGATGTACTACATTTGTCTTTTATTATTCATACACACACAAAGCATCATTATAAGCTGCTTTTCGTCTCAATTTCAGCTTTTCAATTAATGATATAGCAGCTAATGTAATGCAATACCTCACTTGTGTTTCAAACAAACGAAGTGGAACATCAGAGTTATTTCCCTCATGAATGCAGCAGAGGATGAACTACATCTATCACATAGACACACAAACAAACAAACACAAACACAACACAAACACAGACACACACACACACCACACACACACACACACACACACACACACACACACACACAACACACATACACATACACACAAACACACACCCTAACACCACACACACACACACGCGCGCGCTATTCGCAGCCGCTTCACCCAGTCCATGCTGACAATCGCGTTTTGCTTTTCCTTCCGCTGATCTGAAACTGGTTTCAGTTCAATCAATATACTCGGCAGGTGGAATCTTCGGTTGCCATGGCTGCCAAGGTTATTTATGCCCTTTCCAAGGTGGAGGTGTGGCGTTAATTAGCTGGGTTGTCTGCGTGACACTGTCCACTGTGGCGCTGGTCTGTGGTGGAGATGATGGTACAAGTAAACTTAGACTAAAGCGTTTCGTAAGCCTATACTATAGCGTTGCTGAGTTTTACGTGGTGTTGGTCTGTGGTGATGATGGTTACAAGTAAGCAAAGTATTTAGTCAGCCTGTACTATAGCGTTGGTGAGTTTTACATGGTGTTGGTCTGTGGTGATGATGGTTACAAGTAAGCAAAGTATTTAGTATGCCTATACTATAGCGTTGGTGAGTTTTACATGGTGTTGGTCTGTTTGCATATTACCGTGAATGATGGAGTGAAAAGATTTTTCATGGAATAAAATTACTTACTGTTATATCAGCTTATAGTAAAAAAAAAAAAAAAAATCAACAACGGAAAGAGAAAGTGAGTTTACAATTACTTATCTCATCTCAGTTTATAAATTAAGTATCTCTGAGAGAAAGTAGGTTTACTGGGGTGCTGTCAATTGCTCAGTGTCTTGGTTTATTGATTCTGTCAACGTATGCTTCACTGAAGTGATACCAACACATATAGTGGCTTACTGTTCTGCCTTGATATTATATGTATCTATATCTATATCTGTATATATAATGTGTGTGTGTGTGTGTGTGTGGTGCGTGCGCGCGTGCGTGCGTGCGTGCGTGTGTGGTGTGTGTGTGTGTGTGTGTGTGTGTGTTGGCGCGCGCGCGTTGAGTACATATTTCATTTATTGACCGACTTATGTCGTTCTCTCTTACACACATTTCACTTTTTTACTGATTGACAATTTCATGTTGTTGACCTCTCATACAAAAAGATGTCCCGTTAGGTATGACCTTCAGACCCTGTCAGCATTTAGTGCAGGATATTCTCCCCCACATACCATCTGTGGGACAGTGGGTATGGAATTTATTCCGAGCGCGGAGAAGCCATCTTGGGAAACTGAAACTGGTCTGATGTATACGCTACTGCTTGTTGCAAGTGTCGTCTGCGTGTTACTGTTAGCATCAATCTGTAACACAGGTCTGTTGTTGTGCTGGTCTGCTGTGTGTGGCCAGTGACATGGATAGGGGGACAGATAACAAGCTCTGTCACACACTGTACTATGGTCATTGTCTCCCCATGCCACGACTCGCGCGAGCGTATAGGAGCGAGATAGCGTTACTATGTAATTCTATTAGCTTCAGTTCAATTAGGTGGCAAATTTATGTAATCAGAAAAAACAGATGATTAGCAGTCGACATATCAATTATTCCGAACGGAACATTTACCATCAAAACTGGCAAAGATTGTATTTAAAATTTTTTTTAAAAAAAACAAAGACAAAAAAAACAACAAAAACAAAAAAAAAATAACAACAAAAAACGTAACAGGTTTAAAGAAAAATTGCCACTTTGGTTAATCTTCAGTGGCACATGAAGTGCAATTATCATTACCAAGCAAAACTTGTAGGTGGTCTCAACGTTATGTCGTAATCAAAAATTCAAGGTAAAACCTTCACCTTCCAAGTAGAAAAAAAAAATAAAAATGTGGGTGTCAGGAGCGTGAAACGTTACTGTAGATGCACCAGCTGGACAGACACGCAGAAGACGCAGGAAATCAAGTCCACACTGAAAGAACTGAAAGACAAGGAGGGGAAATCTGATTTTCGAACACTACAAGATCCGCCTCATCCAGCCCAAGTATTTCCCCATGGAGCCAGGGCCTCTAGGAGGAAGATAAGACATGTTGCACACGAAGCGCTAAACAGATAAACAAAACAACAAAACAAACGAACAAAAACGCCACAAATACCGTCATTACTAGCAGCATCCGGTTTGACGTGTCATGGTTTGGAAAAGACCGTGTTACCTTTGTAATGTTCTATTTATCATAAAGTTGGGCATGTCCAAGTCTGTTGTGACGCTTGAATATTACGGCGCTAGTCTATATTGTGTGGTCCTAATCCGCAATAATGTTGATTACTGCCTGTAATGCCAGCTACCGTATGTGAGACATGTCTTCTGTCGTACAGGTTTGAATTGGTGTAAAGACGGATCTGTGGTGCTCATCCTAGGACAAAATAACTCAGAACAGACACACGCTCTAACTGTCGTACACTTTGGTCTCCTGGATATATATATATATATGTGTGTTGTGCGTGTGGTGTGTGTGTGTGTTGTGCATGTGTGCGTGTGTGTGTGTTGTGCATGTGGCGTGTGTGTGTGTGTTTGTGTGCGAGAGACAGCGGGGAGAGAGAGAGAGAGAGAATGTAGAGTACATCACACACACACCACACACAACACACAAACACAAACACACACAAACACACACACACACACACACACACACACACACACACACACACACACACACACACACACACACACCACACACACGCACACACACGCACTCAAACACACACTCACACACACAATCATCCCATAAAACCACTCGACAACTCATCAGTGTCACGTTTATCGACTTGTGTGCGTCAACATCTGCCGTGTCTCTGCAATATGACACACACACACACACACACACACACACACACACACACACACACACACACACACACACACACACACATACACACACACGGGCGCGCTTCGTACGACTGCAAGACGCATCTATAGAGAGAGAATGAGCATGTATACGTGAGAGAGAATGAACAGGAACGTGATAACGAGAGAGACAGAGAGAGAGTGAGAGAGAGAAAGAAAGAGACAGGACAGACAGACAGACAAGAGAGAAAGTGAGAGAGGCAGACAGAGAGAGAGAGAGAGAGAGAATAAATAGGATAATTTTAAATAGACCTCAGTTGCATGCAGGTATACGGATATACTGAGCACCTTTTTTCCTTCTCTCTCCTCTCTCTCTCTCTCTCTCTCTCTCCTCTCTCTCTCTCTCTCTCCTCTCTCTCTCTCTCCCCTCCCCCCTCTCTCTCTGTTTTAATGCAGCACATGTCCTTTTTCTACCAGTCTACTTTTCAGTTTTTGAGGCAATTTTCCCACTGCCTTTTCAGTGTACTACATTTTTGGTCCTTTTTTATGCCATCTCAACAGCCACAGAAGCTAGCATTGTTTTTACAATGCGGTGAAGATATGGATGATAATTATGAATCTGAGTAATTTCATCTATGATTGAGACTACATGACAGGGCTTACTGTCATAATATATCCTGCCATTAACCAGGCCCAGAGAGATACAGACACCTGCAGTGTTGGTCAGAAGGTTTGAGCAACACCCTCAATGACGCATTCTTGAAGTGAATGAGACGCGACTGTGTGGTCCCAGACTTTCCCAACGAGCCCATTGCACGTTCAACTGTGTGTAGGAGCCGACTGAAGCAGAAAATCACACAATGACTTTTGAAGGGTCTCATGGGGATTTGAACCCACAAACTTCCAGCCAGTAGTCCGTTGCGATAAACACTACACCACGGTGACTGGTTCAACATACTACATTTGTTACACACATATGAAAACCTGATCAGTCGAACAGTACAGCAAACAATCTGTGGAAAGACATTTCTGATATTCCTCCCTCTCTCCCTCCCCCACTCCCTCTTTCCCACTTTCTGTGATGGACAATTTTGCAGTTTTTTTTAATCACAATCTTCTACTTCCTCTCCAGCAGACTTCCACATTACTACCCATCCCCCCCCCCCCCCACATCCCTGTTTCTGTCTCCCGCCAATCTAATCTGATGTCTACGTCCCCTCCCCCCCCCCCCCCCGTTTTCCCCCTCCTAAGTAGGATAAGTAGGCATAACATTCCCATCACAAAAATGTCAAGGACTTTTATCCATTCTTCTCGTTTAAAGCACAGCTGACTGTGCGGAACCATTTCAAGGCTATACCCATTTCAAAACGTACACAACAACTCGCTGAAAAAAAAACACCAGAGAAAAAATTAAGTACAAGTACGCATATGTCAATGCATTCGCGCACGCAATTAAAGGATACGCCCTTGGCGTTGACTCTCCCGCCCAATTTATGATCAGAGGGTTAAAAAACTGAATACAAATGTAAACATACATATAAGGACATTGAAACCTACATAAATTACCTAAACTTGCTCCTGCATATCTCATTTCCTTCAAGTTAAAATTATAGTCAATACATTTACCCAATTATCAACCCTAAGAATAAGTATGTAACGCCTTGTACAAAACTTAAAGGTGAATGGACCAGCAAGGCAGAAAATAATACGATGAGACCACGTAAAGCAAAAGAACAAGGCAGAAATAAAGAGATCGAAAATATATATGAAAACTGGTCCTAATTACCTAAAATTGCTCCCGCACATCACATTACCTTAAAGCCCAAACTGCGATCAGTCAATACATATATATACACCCAATTATGAACCCTAACAGACAGTATGTACGGCTTTGCAGAACACATAGAGGAGAAAGAACCTGCAAGGCAGAAAATGATAGGATGAGATGACAGAAAGCAAAATAGAAGACAGAAGTAAAGAATGACGATAAAGAGACAGTTTCAGCACAAAAGTTGCAGAAAGTGGGGATACTGTTTATACCCCTCGCACCCACATCGGCAGGCCGGGGGGGGGGGGGAGGGGGGGAGGATTTAGCAGGATTTCCAAATTACATTTAAATGTACATTTCTAGTTATACAAATTTGTGAAATTGAGGGCGAAGAGACAGAGAGAGAAAGATAGAGGAAAAGAGAGGAGAGAGAAAGAGAGAGGGAGGGAGAGAAAGGAGGAATAGAGAGAACGAGAGAGGGAGGGAGAGACAGAAAGAGAGGGAGGGACAGACAGTCAGATAGACGGACAGACGGACAGACTGACCGCCGACCGACCGACCGACCGGCGGCAGACAGACAGACAAACCAGACAAGATAAGACACGGACAGGCACACAATCGAAATCTGGTTTAAACAAAGGTGGTATATGTACACAACAAATTCAACCGTTATACATACACAGCAAAATGTCAATAGGAGAACCATAGTAACATGAGATCACATGGCACACACAAAAGGGCAAAAATCGTAAAATGGTTTACGATCGTAATTAGCTGGTACAGCACTTCTGGAGTGGAGCCAAAGTAGACATGCGCACAGCTACCAACAAAGAGTCACATCATCAATAAATTAGTCATTGTGAGAAATTGCACTACTGTGTACATAGAATATTCACTCTGTGTGAATTACTAATACGCCAACTGTGGACATACACGCGTAACGGGAAAAACACACATACACATGATTTCTTTTAAAGACACATGCGTACATACTGCACATGCACTCACGCATGCACGTATACACACTTGAAAGAGATAAGTCATACACACAGTACACAGAAAAGTTTAAAAAAAAAGCAGAAATGTTCTCTCTCTCTCTCTGTTTTTCAAGCACGCGCACGCACACACACACACACACACACACGCCCGGGCGCACATGTATCGTTAACATAGCTAAATATACTAAAACATATTAAAAATGGCCTAAATTACCTATACTTGCTTCTGCACATCACATTTCCATAAAGCCAAAAATGCAATTTACTATATGTACCCAATTATAACATGAACCCAATTATCACTCCTAACAAAGTCAGGAATTCTTTACAGAACACGTACAGGTGAATAGACCAGCAAGGCAGAAAATGATGACAGAAAGCAAACGAGCATTCCAAAGAGAAGAAAATATTATATAGTTCAAATGAGAACGAGAACTATGAACTATGTAGCTCAAAAGACTTCTCCTCTCTCTCTCCCTCTCTCTTGTACATACATACATACATACATACATACATATAATACATACATACATTATAATATACATATATATACATACACAGACATACAGACATATCTGTTGGTTTTGTGTGTGTGTGTGTGTGTGTGTGTAGTGTGTGTGTGTGTGTGTGTTTGTGTGTGTGTGTGTGTGTGTTGTGTGTGTGTGTGTGTGTGTATGTGTGGTGCGTGGTGTATGTGTGTGTGTGTGTGTGTGTGTGTGTGTGTGTGTGTGTGTGTGTGTGTGTGTGTGTGTGTGTGTGTGTGTGTGTGTGTGTGTGTGTGTGTGTGTGTGTGTGTAGTTCATCAGAGAAAGAGAATGATAATAGTTCAACAGAGGACGAGAATGGTGTAGTTTGAAAAGAGAACGAAAATCATATAAATCCAAAGAGGAGGAGAATTAAATTATATATCGACAATGACAAAAATTTCACTGCGAGGCCACTGGCCCTTACATAACTGGGAGTAGGGAGGGTGAGGAACGAGAATTATACAGTACAAACGAAAACGAAAATTATACAGCCCAAAGTCTTATGTACTTCATACCTGAATGACAATTATTATAGTTCAAAAGAGAACGAAAATACACAGTTCAAAGATTTATATACTTCACAACAGAACGAGAATTATATATAATCACTTGAAAGAGAATTACATGATCATTTCGAACGGTTTTAATGAACATATGCCACAAGCCATAACAGACAAGTGGCAGTGTTTCAGGTGATTCTGATTAGCTGCTCTTGCGTCATAATGCAATATACATGTGACACATGAACAACTCGCAAATGTTCCTACTCATAAGTAAGGAAAAACGAATGAATATGAAACGAACAGACACAGAACATCACCTGTGCGCAGCTGTGTGCAGAAACACAACTGAACACCTCGGTTTGTGTTGTTTTTCTTTCTTTTCAGAATCGTTAAAAATCAACCATATTTCGACCGTTTTCTCCTCAGTTTACGGGTATCTACAAAGACTATCAACAAGTCATTTTCTCCTTTTTATTCGAAAATAAGTGTGCAAAAGTCGGAAGTTCATGTTTGAAGCGATGTTCAACGAGTGACTTTCCAAGTTTTGTATAACGTTTGTTCCAAAATCATTATACGTTACACAATATGAAAATTCTATAGATTTTCAGCGGTCAGCATTTTGAGTGGGAAAAAAAAGCAATTATTTTTTCTTGACTTGTCACTGCATCCGCACATATTCTTATTCAAAAGGACAAAACAATAAATCTCACCAGGTCTGGCATTACCATTTAGTGTTATACACCTGCATTACACACGCCTCTTTTCATTTTAAAAGTATTTCAAATAATCGATAACCCTGCACCTCTCCCCCTCCCCCCTCCCATGGTATCTGAACATTCCTGGATCAACATAGCTCTCAGTCTTTGCCTGAAGGCATGAATACAACCTTTCAAATCGCTGGCAGTCTGAGAAGTATTTTGAGCATGCACACAGGCAATATATTTCCAAGATTCCCCATTTACTATTTTGCTTGGTAATCTAACAGGGACATCTAAACTGCTTAAAAGCCAACAGATGTAGTTTCTGAAATAGACAAAAAGAGCAAGAGAGAGAGAGAGAGAGAGAGAGAGAGAGAGAGAGAGAGACAGACAGACAGACAGACAGACAGACAGAGCAGAGAGACAGAGACAAAGAGACAGGAACAGGCAGAGAGACAGAGATAAATCAAGAGAGAGACAGAGTAGTTGGGGTGGGCGGGCTTTGGGAGACAATATGCCATTTCAACAGACATGAATAATTGACTGTCACTCACTCGGAACCTGGGATTGCTTATAGCATGAAAGTTTCAGATGTCTACGAATACAGAGAACCGCACAGAGGACTGACTGACTGAATAAATGATGGATTGTTTGTCAAGTACACAGGAAAAATCTTCTACGCCAAAGTAGCTGTTTTCACACACACACACACACACACACACACACACACACACACACACACACACACACACACACACACACATCACATACACACACACAACACACACACACACCACACACAAATATATATTTTGAATGAATGTATAATTGTGTAATATATGTATATCTATGTCTATACCTTCGGTTCACCGCTAGACAGTGCTCTTTATTTTTCGATATGACTGCACAGGTTCGTCTCTGGTTCAGGAAAAACTTTGCACATAACCAGCGAACGTGGACAAGAGGTTAGCACAACACACTACTGACTTGGTCGTCGAAAGTTCGAACCTTCATCAACGAATAAAATAATTCTGGGATTTTTTGGGTCGACTGGTCCATAACCAAAACTGAACACGGTATGGGGCCGTTGGGAAGACCGGGACATCACAGTCAAGTTTCAGCCACTTTACGGTTGAGGCACCCTGCTGAACGTGATGGTCAAACTTCCTAATCAACACCGCAGTGTCTATCTCCCAGGCATTGTTGACCAGGATAAACTATGAAACCAAGTGCAGAATACAGGCCTGTCACATAATCTCAAAGAAGGTTCTTTTCTTCCAAACTTCCATATTCCGTAACATCGTGCAAATTGCAAAAACGTATAATGCGGCGACGTTATAAAGATTCACAACAACAATAACAAATCTTTGCAAAACAACAATAAATCTTAAGATTGTAAAGATGATTGCGGTAAACATATTTCATTAAAAAAAAATTTCGTTTTCTGGCGTATATTCGAAAATACGTGGCTCATGATGAGTATGAGTGTATGGCAAAAACGTGCCTGCTTGTGTATACATACGTTGTAACTTATAAATCAGTTTTGGCACAATCTGAATTTTGTCAAAAATCTGTCCACAAACGACGAAGTCATCCTTGAAGACACTTAGAAACATATTCTTAACCCATCATAACGAAGCTTGAATGCTCGTATCAGATCGCATATTTGTGCCATGTGCAGTTAAAAGAAAATCTTCAAATAAATATTTCATATTTTGCAGCAGCCCTGTCTTTAGACTGAACCGTTTCGGTCTATAACTAAGAAATCATTTTTGCCTACTGAAAGAGACCTATACATCAAATTTAGTACATACATACATACGTACATACATACACCATGTCATCATACATGCATACAATCATACATATAATTACATACATACACATACATACATATACACATACATCAAATTTAGTACATACATACATCAAATTAAATGAATTAATAAAAACAAACAAAACCACATACACAAAATCCACACTCAAAAAGGACTCAGCAATTTTTGCCGATACTATCTCTCTCACCTCCTCCACACACACACACACACACACACCTTTGTGTCAATATTAATCATCTCCACTCGTATCTAAAGGAGATTTAAAAAAGGCTAATAACTCCCCTCCCCTCCTCTTCTACCCAACCAATTACAAATGCTGATCGTGCATATCCCAGATCTGCCGGAAGTGAGAAAAAAGAAAAAGGAGGGGGGAGGGGAGGGGAGGACGAGGAGAAAAAAAAAGGATTTTCCGTTTTGAGCGGCAAACGGTCGATGCATGCTGTTGATCGAAGGCCAGCCGAACACGATAGCCCCCGTGTAGAGATTTTGCTTCAATGGACAAGCACAAGATGGGTTGTGTGGTACGTGCAATGTTGCATGAAGGATGCGATCAATCGTACCTCTTTCACTGCTGTTCCCACAGACACAGAGGACATGATGTTAGTTTGGCGGGACAAGGGCTGCGGGTAGGGAGTGGGGTTGGGGGGATAGAGGAGAGGCACGGGACATCATTAACCCTTCGAGCCTTGTGGTTGAAACACATATACACACGCGCGCGCGCGCGCCCCACACACACACACACGTCTAATATCACTCATAGTGAAAAGACGTTAAATCAAAGAACACACCAGCACGCACGCACACACGAAACACACACAAAACCACACACACACACACAGAGGTAAACAGGGAGAACAAAGAGACAGGGAAAGCAGAGTCAGTAGCAAGAAATTCTGGGGAGAGCTAGGCAGCAGAAGGTCTTAAGTTAACAAGAAACCCCACGAGGGTGCGGATGGGACCCGGAGCACCAATGCCTCGCCACTCTCGGGACACTCACCTCCCAAGCTCCCGACGCCAATCGACAGTCATTTCTTCAAGGACAATGGGGGGGGGGGGGGGGCTGCCCACGCGTTGCAAAACCCATTCGGACCCAATCATCAGTTACCTTGTTTACAAACCAAATGGCAAGGTGGGAAAAATGACAAACCCCGGGACATAACCACACAATGCGCCCCAACCAGGTCCAACCTAGCCTCTGGACCTAGAGAGAATGGAAGACCCCTCTCTCGTCCCATTCTGGTCTTCATCTCTCTTTCGGGCAGCCCGCCCTGCCACCAGCTCCCATAGCAATCAGCTCCTTTTCCCTTACTATAGTCTCGACATTTTGCGGTCGGAAGCTCCCAACGTTGTCTTTCTTCAACCACAGGGGTTGTTTGACCGACCGCGAAAGTGGCCAGGCATGATGCTCCATACACAGCCCGTTTTGCTGTTCAGCAAGGTCTGACACGCCCCGAACAGGATCCTGAGCAGAAGGTCCTTAAGAGAATAAGTTCCTTCAAGCTAGTGTTTCAGCCCTAAACTCCTTACACTCAAAAACGACTTGGCCACATCCTGGTCCCAACTCTTGTCAAATGCCCATCTGCTGTAGCCCGCATCCTGGTCCCAACTCGTGCTAGATACCCAATGTGCTGAACGCCCGACAGATCCTGGTCCAAGTCTTGTAGATAACCCTTCAGCATGTTAGCCCAACCTCCATACACTCTAAAAACGACTTGGCCACACCTGGTCCCAACTCTTGTCAATGCCCATCTGCTGTAGCCCCACCTGGTCCCAACTCGTGCTAGATACCCATCTGCTGTAGCCCACATCCTGGTCCCAACTCTTGCTAGATACCCATCTGCTGTAGCCCACACCCTGGTCCCAACTCTTGCTAGATACCCATCTGCTGCAGCCCACACCCTGGTCCCAACTCTTGCTAGATGACCCATCTGCTGTAGCCCACACCCTGGTCCCAACTCTTGCTAGATGCCCATCTGCTGTAGCCCACACCCTGGTCCCAACTCTTGCTAGATACCCATCTGCTGTAGCCACACCCTGGTCCCACTCTTGCTAGATGACCCATCTGCTGTAGCCCCATCCTGGTCCCAACTCTTGCTAGATCCCATCTGCTGTAGCCCACACCCTGGTCCCAACTCTTGCTAGATACCCATCTGCTGTAGCCCCATCCTGGTCCCAACTCTTGCTAGATGCCCATCTGCTGTAGCCGGCGTCCCGGTCCCGACTCTTGCTAGAAGCCCATCTGCTGTAGCCATTTTTTTCCCTTACGCAGAAATCAGTCCTCCAGCTGGGTTCGAACCCATGCATACAAGGTGGTCAGGCAAATCAAGGCTAGGTCACCCTTGTGACAGGTGTCTTTACCACTTTGCCATTGGGCACGGGCAACATAAAGGGGAATTTTAACCCTTTGACTCGCATCCTATCCACCAACTGCAAAAATTTGACTCCCTCACTCTATCCACCAGCTTCCACTGTTATGTCAGATGTGGCCAGCCTCTGCAGACGGCGAACGAGAGATGAAGAAGACGATAACAAACCAAACAAACCCTTTCACTCCCTTATCCCATCCACCAGCGGAGTGACAGTCTTCCTGCCTCCTTACACTGAATACCATCCAGCTAGACGACAACATCATCCCTCTCTGTGATTCTGCCAAGAACCTGGGTGTGACCTTGACAACACGCTTTCTATGCAGAAGTTTCTGACCCAGACCCGCCAATCACGCTACTGTCAGATTCGGTGCATTGGTTTAACTCGAAACATACCTTTCAACTCAAATTGCATCTACGCTTGTGACATCTCTCATTTTGTCTTATGTTTATCTTGATTACTATAACGCCCTCCTTTCTGGCCTACCAGCTTCTTCTCGTCTCTGTCTGCAATGCGTACCAAGCATAACTGCTCATCTTGTCCTCAGGAAGAAAAAGCTGATCATGTCAGTCCTCTCATCGCTCTCTGCACTGGTTGCCTGTTTTAAACAGAAGTGAATATAAGCTGCACACCTTGTGCTACAAATCTATCCATCAGTCTGCTCCATCCTATCTTTGTGATAACATCAATATTCATACGCCAACTTGCATCTTACGCTCAGCTTCAGATTCTCTTTCCCTTCAGATTTTTAGATTTAAACTATCAACTAATGGCCAACATTCTTTTGCTGTTTCGGGACGATCTACCTCGAACAGACATCCACTCTCCCTTTGCCTTACACCTATCCTCTCTGCTTTTAAATCCAATTTAAAAACTCTCCTATTTTCTCGATAATGAATGCTACAACTACCTCATTCCCTCAATTTGTGTAGGACCTTTTGTTTTGTATATTGTGTGTAGTCTGCGTTGATCGTATGCGTATGTCTGGTACGTGAGTGTGCTTTGATTTGAATTATCAAGATTTTCCGCTATACGAATACTATAATTATGTTATAATTAGGTGAGGCAGTGAAAAGATTTACTTTCAACCTGCAATACGCTATTGTGCCGGATTAGACACAAAAAAGTGCAGACTCGCAATTACATAAAGCTCTCTCGTGTGCACACGCACGCACATCATCAGACACGCACGTTAAAGATCCCATAGGCCATGTCAGTATTTGACGGCTTATGGATAACACGAAAATATCCAACATACACACCAATCTCAAACAGAAAATGCAGATGTGCAGCAACACAACATATAACCCATGCACACTGTGGACCAAACAGCTAGAAGGAAAACAAAACAAACAAAAAAAACCCACGTACGTACATGTATCCGAAGGGGGAAAAGGGGCGGGTGGGAAGAACAACCTCCTAGGAAAGCCAAAAAGATCATAGTAATAAAATGACAATAATAATTTTAAAGAAAGGAGAAAAAAGTTTAAAACTAGAAAACGGACTAGAAACACGGGTTAAAACAGCTCCAAACATATAAATAAATAAACGAATACAAAGCTGGGCTGATCTGAAAGTGGTAGGATAGAGCAATAATCAACTAATAATTCACTCTCTAACATTGCACAATAAGCATGCTGATCTCTCTCGATCACTGACCGTTGGCACAGATCCTTACACGGGGAACGAGGACAGAACAGGATGTTGATGACCTCGGCAGTGTGCTCAATCAATGTTTATGTCCTGCTGGAAGAAGGTTCAACGCGTGTAAAAAGCTACGAAAATACAGAGACACGGACAGAGAGACAGAGAGAGAAGGGTGGAGGTGGGGTGGAGCGTATGGTAACTAGCTCTGCGGCACGTTATGACTCTCCCGATGCCACAGCCCGAACGATACAACAGTGCAAAGAGTTTGGTAACTACACTTACGCAGACGTTTTTTTTTTTTTTTTCGCTTTATTTCTTTTACTTTTCTTCTTTCTTCTATTTTAGTTCTAACTCTTCGGCACGAGAGACTGATGTCTCTGATGAGAACGAACAACGGACATTTCGCTTTGTGAATTCTCTGACGAGTGACTGTATGGTGAGGTAGAATAATTCTACCTCACACAAATTGACTATACCATAGAGTAATTTCATCTTACAAAAAAAAAAAAAATAATATAAAACCAGTGTAGTTTATTCCCAACGAAACGCGAGTAAATCAGAAATAAGACCCATTTTGCAAACGATTACCTTGTAGGTACAAGGTAAAAACTCACGTCACATGTTAGGAGTTCCATGGACAACAAAACAAGCGAGACAGTCTTGAAAGAAGCAAACACAAAAAGAGCATTAATGACAAAGAAAACGAAAAGACAAGCAAATTTTATAGGATATTTAATGAGGCAGATTTGTGTGGAGCGCATACGGTCTCATCATCCGAGTGCGATGAATCCTTGAACGAACCGTAAACTCCAAACAGAAGGAAAAGTTGCATGTCCATGGTTCTT
The DNA here is from genome assembly GCA_030674185.1 of Monoplex corrugatus. Taxonomy (NCBI): domain Eukaryota; kingdom Metazoa; phylum Mollusca; class Gastropoda; order Littorinimorpha; family Ranellidae; genus Monoplex; species Monoplex corrugatus. Next base: position 36,345,541 of record JAPXFY010000015.1, read on the forward strand.
CATGAGACACCACTAACTCAAACACTGAACCCACGTAACCCCACCATCCTACAACCTTCATACCCCGGCACACTCCTATCCTCTCTCTGTCTGTCTGTCTGTCTGTCTGTCTCTCTCTCTCTCTTCCAACTCACACAAACTGTTCCAGGATGTTAAAGGCCATTCTACCCAGACGACCATACCATTATAGTGCACAGCCACTCTACTTCACGTGAGACGAGTCTACACAACGAGGTAAAATCGTGTCAAAAGACGCTTACTTACGAGGAAAACCCGTTCTGGTCCGCGAAAAGAGGATTACTCTCTGTGGTAAACCCGTTCTACACGACAAAAAGAGGATTATACAATGCAAAACGACCTCAGCACTTCCTCCTCCCCCAATTTTCACTTCCATCCCCCTTCACCTGTTGAACAGTAATGATGACTAAGTCTTGATTGGCGTCGAGGTATAACTCCAGACTACTAATCTGACTGCACAGGTTCGGTTCTGGTTCGAGGAAAAAAGTCCATGCGGCCCCCAGTCCACCCAGCTATAAGGGATGCCTGATCCTGTTAAGCGCTGGATAAGGAAAACAGCGAAGGACAGGTGATGGGTATCGCCTTCATAATGAGAGCCCCGTGAAAAGTTGGTCTTTACCTCCTCACTCCCCTACGACCTGAGAGTTATGTGACAACCGTTATCCTTACAAAGAAAACACATTACCGCATTTCCGCAAAAAAAAGTTCTACATTAATACGAAACGCCTTCGGTGTGATGCGTTGTTGTTATTGTTGTTTAAAGCCCAGCCGACTGCATAGAGCCACATCAGGGCTATAACCGCTTCAAAACATACAAAACTAACAGAAAAAAAAGAGAAAAAATTAAGTTCACACATATCAATGCATCCGCGCGCGTAATCTAAGGACATGCCCCTGGCGTTGACCACTCCGTCCAATTTATCGCACACGGGATTTAAAAAACACACCTGATAACAAATTTAAGCATACCAAAGGACACCAAAACATATACAAAAACGGGCATAAAGTACCTAAAATTGCTTCCGCATGTTTCACCTCCCTAGAGCCAAAAATAAACTTAATACAAGTACCCAATTATCAATCCTAAGGAAAAGCACGTAAAACTTTACCGAACACATACAGGTGAATGGACCGATAAGGCAGAAAATGATAGGAAGAAATGACAGAAAGCAAAGGAACAAGGCAGAAACAAAGAGTGACAGAAAAGAGGAAATTTCTAGCACAGAATTTCCAGAAGGTGGGGATACTATCTCGTATACTGAAAGAGCCCCCGGCATCCCACAGGCTAGGGTACTGATTTTGTCTAGAATTTCACACAGGTACAACGCTGAAGCAAGACGGCCTCCGTTTGATTTGTGTTAGATTAAGTCAGGAAATGAAATTTGGAATGTATTCAAAAGCGATTCGTCGCATCCAGGCTGTTTCAGTGTGTGTTCCATCTACATTCGTCGGTGGTGATAAGGAAGACTCCTCTGACCAGTGAGTTTCTGCTGTCAAATGCTTTAGTCTATTAAAATCGGTCAGCTACTGATACTGCTCTCTCTCTCTCTCTTCTCTCTCTCTCTCTCTGTTCGACATTCGACAAAATGTTGAGTTACATAATGATCTGTATGATGAATGACTTCCTTAACCACATCTAAAACAACAGTGTAATGGATCACGGTAAAAAAAATTTCATTCGAGAATGATTATGTCTCAAACAGTTCGATGATCTGGACGGAGGCTGTAGTTTTTCAAGTTCTCTTTGTTGTTCCAGAGAGCTGCTCTTCCACTGTTGTTCCAATCTGCCACTAGTCATCGAACGAAGAAACAATGGACCTCTCGCAAGTATGTTTCTTGGATGCACAAGACATCAACTTTGTGATTTTTCAATAAGATTTCAAGCTACTGCTTTAAAGTGTCATAATCCTTCAGCATTCTGCTGAGGTATCCATTAAGCCGTGGCTGAAAAGTCTTGACAAGTAGCTCTACTCTGACTCTTCTTGGTTCCAAGCTGTCACAGCTATCAGTCGCATGGGTGGGCCTTTTTGAGGTGGAGAGCTCGGCACCGTCATCGCCTGCCTTTTGTCCATCAG
>JAPXFY010000015.1:36350133-36362633 GCA_030674185.1 Monoplex corrugatus
GTTTTTGTGTGTAACCGTTATCAGTACTTTGTTTTTGTGTGTAACCATTATCAGTACTTTGTTGTTGTGTGTAACCATTATCAGTACTTTGTTGTTGTGTGTAACCATTATCAGTACTTTGTTGTTGTGTGTAACCGTTATCAGTACTTTGTTGTTGTGTGTAACCATTATCAGTACTTTGTTTTTGTGTGTAACCATTATCAGTACATTGTTGTTGTGTGTAACCATTATCAGTACTTTGTTGTTGTGTGTAACCGTTATCAGTACTTTGTTTTTGTGTGTAACCGTTATCAGTACTTTGTTGTTGTGTGTAACCGTTATCAGTACTTTGTTTTTATGTGTAACCGTTATCAGTACTTTGTTTTTGTGTGTAACCGTTATCAGTACTTTGTTGTTGTGTGTAACCGTTATCAGTACTTTGTTTTTATGCGTAACCGTTATCAGTACTTTGTTGTTGTGTGTAACCGTTATCAGTACTTTGTTGTTGTGTGTAACCATTATCAGTACTTTGTTTTTGTGTGTAACCATTATCAGTACTTTGTTTTTGTGTGTAACCGTTATCAGTACTTTGTTTTTGTGTGTAACCGTTATCAGTACTTTGTTTTTGTGTGTAACCGTTATCAGTACTTTGTTGTTGTGTGTAACCGTTATCAGTACTTTGCCGTTGTGTGTAACCATTATCAGTACTTTGTTGTTGTGTGTAACCGTTATCAGTACTTTGTTGTTGTGTGTAACCGTTATCAGTACTTTGTTTTTGTGTGTAACCGTTATCAGTACTTTGTTTTTGTGTGTAACCATTATCAGTACTTTTTGTGTGTAACCATTATCAGTACTTTGTTGTTGTGTGTAACCATTATCAGTACTTTGTTTTTGTGTGTAACCATTATCAGTACTTTTTGTGTGTAACCATTATCAGTACTTTTTGTGTGTAACCATTATCAGTACTTTGTTGTTGTGTGTAACCATTATCAGTACTTTGTTGTTGTGTGTAACCATTATCAGTACTTTGTTGTTGTGTGTAACCATTATCAGTACTTTGTTGTTGTGTGTAACCATTATCAGTACTTTGTTGTTGTGTGTAACCATTATCAGTACTTTGTTGTTGTGTGTAACCATTATCAGTACTTTGTTGTTGTGTGTAACCGTTATCAGTACTTTGTTGTTGTGTGTAACCGTTATCAGTACTTTGTTGTTGTGTGTAACCGTTATCAGTACTTTGCTGTTGTAACCATTATCAGTACTTTGCTGTTGTGTGTAACCGTTATCAGTACTTTGTTGTTGTGTGTAACCATTATCAGTACTTTGCCGTTGTGCCCATCATGTCTTTTCAATGTGGAAGTAATGTGTGGGCGTCAATCTCCGCAACCCCTCCCTCCCCCACCCCCGCAATTAAGCAAGAAAGATCAGCACTGAGATTATCATTGAAGGACTAGTGGAAGGGAAGAAAAATCCTTTGGGATAATTACTCCATTTTGATATGTTTTTAAGTGTCCCTATTTATGCTTACTAATTATATTTCTGGTTAATTTTTCAAACCCCCTGGTGATGAATTGGGTGGAATATTCAATGCAATGGGCGTATCCTTCCATCAGGATCATAAATGCGTTGATACGTGTACTCAGTTTTTCTTCTCCAGATTCTTTTTTCGGGGTCTACAAAGTGTCATGCATGTTTTGAAATGGTAATAGCCCTGATATGAGGCTCCACAGTCGACGGAGGTTTAAACAATACGAATAAGAATTTTAAAAATAAGAAAAAATCATAATAATAAAAACACAAAAAAAAACACTATCCAAGCCCATTCTTCAGAGTATCTTGGAAGCCGTCGATCTCCAGACAGAAAGCTGCCGCATCCAACGATATTTATTTATAGTAACAAAGACTGGCAACTCAGCCAACTTCTGGCGTATGGTATGACAACATCACTGATCCCTACTTGCTTTGTGTACGTCAGATTAACGATTTTACACCTCCAAATAACGTTGAGAAAAGTTACAGATTGTTCCCTTGGTCATTGAGTGTTCTACTGATATGGCGATAGTTTATTCCTATTTGTTTATTGACCAAAAGGGGGAGCTTTTGGTCACGTCTTTTGTTTTTTCTTTCAATTTCATGCATCATGTTGTTGTTGTTGTTGTTGTTCTTGTTGTATGATCTGGATCGTTTACAATTTGTGTGCTCATCGTCTTCCGTTTTTCTGATTAGAGAAATTTACCACAAATTCGATTTGAAGCCAGCTGAATGACACAGCAATGTGGATGACACAGCAACATTATCTGCCTCTGCATGCTCAAGCGTCCTGTGTCATAACAAATCGATCATAAAGAGTACAAGAGAGCTAGTTGCCAGTCTATCTATCCAGGGAACAACAGAGCTAGTTGCCAGTCTATCTATCCAGGGAACAACAGAGCTAGTTGCCAGTCTATCTATCCAGGGAACAACAGAGCTAGTTGCCAGTCTATCTATCCAGGGAACAAGAGAGCTAGTTGCCAGTCTATCTATCCAGGGAACAACAGAGCTAGTTGCCAGTCTATCTATCCAGGGAACAACAGAGCTAGTTGCCAGTCTATCTATCCAGGGAACAAGAGAGCTAGTTGCCAGTCTTTCTATCCAGGGAACAACAGAGCTAGTTGTCTGTCTCTATCCAGGGAACGACAGAGCTAGTTGTCTGTCTCTATCCAGGGAACGACAGAGCTAGTTGTCTGTCTATCCAGGATACAAGAGAGCTAGTTGTCTGTCTATCCAGGGTACAACAGAGCTAGTTGCTGGTCTATCTATCCAGGGTACGACAGAGCTAGTTGTTGGTCTATCTATCCAGGGTATCTCAGAGCTAGTTGCTCGTCTATCTATCCATATTCATGGCCGTACTCCACGGACAGAGGTGGTGGATGCTTACTTTGTTGCGACCACAATGGTTACAGGGACCAGATGATTAGATGGTGGGTCAATAATTAACTAGGCGCTCTGAAGGCTTAACAAGCGGCTCCGATCTGTATCGGACATAGCCGCTTCTCTTCACAGGTGACAGACAGAGAGCGAGAGAAGAGAGCGAGCGAGAGAGAGAGAGAGAGAGAGAGAGAGAGAGAGAGAGAGAGAGAGAGAGAAACAAACTTCAAAACACTATTACACACGGATAGTAGCAATAGGTCCCGTTGAACCAGTCTTAAACTAGTCTCTGCTACTCTACACATTTAAGTTTTAAAAAAACAACAACTGATGAACATACAATGTGAAAGAAATAAAAAGAAATGAATTGTAATTATATATTGACTTTTATCTGTCAATTCGTCAAGCGCATAAGCACATTCACAAGAGATGCACCGATGAATCGAGTGTGAGCATGAAACTGACGAAAAATAAACATGAACAATGAACACATCATACAACAGTTTTTCACGGACACGTTAAAGGTTATATTGCTTACAGCCGAGCCGACTACTCAGAACTATGTCAGGGTTAACATTGCTTCAAAAAGTACTCCGAACTTAATTAAAAAGACAATTTAAAATCAAGCTCACAATTATCTTTTCAAGTATAGAATACACTGTAAAATCATTCTCACAGGTGAAAATCATATAAGATGAAATATACTGATCTCTTGTAAAAAAAAGTTCTTTTTTAAATTTCATCTGGAGGAACAGCCCTGAAGAGGCTCTTTATGGAACCGTCTGTACTGTGCTTATGTCTCACATCGTGCAGGTCCAAGCATTCAATAAGGTGTTTTTGATGCTGACTGGCTCGTCACACGGTCTACACCACAGTGCTTCTTCATTCTTTAACAGGTATCAGCAAGTGCTGAATAGGTGATTAGTGTGTAACCTATGTAGCACTATTCTTTCCTATGGTTCCCGTGAACAAACTGGACAATTGTCTAAGGCCGGGGAGGATTTGATAGTTTGTTGTCTGTCTGGTTGTTTCAATCCTGCCAAAGACTTTTCAGGTAAGCTTATACTTTGAGTTTCAAATCTGTGTAAGGGGTGAAGGATTCAGACGTCTTTGCCGTTGTGGCATTCTTGACAAGACAGTCAGTCTTTTCACTGTCTCGAGTACCAAAGTGGCCAAGAACCCTGACTAAAACAATGTTGTAGCCATCAGTTGTAAGGAAGGAAAAGTGTTTAAAAACAATTCTGAAGCACTGCGTGACTGATGCTTCGACCAGCAGTTGCCTGCAAATTGGAAAGGGAGTCTGAAGTGGTAAGTCTTTATTCTTGGACGGGGCACCATTTTTAGTGCCAAAACCAGAGCAGTCTGTTTGGCGGCATAGACGGAACTGTCAGAGGGAATGCGTTTGGAAAATGGTCATCTGGGAACAGCAGCAATACCTTCATTACACTTTGATCCATCTATAAATGTTTTGTGGGCTGACACAAATTCAAATTTTTAACAAAGTTATTCATAGGACGACTTGTATGCCCATGAAATGGAAAGACTCTTGGAAGAAAGCAAGATCCAAACAGACCTTGAGTGTTTTGAAGGTTTCTCAAGGGCTGTCCAAAAATTTCGGTAAATCTGATACAACTCTTAGATCTTTATTTCCCTTTTGCACCTGAGGACGAATACGGATTCCAAGATGAGGTATAATTTTCGGATTTTCTGCAAAGTCGTTTTGAATTTGGGGTTGAAGACGCAGTTTTCACCGACATGTGTAGCTTTACTACTGCCTCGCACGGCACAATACTGTCCATCCGATCAATATCTATCCTCAGAGAAACAGTCAATACTGCAGCAGTCTGTCTTTAGGATGAATCGTGACGGTTTTCACTGTGACTGGTGATGAGAGAGAGAGAGAGAGAGAGAGAGAGAGAGAGAGAGAGAGAGAGAGAAGAGAGAGAGACAGACAGACAGACAGACAGAGACAGACAGACAGACAGACAGACAAAGAGAGACAAAGACAGATAGAGACGAAGAAGGACAGAGAAACAGACAGAAAGAGAGACAGACAAAGAGGAACACGAATACGAAGCAGTAAAATGCGTTAGGCCTCCAAGACCACTTCCACAGGACAAATTCAGGTATTGGTGTAATACGTGACAGAAAGGGAGAGACAGACGGGAAGGGGGAGGGGAGGAGAGAGACAACGAACGTAAAGTGATGAATAAGCAGCGTCCGGTTTTCTTTTTAACCTGGTTCTTGTTGTGTGTGTGTGTGTGTGTGTGTGTGTGTGTGTGTGTGTGTGTGTGTGTGTGTGTGTGTGTGTGTGTGTGTGTGTGTGTGTGTGCGCGTGTGCGCGCGCGCCCGTTTGTGTGTTTGTTTGTGTCTGTCTTTCTTTGTGTGCGTCAGAGGGAGAGAGAGATTCTACGAAAATGATCCCCAGTTCCGTTCACAGGCACACGGTAACGGCAGTCTGTAATTGCCAGTGTCCTTTTATTCTATTCACAGATATGTGATAACAGATATTATATAACGAAAAACAATTTCTATCTATACGTTTTGTCTGTTTGCTTGCTCGTTGTTTTCACAGGCACACGGTGAAAAAAAAAAGAAAAAAAAAAAACACCCTACAAGATTTTCTCTTTGTTTTGCATGCACATAGTACAAACACTGTAGCTGTCATCTTTATGTTGTGTTCACAGGCACATGGTAAAAGACGTTGTATGTCATGATAAACAAAGTAACGATAACAATTCTGTGTCGTCATATTACAGATGTGGTGGCCCAGTGAATGAAGCGCTCACTGACGGGCATGATAGTCACATGGTTAAAACGTCCAGGCTTCCAAATGGAAGGTCCATGTTCGATCTTATCTGGGTACCGCCTGGTGGGTAAAGGGTGAAGATTTTTCTCTTTTTCCAGTCCAACACACGTGCACATCTGCTAGTGTCTACTGTCCTTCGCGTGTTATTCTTATTGTGATTGTTATTTTTGTTCAATGCCCAGCTGACTGCGTAGAGCCATATCAGGGCTATAACCGTTTCAAAACATACACAATACTTCAACAGGAAAAAAAAAGGAAAATTAAGAACACATATCAATGCATTCGCACACATAATCTAAGGAGATGCCCCTGGCGTTAACCGCTCCGTGCAATTAATTGCACAGGGGATTAAAAAAACATACCTGAATACAAATTGGAACACAAGTTAGGACACTAAAACATACATAAAAACGGGCCTAAATTACCTAAATTGATTCCGCATATTGTTATTGTTGTTTAAACCCCAGCCGACTGCGTAGAGCCATATCAGGGCTATAACCACTTCAAAACATACAAAACTTCAACAGGAAAAAAAAAAAAAAGAAAAAAAAAAAGGAAAGAAAATTACGTACACATCAATGCATTCGCGCACATAATCTAAGGACGTGCCCCCAGCGTTGACCACTTCGTCCAATTTATCGCACAGGGGATTTAAAACACACACCTAATACAAATTTAAGCATACAGAAGGACACCAAAACATATAGGAACAGGCATAAATTACCTAAAATTGCTTTTGCATATCTGGCTTCCCTAGAACCAAAAATGCACTTAATATATGTACCCAATTATCAATCCTAAGAGAAAGTACATAAGACTTTATCGAACACATACAGGTGAATGGACCAGAAAATGACAGGTAGAAATGACAGAAAGCAAAGGAACAAGGCAGAAACAAAGAGAGTGACAGAAGGGAGGAAATTTCTAGCACAGAATTTCCAGAAGGTGGGGATACTATTTATACTGAAAGAGCCCCCGGCATCCCCACGGGGGAGGTCCTTCGCGTGTATGCGCACGAAGAAGATCAAACTGATACGTTAAAGACCCTGTAAATCGTGTCACTCTTCGGCGGCATATGTAAACACGATAACTCAGCAAGCACACTCACTCAAGAGGGAGAATGTAGCAACGCCTGCACAGAATGGCCGACAACGGACATACATGCATCCGAGAAACTATTGCTCGGAAAGCTTTTTCTTAAAAAAAAAAAATTAAAAAAAAGAAAAGAAAAGAAAAGGTGGGGGTGAGGGGGTCGCCTAGTTCAACGTCAAATGGATGCAACTTTTTTAATGCCTAAAATAAATTTTTTGATGAAGATACGCGAACAACACTATTCCGGTCATTTCTGATAACTGTGTGTCAAGTTTTATTTCATGTGTGTGTTTGTCATCGTCAAATTGAAAGCTACATCTGTTAACTTTGTTGAACTCTATTTATGCTGAATTGATATATTGGTGTATAGATGTATCCCATGTTTGTATTGCATTATAATGTACTGACAGAGCAATGTTTATGTTGCACTGACGTATCAAATATGTGTATTCCTCCGACTGTGTTTGTACTGCATAAATGTACACGGCAATGGTTGTGCCGTTTGTAAAGTGGAACGAGCATTCTCTGACATGTATGCTTGCGCAATATAAATGGAACTATGATAATTATTATCATTATTATTACTTGTTCCATTATATTGTATTTCTCCTTCTTTGTTATTGTTATTATTATCATTATTACTATTATTGTTGTTATTATTTTTTTTTTCTGTCAGTTTAGCACTAGGAATTTCTTCTTGTCTGCGCTTCCTTTATTTCTGTCTTGCTTCTTTGCTTTTTGTTATCTTTTCCTATCATTTTCTGCCTTGCTGGTCCATTCACCTGTATGTGTTCTGTAAAACCTTCCATATTTTCTCTAGGGATTGATGACTGGGTACATGTCTTTACTGCATTTTTGGCTCTGAGGAAATGTGATGTGTAGAAGCAGCATAAGTAAGTTTAGGCTACTTTCTATATATGTTTTAGTTTCCTCAGTTTTGTTCCCATTTGTATTCGGGCTTGTTTCTTTAAACCCTCTGGAAATAAACTGGGCGGAATGGCCATTGCCAGGGGCATGTCCTTAGATTATGTGCGTGAACACATTGATTAGTGTATTTTTTCCCGGTTTTTTTTTTTCCACGAGACGTTGTGTACGTTTTGAGATGGCTGTCGCCTTGATATGGCTCTGTGCAGCCGGCTAGGATGTAAATAATAATGATACATATTGAAACTATTACTTTTTCAATGTCACAGTGACCCTGACAAGTGCAAAAACAACAATTACAACAACAAAACCTCGGAAATTCTCTAACAATTTTTGTGTAAAGAAAGAATAGTAGAATGACTTGACCATGTTTTTGTTTTTCGTTTTGAGCAACGTTTTTGTCTGATGCATGTATACAGTGTTGTTTGGCCCACACTGTGCAGGCATCACATTGCTGCACAGTCAGCATACTACTGTCTTCAGTAGGCTGTCTGCTGGATGTTTTTGTCTTTCCATAAATTACTCAACACAGACACTGCAGAATTTTCAACAAGCATACCTAACGTCTTAAACACATACAGACACAGAAAAAAATTCGGGCACTAGCAGGTCTGCACAAATGCTGAGCTTGGAGATGAAAAAAAAATTTCCCCACCTTTTATCTACCAGGTATTGGCGGGTTCAAACTCAGACCACCTGGCTCTAGCACCTGTCAAACCCTCCGACCTGTTACTCGACAGCTCCTCGTTTATAAAAATGTCGTTAGAAACCCATTCTTGAAAGACGACAGCCGTGTTGAGTACACGACAAAAGAATTATCGACCTATAGCCAGTCTTTCTTTCAATGTATGTAAGATCATTCAAAGAATAATTTCTCTGATGTCTTACGTTTAAATCCTGACAATCTCTTCAGTCCCATTCAGTATGCCAACCCGTACCACCCAAAACACAACACAGAAACTATTACTCAAATTTCATGGATGAGCTCGTGCTCTCTGTGCACAGAATGGTGGTTGGGGTGACGGTGGTGGAGAGGCGTCCGGGTTTGGTGGCGTCTACGTGTTAACACTTTAGTATCTCTCACCCGTATTTGATAGTTATCGACCATGCTGTTCTGCTTCGTCGGCTGAATCAAGATTCCATTGTTGACGGGATTGCTTTGGTCTGGTTTCGATCCTATCTGAGCGGTTAACAACAATTATCGTTGATGGTAGCACGAGACTGACAACTTCCACTGTGGAGCACATTGTGCCACAAGGCTTGTCTGGGACCAGCATTGTTCTCCCAATGTAATTCCAATACAATTATGACACCAATCAATGACATTTTCGCCTCCCATTCCGCCATTTACCATGCTATTGCTGATCATTCACAACTCCAGCGCTCAAAACCTTGACCATAGAATTATGAAAGAAATCGGATCTTACCATCTTGAAAAACAAAAAACGAAACAAAAAAACTCAAACTAACCAACCACCACCATAATCTCGATGATCACATCTTAGATCCATACAGAAATGGCAAAAGAAAATCCAACACATTCTGGTCACAGCCAACTAGCCAGCCAGCCAGCCAGCCAGCCAGCCACAGCCAGCAGCCCGCCAGTCAGCCCCCACACACACACACACACACACACACACAAACACACACACACACACACAACACACACACACACACACACACACAACACACACATATGCACGCGCGCGCACACACACTGATCTCGGGTAATATGAAATTATCTTTTTTTTTTTTTTTTCGTTGCATGGTTTTTAATTCTTGTCTTTTATCTTAACCTGGTTGTCGTTTTTGACATGTTAACCCTGAATGGCTCTTGTAGTCGGCTGGGCTCTAAGCAATACGAACTTGAACTTTGTTTTTGGCTTTTGTTTCAGAGTTTTCAAACAATGACCGCCAAAGAGCAGTATTTGCAAACTCTCGAGAACGGACTTACCCGTTCCTGGCTATTTTACACTGAAACTGCAACCCCGGCAGTAATTTCCATTTCTACTATACCTCTTGGATTGAGGTTGCGTATAAGTTGGCCAACAGATTCTCGCAGCTAAGACGAATTGCTGCAATATATACACGAACAATGACGAGAAAGACACATGTATATATTAGTGTAACTGAATCTCTGATTACTGGGACATTTATTTATTTATTCATTTATTCATCTACCTATCCATTTAATATTTTATTTTTTCATAAGGGGAAAATGACTGCCATGGGCTGCATTTTCAAAAAGAGTGAATACAGGTACATGTCCTTTTCCCGAAGAGAAATAAAGCCAGACAATCCTGCTTTCCCTCTCTCTCAGGGCTGACAACTAGTGTTACGTGTAGTTATACTGTTTTTGTTTCTTTTGTGTGTGTGTGTGTGTGTGTGTGTGTGTGTTGTTTGTGTGTGTGTGTGGTGTGTGTGTGTGTGTGGGGGTGTGTGTGTGTTGTGTGTGTGTGTGTGTTTGTGTTGTGTGTGTGTGTGTGTGTGTGTGTGTTTGTGTGTGTGTGTTGTTAGTCTCTTTATAAGAAGACGTTCAAGAGATGATCACTGTCGTTGACACGTCTTTAAGCTATGAGCAACTAACTAAAACATTTCCCATATACTTGTGTCATGACGTTTTCAAGGCCATGTCATGAACAAATATTAATACATGAAAATAACAAAAAATAAATAAAAACCAATAAAGACACGAAGTGATAGTGCTGGCATGGTTTTATGGTTTGTTATGCTATGCTTTTCCCCCGTCCTCTCTTGAAAGAAGTGAGCAATGCCGTTCTTACTCAACAGAAAACAAATCGTAGTCGCCGCCCTTTGGATCACACATTTCTTGCTCTTCTTGTCCCGTCGTCAGGCAGACTCTAAACCGCAGCGTAGGATTTGGTTTACAACAGTAAATGTCTTGAGCATAATCTTTGTTTAGGAATCCAAAACAAGAGTGACTGCTCGCGTCCAAGCAAACAGGAACCAGAAAAAAAACACGAAAAAAGAATAAGAACGCGTATTTAATACAAGACAAGACAGGCGCAAATTTTCGGCCACCTGGCCTTTTGTCGAGCGTAAGATCACAAACAAACACCAGATACAGAAATTAGGGGCAAACTGGACGGAGCAGCAGGGAAGTTTCAGTCTTTTTCTCCTAATTTTTGTATCTGGCGTTTGTTTGTTGATGATCTTACGCTTGACAAAGGCCAGTTGGCCGAAAATTTGCGCCTGTCTTGTCTTGTTGAGGGGTGAGGGAGTCAAAGGGTTAAGTTTTTGCTTTGCTAGCATGGTTGACAATGTGAGATGCTGGTGGATAAGGTGCGAAGTCGAAGGGTTAAATAAATAAATAAATGAATGAATTTTAATAAATAAAGCATCCTCAGCAGGATTCGAACCCACCACATACAGATAATAGAAATCCAGCTCACTATTCACTACACTACGTGACTTGCAGACAGTTGGGAGCCGTCTCCCATATGAACACAGGATCTCTCACTTCCCAGGAAAGAGTACGCTAAGCGAGTTCTGATCTTGATGTTTCTTTAAAAATTGAGATGATCGAACGAGGACCGGCGCTTTCAGCGTGGTATGGTCATTGACAAATATTTGCATCGACCGGGGACCGAACCCAGATATCTCTTTTATCCTGATATATATCTTACATGACTGAAGTCATGGTGATCAGTAAAAAACATGAAATCCTCTCATGCAAAATAACAGCAAATGGCACAACCTTGACACAGGTTAATAAGTTCTAATACCTGGGAACGGTCATTTCATCAGACGGCAGAAGCACATCGGAAATAGCTGGCAGAATCGGCCAAGCCAAAACAACATTCAAGAAGATGACAAGCATTCTTACCAACAAATGCCTATCAATTAACATCAGAAAGAAAGTCCTTGAATGTTATATAGAACCAATACTGTTGTACGGATACGAGGCGTGGACAGTCAGCAAGCAAAGCCAGAGCAAGATTGAGGCAGCCGAGATGTGTGGTTTCTCAGAAGAATGTTGAGAGTTCCATGGACAGCAAAGAAAACAAACGAGACAGTCTTGATGGAGGTAGACACAAGTAGATCACTCATAAGGAAGATAGGAAAAGACAAGCAACATTTATAGGCCATTTTATGAGGAAGGGGGATTTGGAGTACCTGGTCACAACGGGAAAGCTGGAGGGAAAGAGAGCACCAGGCAGACCCAGGGAGAGAATGCTGGACGGTCTTGCAGAGTGGCTGGAGATGAGGAGGGTGGGGAGATGTTGAGGGCAACGAGAGATAGAGATGGTTGGAAGTCCATGTTCGCCAACGCCATGCGGCAGGGCACCTGATGATAATGATGATGATATATCTTACAAAGCACACGCAACATAAACGCGACTGGTATCGTTTCGTGTTTGTTTAGCATGACTCTCGTGCAGAAATAATTTACCAACAGTAAATAAACAAATCAAAAGATAAATAGAGACCTAAATTAGTAAAAGACAAGCAACATTTATAGGGCAATTTATGGGGAAAGGGGAATTAGAACACCTGGTCACAACAGGAAAAACACCAGGAAGACCCAGGGAGAAAATACTGGACGGACTTGCAGGGTGGCTGAAGGCAGAGAGGGTGGGAGATGTATTTGCAGCGACAGGGGATAGATTCGTGTGGAAGGCCATGATCGCCAACGCCACGCGGCAGGGCACATGATGATAATGATGAATTATAAAACTAATTTCTCAGCAGTTTACGTATAGATTTATGACCAAATTTGGACCATAGGTCCGCTCAAATGAGAAATGGCAGATGACAATCATTCCTA
>JAPXFY010000015.1:36370133-36427633 GCA_030674185.1 Monoplex corrugatus
GACATCAGGCCGTGAAAAGCAATACAGGAATAAAAATGTTGTACTATTATTCTCGTTGCATCTATTTTTGAATCAGACAGACACCGCGGGATATTAAGGTACACAATATTACCATGGGAACAGATTAAACTGTATGTCATGCAAAGCAGGTAAGACTCAGGGGAGAGAACTGCACGTGACATTCGGACATACGGTTCCGTGGTGGGCCAGCCGTGCGGTCAGCACAAAGCACACGACATACAGCACCACGTTTGTGTGTGTGTGCCTGCGTGTGAGTGTGTGTGTGAGAGAGAGAGATAGGATGTAACATTTTCTAAGCTCTTCATAAGTGGATTTTCACCAAATTCTGGTCAAAGATGTGGACTGCAGAGGACTCGCGAAAACAGGCTACATTTGGAAAATTAAGGCATGACGGTCAAGGTCACACGGATGAAAAAAAAGGCCTGACCTGACATTAGCACTTTTCAATGGAGGTGTGTGAACAGTTCTTTTTCAGGAACTTCTGAAAAGACTGCAATTATTTTCTTTAACTGTTGTGATATTGTTTTGTGGTACTCTACATTTAATGAGCTGTTCAGCATACCTATTGTTACTCAGTTCAATTCTTCCATATCAAAGGAGGTAAGTGACCCAACTGGGTTCCTAACGGGAAGGGTTATCCTCCTCTACATGGAGTAACATCTTTCTGGTCTCATAGATGTTTGGTTGACTTTAATCACTCGATCAATCAATCAATCAATCAATCTACAGATCGGTTGACTGATAGATTGATTGACCAATAGACCAACAAGCATCAAGCATCAATCAATCAATCGACGGATCAGTTGACTGATCAACCAATAGACCAACCAGTCAAAGATCCAACCAATCGATTTGATTGATCAATAAATCAGTTGATCGATCGAGCGATCAATAAATCGATCAATAAACCACCCAAACAATTAATCAATAGTACTCAACCAACCAACCATACAATCAGTTTACCAGTCAATCGCCGTACAGCCAAATTAAAAATCACTCGACCAACCCAACTGGTCAATGAATTGATCTGCTGATAGGTTATCCACTAACGATCATTCCAACCATGAACAGTTACATACATGCAGGGACACACACATGCACACGCACGCACGCATACACACATACACGCACACACACACGCACGCACGCACGCACACCACACACACACACACACACACACACACACATCTTCATTTTCTTCTCACAAACCGCTTGCCGAAATCGTTCCTAAATGGCCGAAATTTCCGGCTTCCTGCATACCCACACACGTTCGCTCCAGGTGTCACAAATGCATGGATAGAAATGGATCGACCCATTTCAGGTTTGCCAATGTTTCTACTAAACTATATCTAAAGCTGAGTGCACATCATCATCATTACCATCATCATCACCGGCTTCGATATCGATGTCGATGTGGTTTCCATCATCTTCATCTAATCTGGTAATCATGGTAGTCGTTGTGGAGACTGGTGGGACACAGCAGCAGATGTGGTTCTTTATTTCCGTTTCTAGGATGTGGCAGCGAACAGATCAGGCATGCTGAGGTCAGTCCATTTGTTAACATTTTCCACCAGCTCTTCCTGTTAAACGGCTTATATTAGGATCATTATGTGCCTTGCAGCATGGCATTGGCGGTCATGGCCCTTCATACGAATCTGTCTTTTGTCAAACAAGTATATCTCCTATCCTTTTTTGTCCCTACCCACTCTCCAATAGTTTTTCCCTGGGTGCTCTTTTTCCCTCTACCTTTCCTGTTGTGATTACGTGCTCAAATATTTTTTGCCTCATAAAATGTTCTTGTCTTTTTCTGATCATTAAAGTTCTTGTGTTTGCTTACTTCAAGACTATCTCGCTTTTGTTTTCACTGCTGTCCATGGAACTCTCTTAACAGTCTTCTTAGAAACATCATTTCAGCTGCCTCAATCTTGTTCCGACTTTTTCGTTGACTGTCCCGACTTCACATCCATGTAACAGTATTGGTTCTATACAGTACTGAAAAACTCTCTTTCTGATGTCAATTGACAGACATTTGTTGGTAAGAAGGCTGTTCATTTTTTTTTCAAATTCTGTTTTAGCTTGAATGATTCTGCTGGCTATTTCTAATGTGCATCTGCCGTCTGATGAAATTGTTGTTCCCAGGTATTTGAACTTATCAACTTGTCTCAATGTTGTGCCATTGTTATTTTATACGAGGGTTTTCTTCTTGTTGTTGGGTTTTTTTTTTATTTGTTTGTACTATTTACCATGACTTCAGTCTCCTTACTACATGTTTTTCACTCAAGCCCTATATTTCTGCATTCTGTTTCTATTATATTCACAAGATTTTGCAGGTCTTCTTTGTTTTCTGCAATTAGAACAGTGTGATCTGTATAACGAAGACTGCTTCTCATTTTTCCTCCAACTTTTATCCCAGACCATTCTTGTAGGTTTCTCATGATGGTTTCGTTATAAAGTGAAAACTAATGTGGTGACAGATCACATCCCTGTCTATCCCTCTTTGAGATTTTGAAAATAATTTCCTACTCTCATTGCTGCTGTTTTGAAAAGTACTTATAAAAATAATTTCCTACTCTCATTGCTGCTGTTTTGAAAAGAACTTATAAAAATAATTTCCTACTCTCATTGCTGCTGTTTGCTCCCATACACTGCCTTTTTCAATGTTTCTGTTGATGGGATATGTTTTGAGTCAGTCTTCTGTTTCTTTGCACTTTATTTCTAGCCAAGCTTCTTTAGCTTAACTGCATTTATCCCTGATTTCCTTATCTATTCTTTATATTCTTCCTCTTTTCCTTTTACCTTCCCACGTTCGTCCATTAAGTCTAAAACTTCTGTTGTCATCCAATTCTTCTTTGCTTTTCTTTCAACTCTAAGGATTTCTTCACAAGCTTAATATGTCGAATTTTTAGATTTGTCCATTATCCCTCACTATCCCCAACATTTTACAGAGCACTGATTTTGTTCTGAACAGAAACGCTAAATTTTGCAGATGTTGATTTATCTGGGTTTATTAAGAGTCCAAGATTTGGTTTGATGTTATTTCTGGCTTGTTTTCCTCTCTTCAGTTTCAACCTGAATTTTCCTACGACGGGATTATGGTCACTGTTGCAGTCTGCACATGACGACATTTTTGCTATTAGTAAAGAATTTCTAAATATCTGAGAATACACAAGACAATATTCGCTTATTACGGTCTTGCTGTGTGGAAAGGCCTCTCCGGCAACATGTCTAGCATTTAGTTCCTTTAAATCTATTCTCAATACTCATCTTTAGCCGCTGTAATTTGTGTATCGGTTTGTGTGCATACATGATTATTTTGTGATAGTTTTCTTTTTTCCAGTTTCGTTTTTTTTTCTTTATAAATTAAGTTACCCCTTCGAAATGTTTTTATTTAAATTTCGATACAACAATTTACGTGGTATTTTCAAGAGCTGTTTTCTATATAGTCTGAAGTTGGAAATTAACACACACACACACACACACACACACACACACACACACACACACACACACACACACACACAGACAGACACACAGACAGACACACACACACACACACACACACACACACACACACACACAGAGTAATATCACATACACACTACTAGTAGGAAAGGGTACTGTTTATTCAAAAACGCAGGTAGAAAGTTGAAGAAGTCAAAACGACAATGATCCTTTACATATCACACAAATTCATTTTTCACATGTGTGGATATGTGTGGATGAGGCTCCACTGTCAACCAAACTGGAGACACCTAAACGAGGAAAGTGCAGCGTATCAAATAGCAACTTCCAGCTTAACAACAGAAGTTAGAAGTTAAAGCAGTTACGACGCATGCTCTCAGATTGCTGGCTTCAGTCAATGAGATGAAAAGCCAGGCCTCATCCTGACGGACCTCATGAACTTTAGCAAGTGTAAAAATATAAAGGAAACGGAGACTGACATGAAGCAGTTTGTAGTATCCAACTGGAACCACTCAGGTGGGTCTGTTTTCGTGGACATGATGGTGTGACATAAAACGAACGTGCTGACAAACTAGTAGGAACGGTCAGCACAACTGGTGGCTTACGTCTGTGAAAATCAGACATCTTCAGGATATAAAATCATTCCTTCGTGATCAAGCTCAGAGCCAACACACCGCTGAGAGTCTTGCAGAAATGAAAATAGTGAGACGAAGCAGCCGAAACCCATCTCAGAGAGAGCGATAATCATAGCAAAAAAAAATATATAAAAGAAAGTTTTGGTCCATCTAAAGAACGACGTAGCGCAGGTTCCTGTACAGTAGCATGGTTGGAAATTCTTCTGATTATTATCGTTATCATTATTCATTTCTTTCTGTCACAGTGGACTTGCCATGTGAAACTCGAGCTGCTCTCCCCTTTGACATCGCATCGCCGCAGCGCAGAGCCATCCATCCCCTCCCCCCCCCCCCCCAATACTTCAGAAAGGCAAGAAGGCTAACTGGTCTTCAAGGGGAGGGACCTGGGAAATCAGCCTATCTCTCCCAATATTTTCTTATACCAGGGCAGCCAGGCACATGCTTTCCTTTTCACGATTTCAACTGCCGTGGGGTTTTTAGCACGCGCAGGCCAGAAGACAAACGCGTCCAACTCGTTTTTCGTCTGCTTGCGAAGAACTAGACGTTCAGTTTGTTTCTCCAGTCAAACAGAAGAAAAGTGGAGGCCTCAACGGAAAACAAACCCTGTAACCTCGAGTTTAATAACTGGCAGGAGAACGTCCGAATCATTCTTCCACTCTTCTAAACACACATCACTCTTGTCTGTTTTAAGTTTACGCCAAGATGGGAGTTGCCATTGTGATAACCTTGGGTTCGAGAAGCAGCGCCATGATGGAAAGTAGACATGCTAGTGTCCCCTAAGACACAAACTTTCGTCTGTAGGTCAGTGTGCTGACTTGCTCCATTTTCCTTTTTTTTTCGTTTGTTTGTTTGTTTTTGTTTTGCAGAATTAAGCAATTAAGGCATACGATCATCTTCAACAGTGCGAAGAACAGAGATCCAATGTCCACAAAGATAACACGGCAACCAAATGTTAATCCATGTCAATGTAAATCCAAAACCACGTAACGTTTACACCACAGACATGCCATGGAGACCATCTCCTCAAAACACACACTTTCAACATTTCACTCCTGCTGCATTTACATTAAGAAAGCAAACATGTTTAAAGCTTACAAAAATGTTTACATATATCAAAGGATTACATATACTCACCATTACTATACACCACTTAAAATACACAATTCGCGAAAACGTCTTTCAGCTCAAAAACAGTAGTTGATATTACAAAACAAATTTACTGAATATCTAATTTGAAGAACAGTTGAGTAAAATCGTGGAATACATGTATGAAATGAATCAATTTTACATAAAAAAAGATGCCAGACCAAAATGGATCTTCTGGAATCAGGTTGTATAAAATAGTTTCCCGCTATCCCTTTTAATAAGAGGGAAACTGATTCATATCGATCTATAATATCGATCTATAACATAATCATTGACGAAAATTATTTCCAGCATAATCCCGGTTTTCCAATGTTGCATTCATTTCTTCCCTGCGTGGGACTGGAACATTAGAATGTTTTGAAATTAAGAAAAAGCAGGATGGTTACCAAAAAGTCAAAACTCAATGTTTTTAAAAACAAAATTCAGCAAAGTGGTCAATGCCTCTATGATAGAAACATTTCCAACCCCCATGCCATTTTTGATTATCAAGCTCTAACATCAGGTCACAAAATGCTTCTGCCCATTTTCTGGCAAGCATTTAGATGTTTTACGTTGGAGTTTAACATTATCAAAGGTTTCGTTCGAAGTGTTCTTTCTTACTCATCTGTTGTAGTTCTTTGCCAGTGATTTCTTGCCCATTTAACACATTTTCACTGAAATGATTTATTTTTACAAAGTCAGCTTTTCGTGGATGACAACTCTGTGAAAAACATGTAAGGATCAAACATTTTCATAAAATATGGCAGAGTCAGGAATCGATGTGCATTTCACATTTTCAATGATTAACATTATTTTCTTTGTTGCTGATCGCATTTTCTTGTATTTTATTTTGTTTTATTAACTATAGTCATGATCAAAGAAAAAATCCATCACAATTCAGAGAGCCCTCCAGCAGCTAAATACCGCTGTACAATGCAAACATAAAGAAAATAATATATCACACACACCACCTCTACCACCAAAACAACACAATATAAAACCAAGGCTACACACATCCATAATTACAAGATCTCGTCATTTTTTTTTTTTTTTTTGAGGGGAGGGAGAACCAAAAAATACCTCTAAAATTAAATTCTTTACGTAAATAGATACAAGTGAAAACACACACACACACACACACACACACACACACACACACACACACACACACACACACACACACACACACACACGACTCTTCCAACGAGACTATTTTATTGCTGGATCTTCTGTCAACTCAGCTTGTGGAAGGTGAGCAGGGAGAATGGGGAGATGGGCTCTACCATGATGAGAATGGGGAGATGGGCTCTTGCCGTGAGACAAGTTGAGGGGAGGGGGAACCAAAAACACTCTAAAATTAAATTCTTTACACGAAGCAGGACAAGCAGAGGCGAATATCAAAGCACTGTCAAGACATCCCTCACAATTTGTTCTGGGAAACAGCCAAGACAAGACACATTAAGAGGAGATGCAAGACAATGCAAGACAGACAAGACACGACAAGGCAAAGTAAGACGAGACACAATGCGACACGAGACATTTATTAAAAACAAAACAAGACAAAATCCAATACTCTTTACTCACTATCGTAACAGATAAGCAGTTAACAAATTTTACATATTGCCCTAAACATACAGGGGGTTTACACTATGAGGAATTAAAAATGAAAATAACTAGATGTCATCACTGATCAAAAAAGAATGTACATCAATGAAAATCAGATCATCAGTCTAGCCCCCTTCTCCACGCCAAACATCCACATCCACATGTATGACGCAACAGTATTGTAAACTACCAAAATCAATACAAAAACTAGATAACACATGATAGGAAAAGGTCAAGGTTGTCCCGAGTCCTAAGGTCGCAGGGAAGTGAGGTGGTAAAGACCTCAATTTGTCTCACGGCAAGCGTTACAATGGTGATGCCCATCTTCCCACCCTCCCTGCTTCACCCTCCACAGTTTGGTAGACTGGAGGCCACACGCAAAACGTTTCTTGAGCCAGGATCGAACTCATGTGACCAGACTGGAAAGCGACAGCACTACTTCTACACCAACCAGTCTTCCGTAAATACTGTAGCCAGCAACAAATTTTATAGTGATATTCGATAAGCTTAAAGGGAAATTACTAAAGGCATAATTGATCTTACCGCTCAGACAAACAGATCAGAGGGACTCCCAAGGCATATGTGAACCAGAGACATTAATGTACAAAGACAATTTTTCTGCCTAAGTATTGCTTTTGTCAACATACAAAATAACAACTACAACAAAATCAACAACAACAAAAACTACAGCAACATCAACAACAACAAAATTATCTATTTCAGGATGCACAGATTCTCAAGATAACACCTACATCAGATCATATCAAGATTAATAGTTTTCTTTGTTTAACACTAACTGTTTATACTCATGAAAGAATCTCATCACAAATTCTCGAAGAATTACGTCAAAAAGTATTACTGGGGAAAAAAAAGTATGTTTACAATAATACCGACTCTGTGGGGCAATGATACAGAATATTACTACTGGTAGACCCTGCGCTCACCTATACCCTCCTAACCTGTGTAGGCATTTGATTGGATATATACATCTCTGTAAAGCCTGACATCTAAACTACTGATATTAACTTGTTTGCCATAGATCTTCTGCAAGATGTGGAATTAACACGTGTCAAGTTACCTGCCCGTGAAAAATCTGAATCGCGGACAAACCAATTACAGAGGTTAACAGATTTATGTTTGTTGGGGGACTTGGTACAGTTTGTGATATGTTTTCATGGAGTAGGAACAGAAATAATGACATCTACTTATCATCAACGTAAGATCTTTGTTCACTGAATTATGGGTGAGAGGAATGGGTGAAAGAGCGAAAAGGTCTTCTGAGCAAGTTAAGTTTGGGTTGTTCACATGATTTGAAGCCACACTGATTTTACCAAAAGCAGCATTAAAATACACTTGTAATGTTTATGCAAAATTGATAGTTTTATTCATTTTTTGTAGTTTTATTTCTAGTTATATTTACATTTGTTATAGACAAACTTGGGGAGGATGCCTGACTGACAAGAAATCCGTCAGTTTCAATGAACCATTGAAGAAACTATATCTGAATCACTTTCGACAGTGCTGTCAAATCAGCCAAAATGACCAGCCAGTCCAAGAAAACGATGTAGATAATAGCAGAAAGACATGATTTTGCTCAGCTTGTTGTTGTGGCAGTCACTCATAAGATCAGCATTTAGAGGTTTTTCAGCTTTCCTGTAGGACCACTCCCTTGACCACTCTCAACAGCTGATGGACCCCCTATAAAAACTGACCAAGCAAAACCTGTCTACCTGCATGACAGAGATCAATAGATAACGCACAAAGCAGATCAAAAGAACAACACAGACATCGTCGATAGTAAATACTTTGTGTCATGCTCAGGTGGCCTCCTAACCCCTATGTGGAGAACTTAATGAAGCCAGGTTTGATCAGCTGAAAGAGCCCCCGGCATCCCTTCTGGGGATGGACAGAAGGTAACTGATGCCATGGGGGCTGGTAGACATCTTTATACACACATCAGATGCTACGCAGACTGAGCTGCTAGCAGACGAGGCAATAGTGGGTGACGAACCACAGCCAGCTGCAGAACATGGTAGGTGTTATCTTCTCACATGATATGTGAACTGTGAAGCTGAGCTACAGACTTGCATTACATGTATATCCACCAAAACTCAAATTTAAGGCGATCTCAAGCAGCCATTGCTGAATTTGTTTGTGTTCTTACTGCTTTTGAACTGGAAACTGATTTGTTTAGTTCTACAAGACTGGAAAACGTTTTCACAGGGTCTCCACCAGGGGTTAAGAGTGCCCAAGAACTGGGACCAAAGGAAAGCTGAAAAGTCTCTCTGAGCTGATCTCATGAGTGACTGTCAAAACAACAAGCTGAACAAAAGCACTTTTTACTGCTGTTATCAGCATCATTTTGTTCGACTGGCTGGTCACTGTCGCTGATTTGACAGCACTGGAGAAAGTAATTCAGATTTAGTTTCTTCGGTGGTTCATTAAAACCTACGGATTTGTCGGTCAGGCCTTCCCACGTAAGCTTCTTACAAGCATCCACCCTAAATTTGTCTACAATATATATGGTCGACTACCTTGGTCGATAAAACCCAACCTAACACTTTATTTGTGTATCCTCAGGTGGGATCTCAAGCCAAAGTCTGATGCACACAGACAGCCGCATACTGGGCACTGAATGGAACGCTCTGCAGAGTTGTTTCTGGCCTTTATTGCTGCATGCTGTCTACAGTAAAAGTAAATAAAATTCATAACAATAAAAACTACAAAAACCCATCTTTGAATATATTTTAAGTGCATTGTAACTGTTGTCCTTGGTTAAAATCAACGTGGCTTCAAATTTGTGAACAAGTCAAATTTTAATGAAACCGCTCATCTGATCTTCCCTTTTTTTTTATACTTTCCTCCCACCCATAACCCAGTGTACAAAGATCATACATCAATGATGATAATTCTGTTCCTAATTACTGAAAACTGTATCACAAACTGTAACAAGTCCTACAAAAGTAGATAACATACATTAATGATGATAATTCTGTTCCTAATTACTGAAAAACTGTATCAGAAACTGTAACAAATCCTACAAAAGTAGATAACAAACGTACATCTGTTGGCCTGTGTAGTAGGTGTATGCGCGATTAAAATCTTTGACGGCAGGTAACTTTAAACAAGTGCTGTTTCCACACCCAGCAAAATATCAGTGACAATTGCAGTCCGTAGCTTAGATGTCAGGCTTTACATAGAAGCATATCCCATAAAATCCCTGGGGAGAGGTGTGAGAAAGGGGTACAGGTGAGATAACGTTCTATCATGACTTTCAGCACTTTATGACTCCACCCAACCCTCTTCAAAAGCGTTTTTTTTGGTTTATTCCAATGGATTTCATCTGGCAAATAAGCAGATATGACACAGTCATGCGTAAGACTATCTACAAAACACAATATGCAAAAATCCCCGCCGGGGGGGTGGGTGGGTGGGTGGGATTCGATACCTGATCCAGGGAGTATGGGTAGAAGGAAAGGTACAGGTTAGGGGTGTGTTTATGGATGTATCAGATGAAGAGATAGATTCACTACCATGTAATCTAAGTTGTTTCAATGACAGATTGACACAAGCACAGACGCAGAATCAATTTGCTAGGAAGGATCTAAACAGTTTGCCAGTGTGTTGGGTTTATGTGCTGATTTACCATATTATACCGTGATCATTTGAGATCTGATCAATCACATCACATCAGTGCATATGGATTAAAACCGACCGCACTGATGCCATCTTGAGAAACTGAAAGTGGAAAAACAAAACAAAACAACAACAACAACAACAACAACAAAACGAAACTTATTTTCCCTAACATATATATATATATATATACATATTTCATACATATTCACAACATCTACAATGAGTCCTATACAAAGCATCAACTATGAATCTTTACACAATCAATATTAAAAACCTTTTAATGTAGTAAGTTTTTTTCCCTCAGATAAATCTCTCGATCAAAATATGGCTATATATTATGACACTCTTCACACTGACTCGAAGTCACATCTGAAGAAGAAATTTAATACTGGGAAAACTCAGTGCTGTGTCTTTGTTTGGTGTTTTCATCTGAAAACAAAACTTTTAGTGCTGGTTATTTTTGGTTGTCTTTTTGTTCTATTTGTATGTATGTCATCCTCCATTCTCCACAAGGGTGAGAAGGAATCATGTTGGTATATGAAATCTTTGACTTTCAATTCCATGTTGTCTAAACACTGCCAGGTTCAGATAGAAAGTTACCAATATATCTATGTCCACATAGAGATGGGAAGTTAGTGAAGTGGGTGGGTTGGAGAGGAAATGGTGGGGAAGGGTGAGCAGAGAGGGGAGAGGTGGTCAATTATAACAGCAAGAAATTGTGAAGCACACCGTTTTCCAGTTAACGTCTAAACATACCTCAAACAAGTCTTGTAAGCCTTAACCTTTTCATCCCCTCAAAATATCTGTCAACATTCCTGCTGGATAGGGCGAAACGGCAAAAAGAATTAAACGGTTCTCAGATGTTCTGAACACTGCTAGACTATCTCGAAGTATTTTTCTTTCAGATCTACATTATGTGTCTTCTTCGTCACGAAATCTGCCCCGATCACGAGGGCTTCGGTGATTATTTAAAAAATTTTTTTTTTATAGACAGCTTCCTGAATTTGCTAGGTGTGGTACCGGATGTAAGTTGCATACAAACGTTTTCCTCCCCTTACTGGGCCTTATGCTCTAGACCATCTGTCATTTGTCTTCTTGTCGGTGTGGTTCCTGTGGTGAGCCGTTTCTGCGCTCCAGTCAGCTTGACATTTCAGAAGAAACGTGTCTGTGCTATGACAATATTGACAGTTCAAGCGAACTGGTTCTGCCACCTGACCGGCCTGCCATCCCTGACGAACCAGTTCTTTTTCTGTCTTGTTGCCAACCTGGCGTGTCTTGGAGGACCATCCCTGTCTGACCGTCTGCGCCACCTCGGCGAACGACTTCTTGCTGACCTCGGCAAGCTTTGTAACCCACGTCTTCTTTTTTCTGACTGTGTGGTCATTACCAGTGAGGGACGTCTTCTGCTTCGTGGCCAGCCTGACATTTCTGGTGAGAAATTTATTCTGCCTTGTGGACCATCTGACATTTCTGCTGAGAGATTTATTCTGCCTCGAGAACCATCTGACATTTCTGGTGAGAAATTTCTTCTGCCTCGAGAACCATCTGACATTTCTGGTGAGAAATGTATTCTGCCTCGAGAACCATCTGACATTTCTGGTGAGAAATTTATTCTGCCTCGAGAACCATCTGACATTTCTGGTGAGAGATTTCTTCTGCCTCGTGGGCTATCTGACATTTCTGGTGAGAGATTTCTTCTGCCTCGTAGCCAACCTGACATTTCTGGTGACCGATTTCTTCTGCCTCGTGGGCCATCTGACATTTCTGGTGAGAGATTTCTTCTGCCTCGTGGGCCATCTGACATTTCTGGTGACCGATTTCTTCTGCCTCGTGGGCCATCTGACATTTCTGGTGAGAGATTTATTCTGCTTCGTGGCCAACCTGACATTTCTGGTGACAGATTTCTTCTGCCTCGTGGGCCATCTGACATTTCTGGTGACAGATTTCTTCTGCCTCGTGGGCCATCTGACATTTCTGGTGACCGATTTCTTCTGCCTCGTGGGCCATCTGACATTTCTGGTGAGAGATTTATTCTGCTTCGTGGCCAACCTGACATTTCTGGTGACCGATTTCTTCTGCCTCGTGGGCCATCTGACATTTCTGGTGAGAGATTTATTCTGCCTCGTGGCCAACCTGACATTTCTGGTGACAGATTTCTTCTGCCTCGTGGGCCATCTGACATTTCTGGTGACAGATTTCTTCTGCCTCGTGGGCCATCTGACATTTCTGGTGACAGATTTCTTCTGCCTCGTGGGCCATCTGACATTTCTGGTGACAGATTTATTCTGCTTCGTGGCCAACCTGACATTTCTGGTGACAGATTTCTTCTGCCTCGTGGGCCATCTGACATTTCTGGTGACAGATTTCTTCTGCCTCGTGGGCCATCTGACATTTCTGGTGACAGATTTCTTCTGCCTCGTGGGCCATCTGACATTTCTGGTGACAGATTTCTTCTGCCTCGTGGGCCATCTGACATTTCTGGTGACAGATTTATTCTGCTTCGTGGCCAACCTGACATTTCTGGTGACAGATTTCTTCTGCCTAATGGCCAATCTAATATTTCTGGTGAGAAATTTGTTCTGCCCTGTGGACCATCTGACATCTCTGGCGAAATAGTTCTTTTTCCTCGAGAACAGTTTAATATCCAAGGCGAAGTACGCCTGCCATCTGATAGTATTGGCGTGTTCTGCAAACTGTTTGTCAAGTCTTGTGCCCGCTGTCTTAACTTTCCAAGTAAATTGGACGATCCTGGAGAATTATACCTTCTGCTGAGATCTCCTGGTCTGGACCACTGCTGGTCATCCTGGTCCCTTGTCTGACAAACAGACATCAAACAGGATTTAAACACAACATCTTTAAATGCAACCATACATGCATATCTGCACACACCTTTGCACGCAGGGACAAGCAAGAGAACAAGGACAAGAACAGCAACGTCAAAGGTTTACTGACAGGCATATTGCAGATAGTGGTCACATTGTGTACTGTCATTTAACACCCGCCAACCCTATCATGGTTTCAGGGGCCTTTCAGTAGAAAGGTTATCGTCCATGGGCTGAAAATTCTGCGACAGAAATGTTCTCATTCTAAAAACGTTTTTTTGTTTCTGCTTTCTGTTTCTGTGTTAATCATGCTATTTTTTTGCCACTTTTCTTTTTCTCTCTTTCTTCCTTACTGGTTTATTCAGGTCTACGCATTTATGAAGTCTCTACATGTTTTGGGTACCTTGTTGACTGACATTCACTTCCCGCCAAAGACAGATTGAATTCAGTTTGCAGTGTACCCAATAACACAATGCCTGTATAATGTCACAAAGTAAACTGTATACAGAGTACCCAACAACACAATGCCTGTATAATGTCACAGAGAAAACTGTATACAGTGTACCCGACAACACAATGCCTGTATAATGTCACAGAGTAAACTGTATACAGAGTACCAAACAACACAATGCCTGTATAATGTCACAGAGTAAACTGTACACAGAGTACCCAACAACACAATGCCTGTATAATGTCACAGAGTAAACTGTATACAGAGTACCCAACAACACAATGCCTGTATAATGTCACAGAGTAAACTCTGTATACAGAGTACCCAACAACACAATGCCTGTATAATGTCACAGAGTAAACTGTATACAAAGTACCCAATAACACAATGCCTGTATAATGTCACAAAGTAAACTGTATACAGAGTACTCAATAACACAATGCCTCTATAATGTCACAAAGTAAACTGTATACAGAGTACCCAATAACACAGTGCCTGTATAATGTCACAGACTAAACTGTATACAGAGTACCCAATAACACAATGCCTGTATAATGTCACAGAGTAAGCTCTGTATACAGAGTACCCAACAACACAATGCCTGTATAATGTCACAAAGCAAAACTGTATACAGAGTACCCAATAACACAGTGCCTGTATAATGTCACAGAGTAAACTGTATACAGAGTACTCAACAAAACAATGCCTGTATAATGTCACAGAGTAAACTCTGTATACAGAGTACCCAACAACACAATGCCTGTATAATGTCACAGAGTAAACTGTATACAGAGCACCCAATACCACAGTGCCTGTATAATGTCACAAAGTAAACTCTGTATACAGAGTACCCAATAACACAATGCTTGTATAATGTCACAGAGTAAACTGTATACAGAGCACCCAATAACACAATGCCTGTATAATGTCACAAAGTAAACTGTATACAGAGTACCCCATAACACAATGCACGTATTATAGTCACCAATAAACTGTATATACAGAGTACTATACAAACACAATGCATATATATGTCACAGAAAACTGTATACAGAGTACCAATAACACAATGCATATATATGTCACAGAGTAAACTGTATACAGAGTACCAATAACACAATGCATATAATGTCACAGAGTAAACTGTATACAGAGTACCAATAACACAATGCATGTATAATGTCACAGAGTAAACTGTATACAGAGTACCAAAACACAATGCTGTATAATGTCACAGAGTAAACTGTATACAGAGTACCAATAACACAATGCCTGTATAATGTCACAGAGTAAACTGTATACAAGGTACTCAAAACACAATGCCTGTATAATGTCACAGAGTAAACTGTATACAGAGTACCAAAACACAATGCCTGTATAATGTCAAGAGTAAACTGTATACAGAGTACCAAACACAATGCCTGTATAATGTCACAAGTAAATGTATACAGAGTACCCAACAACACAATGCCTGTATAATGTCACAAAGTAAACTGTATACAGAGTACCAACAACACAATGCTTATAATGTCACAAAGTAAACTGTATACAGAGTACCAAAACACAATGCATTATAATGTCACAAAGTAAACTGTATACAGAGTACCCAACAACACAATGCTGTATAATGTCACAAAGTAAACTGTATACAGAGTACCAACAACACAATGCCTGTATAATGTCACAAGTAAACTGTATACAGAGTACCAACAACACAATGCCTGTATAATGTCACAAGTAAACTGTATACAGAGTACCAACAACACAATGCTTATAATGTCACAGAGTAAACTGTATACAGAGTACCAACAACACAATGCTATAATGTCACAAAGTAAACTGTATACAGAGTACTCAACAACACAATGCTATATAATGTCCAAAGTAAACTGTATACAGAGTACTCAACAACACAATTATAATAATGTCACAGAGTAAACTGTATACAGAGTACTCAATAACACAATGCATATATAATGTCACAAAAGTAAACTGTATACAAGAGTATACAATACAACACATGCATATATAATGTCACAGAGTAAACTGTATACAGGGTACTCAATAACACAATGCATTATATTGTCACAGAAAAACTGTATACAGAGTACTCAATAACACAATGCATTATAATGTCACAGAGTAAACTGTATACAGAGTACCAATAACACAATGCATTATATTGTCACAGAATAAACTGTATACAGAGTACCCAACAACACAATGCTTGTATAATGTCACAAAGTAAACTGTATACAGAGTAACAATAACACAATGCCTGTATAATGTCACAAAGTAAACTGTATAGAGAGTACCAATAACACAATGTCTGTATAATGTCACAAAGTAAACTGTATACAGAGTACCCAATAACACAATGCCTGTATAATGTCACAAAGTAAACTGTATACAGAGTACCCAATAACACAATGCCTGTATAATGTCACAAAGTAAACTGTATACAGAGCACCCAACAACACAATGCTGTATAATGTCACAGAGTAAACTTGTATACAGAGTACTCAACAACACAATGCATATATAATGTCACAAAGTAAACTGTATACAGAGTACCCAACAACACAATGCATATATGTCACAGAGTAAACTGTATACAGAGTACTCAACAACACAATGCATACATAATGTCACAGAGTAAACTGTATACAGAGTACTCAATAACACAATGCATATATAATGTCACAGAATAAACTGTATACAGAGTACCCATAACACAATGCATATATATGTCACAAAGTAAACTGTATACAGAGTACCAATAACACAATGCATATATAATGTCACAGAGTAAACTGTATACAGGGTACTCAATAACACAATGCATATATATTGTCACAGAAAAAACTGTATACAGAGTACTCAATAACACAATGCATATATAATGTCACAGAGTAAACTGTATACAGAGTACTCAATAACACAATGCATATATATTGTCACAGAATAAACTGTATACAGAGTACCCAATAACAGAATGCATATATAATGTCACAGAGTAAACTGTATACAGAGTACTCAATAACACAATGCATATATATTGTCACAGAATAAACTGTATACAGAGTACCAATAACACAATGCATATATAATGTCACAGAGTAAACTGTATACAGAGTACCAATAACACAATGCCTGTATAATGTCACAAAGTAAACTGTATACAGAGTACTCAACAACACAATGCTGTACAATGTCACAGAGTAAACTGTATACAGAGTACCCAATAACACAATGCCTGTATAATGTCACAGAGTAAACTGTATACAGAGTAACCAACAACACAATGCCTGTATAATGTCACAAAGTAAACTGTATACAGAGTACTCAACAAACAGTGCCTGTATAATGTCACAAAGTAAACTGTATACAGAGTACTCAATAACACAATGCATATATAATGTCACAAAGTAAACTGTATACAGAGTACTCAATAACACAATGCTATATAATGTCACAAAGTAAACTGTATACAGAGTACCCAATAACACAATGCCTGTATAATGTCACAAAGTAAACTGTATACAGAGTACTCAACAACACAATGCCTGTACAATGTCACAGAGTAAACTGTATACAGAGTACCAATAACACTGCCTGTATAATGTCACAAAGTAAACTGTATACAGAGTACCCAACAACACAATGCCTGTATAATGTCACAGAGTAAACTGTATACAGAGTAACCAAAACACAATGCCTGTATAATGTCACAAGTAAACTGTATACAGAGTACTCAATAACACAATGCCTGTATAATGTCACAGAGTAAACTGTATACAGAGTACCAAAACACAATGCCTGTATAATGTCACAAAGTAAACTGTATACAGAGTACTCAACAACACAATGCATATAATGTCACAAAGTAAACTGTATACAGAGTACCCAATAACACAATGCCTGTATAATGTCACAAAGTAAACTGTATACAGAGTACTCAAAACACAATCCTGTAAATGTCACAGAGTAAACTGTATACAGAGTACCCAATAACACAATGCCTTATAATGTCACAGAGTAAACTGTATACAGGTACCCAAAACACAATGCTGATATAATGTCACAGAGTAAACTGTATACAGAGTACCCAATAACACAATGCCTGTATAATGTCACAGAGTAAACTGTATACAGAGTACTCAAAACACAATGCTGTATAATGTCACAGAGTAAACTGTATACAGAGTACCCAATAACACAATGCCTGTATAATGTCACAGAGTAAACTGTATAAGAGTACCCAATAACACAATGCTGTATAATGTCACAAAGTAAACTGTATACAGAGTACCCAATAACACAATGCCTGTATAATGTCACAGAGTAAACTGTATACAGAGTACCAAAACACAATGCCTGTATAATGTCACAAAGTAAATCTGTATACAGAGTACCCAACAACACAATGCCTGTATAATGTCACAAAGTAAACTGTATACAGAGTACTCAACAACACAATGCATATATAATGTCACAAAGTAAACTGTATACAGAGTACCCAAAACACAATGCATTATGTCACAAGTAAATGTATACGAGTACAACAACAAATGCTATAATGTCACAAGTAAACTGTATACAGAGTACCAATAACACAATGCATATATAATGTCACAGAAGTAAACTGTATACAGAGTACCATAACACAATGCATTATAATGTCACAAATAAACTGTATACAGAGTACTCAATAACACAATGCATATATAATGTCACAGAGTAAACTGTATACAGAGTACTCAATAACACAATGCATATATATTGTCACAGAATAAACTGTATACAGAGTATCAATAAACGAATGCATATATAATGTCACAGAGTAAACTGTATACAGAGTACTCAATAACACAATGCATATATATTGTCACAGAATAAACTGTATACAGAGTACCAATAACACAATGCATATATAATGTCACAGAGTAAACTGTATACAGAGTACTCAATAACACAATGCATATATAATGTCACAGTAATACTGTATACAGAGTACCAATAACACAATGCATATATAATGTCACAGAGTAAACTGTTACAGAGTACCCAACAACACAATGCCTGTATAATGTCACAAAGTAAACTGTATACAGAGTACCCAACAACACAATGCATATATAATGTCACAAAGTAAACTGTATACAGAGTACCCAACAACACAATGCCTGTATAATGTCACAAAGTAAACTGTATACAGAGTACCCAACAACACAATGCCTGTATAATGTCACAAAGTAAACTGTATACAGAGTACCCTACAACACAATGCCTGTATAATGTCACAAAGTAAACTGTATACAGAGTACTCAATAACACAATGCCTGTATAATTGTCACAGAAGTAAACTGTATACAGGACCAACAACAATGCCTGTATAATGTCACAAAGTAACCTGTATACAGAGTACTAACAACACAATGCATTTAATGTCACAAGTAATTAACAGAGTACCAATAACACAATGCTTTAATGTCACAAATAAACTGTATACAGAGTACCAAAACACAATGCATTAAATGTCACAAGTAAACTGTATACAGAGTACCCAATAACACAATGCTTATAATGTCACAGAGTAAACTGTATACAGGTACCAAAACACAATGCTTATATGTCACAAAAAACTGTATACAGAGTACTCAATAACACAATGCTTATAATGTCACAAGTAAACTGTTACAGAGTACTCAATAACACAATGCATATATAATGTCACAAATAAATGTATACAGAGTACCCAATAACAATGCATATTAATGTCACAAGTAAACTGTATACAAGTACCAAACACAATGCCTGTATAATGTCACAAAGTAAACTGTATACAGAGTACTCAAACACAATGCCTGTAAATGTCACAGAGGTCAAAACTGTTATAGCAGAGTACAACAACACAATGCCTGTATATGTCACAAAGTAAATGTATACAGAGTACCAAAACACAATGCTTATAATGTCACAAGTAAACTGTATACAGAGTACCAAAACACAATGCTTATAATGTCACAAATAAACTGTATACAGAGTACCCAATAACACAATGCTTATATGTCACAAAGTAAACTGTATAAGAGTACCAATAACACAATGCTTATAATGTCACAAGTAAACTGTATACAGGGTACCATAACACAATGCTTATAATGTCACAAAAAAACTGTATACAGAGTACCAATAACACAATGCATTATATGTCACAAAGTAAACTGTATACAGAGTACCAAAACACATGCTTATATGTCACAGAAAATTGTATACAGAGTACCAAAACAAATGCATATATAATGTCACAAGTAAACTGTATACAGAGTACCAATAACACAATGCATATATATGTCACAGATAAACTGTATACAGAGTACCAAAACACAATGCATAATAATGTCACAGAGTAAACTGTATACAGAGTACTCAAAACAAATCTATAATGTCACAGAGTAAACTGTATACAGAGTACCATAACACAATGCTATAATGTCACAAAGTAAACTGTATACGAGTACCCAAAACACAATGCTTATAATGTCACAGAGTAAACTGTATACAGGTACCAATAACACAATGCCTTATAATGTCACAGATAAACTGTATACAGAGTACTCAATAACACAATGCTATAATGTCACAGAGTAAACTGTATACAGAGTACCAAAACACAATGCCTTATATGTCACAAATAAACTGTATACAGAGTACCAAAACACAATGCTTATAATGTCACAAAGTAACTGTATACAGAGTACCAAAACACAATCTTATAATGTCACAAAGTAAACTGTATACAGAGTACCCAACAACACAATGCCTGTATAATGTCACAAAGTAAACTGTTACAGAGTACCAACAACACAATGCTGTATAATGTCACAAGTAAACTGTATACAGTACCATAAACAATGCTGTATAATGTCACAGGTAAATGTTACAGAGTACTCAATAACACAATGCTGTATATGTCACAGAGTAAATGTATACAGAGTACCAACAACACAATGCCTGTATAATGTCACAAAGTAAACTGTATACAGAGTACCAATAACACAATACCTGTATAATGTCACAGAGTAAACTGTATACAGAGTACCCAACAACACAATGCCTGTATAATGTCACAAAGTAAACTGTATACAGAGTACCAACAACACAATGCCTGTATAATGTCACAGAGTAAACTGTATACAGAGTACCCAATAACACAATGCCTGTATAATGTCACAGAATAAACTGTATACAGAGTACTCAATAACACAATACCTGTACAATGTCACAGAGTAAACTGTATACAGAGTACCCAATAACACAATGCCTGTATAATGTCACAGAGTAAACTGTATACAGAGTACCCAACAACACAATGCCTGTATAATGTCACAAAGTAAACTGTATACAGATTACTCAATAACACAATGCCTGTATAATGTCACAGAGTAAACTGTATACAGAGTACCCAACAACACAATGCCTGTATAATGTCACAAAGTAAACTGTATACAGAGTACCCAACAACACAATGCCTGTATAATGTCACAAAGTAAACTGTATACAGAGTACCCAACAACACAATGCATATATAATGTCACAAGTAAACTGTATACAGAGTACCCAACAACACAATGCCTGTATAATGTCACAAAGTAAACTGTATACAGAGTACCCAACAACACAATGCCTGTATAATGTCACAAAGTAAACTGTATACACAGTACCCTACAACACAATGCCTGTATAATGTCACAAAGTAAACTGTATACAGAGTACTCAATAACACAATGCCTGTATAATGTCACAGAGTAAACTGTATACAGAGTACCCAACAACACAATGCCTGTATAATGTCACAAAGTAAACTGTATACAGAGTACCCAACAACACAATGCCTGTATAATGTCACAAAGTAAACTGTATACAGAGTACCCAACAACACAATGCATATATAATGTCACAAAGTAAACTGTATACAGAGTACCCAACAACACAATGCCTGTATAATGTCACAAAGTAAACTGTATACAGAGTACCCAACAACACAATGCCTGTATAATGTCACAAAGTAAACTGTATACACAGTACCCTACAACACAATGCCTGTATAATGTCACAAAGTAAACTGTATACAGAGTACTCAATAACACAATGCCTGTATAATGTCACAGAGTAAACTGTATACAGAGTACCCAACAACACAATGCCTGTATAATGTCACAAAGTAAACTCTGTATACAGAGTACCCAACAACACAATGCTGTATAATGTCACAAAGTAAACTGTATACAGAGTACCCAACAACACAATGCCTGTATAATGTCACAGAGTAAACTGTATACAGAGTACCAACAATACAATGCCTGTATAATGTCACAAAGTAAACTGTATACAGAGTACTCAATAACACAATGCTGTATAATGTCACAGAGTAAACTGTATACAGAGTACCCAACAACACAATGCCTGTATAATGTCACAAGTAAACTCTGTATACAGAGTACCCAACAACACAATGCCTGTATAATGTCACAAAGTAAACTGTATACAGAGTACCCAACAACACAATGCCTGTATAATGTCACAGAGTAAACTGTATACAGAGTACCCAACAACACAATGCCTGTATAATGTCACAAAGTAAACTGTATACAGAGTACCAACAACACAACACTGTACAACATCACAGAGTAAACAACATAATGCCTGTACGATATCACAGAGTCAATCAGTACACAGAGTACCCACCAACACAACACCTGTACAACATCACAGAGTAAACAGTATACAGAGTACCCACCAACACAGTGCCTGTACAACATCACAGAGTAAACTCAGTATACAGAGTACCCACCAACACAACACCTGTACAACATCACAAAGTAAACACAGTATACAGAGTACCTACCAACACAACACCTGTACAACATCACAGAGGAAACACAGTATACAGAGTACCCACCAACACAACACCTGTACAACATCACAGAGTAAACACAGTATACAGAGTACCCACCAACACAACACCTGTACAACATCACAGAGTAAACACAGTATACAGAGTACCCACCAACACAACACCTGTACAACATCACAGAGTAAACACAGTATACAGAGTACCCACCAACACAAACCTGTACAACATCACAGAGTAAACACAGTATACAGAGTACCCACCAACACAACACCTGTACAACATCACAGAGGAAACACAGTATACAGAGTACCCACCAACACAACACCTGTACAACATCACAGAGTAAACACAGTATACAGAGTACCCACCAACACAACACCTGTACAACATCACAGAGGAAAACAGTATACAGAGTACCCACCAACACAACACACTGTACAACATCACAGAGTAAACAGTATACAGAGTACCCACCAACACAACACCTGTACAACATCACAGAGTAAACTAGTATACAGAGTACCCACCAACACAACACCTGTACAACATCACAGAGTAAACTGTATACAGAGTACCACCAACCACACACATACGTAACCGTAGGGTAAACAAATTAACATCACAGAGTAAACCAGTATACAGAGTACCCACCAACACAACACCTGTACAACATCACAGAGTAACGTATACAGAGTACCACAAACAAACCTGTAACATCACAGAGAAACACAGTATACAGAGTACCACCAACAAACACCTGTACAACATCACAGAGTAAACTGTATACAGAGTACCCACCAAACAACAATGCCTGTACAACATCACAGAGTAAACTGTATACAGAGTACCCACCAACACAACACCTATACAACATCACAGAGGAAACACAGTATACAGAGTACCCACCAACACAGTGCCTGTACAACATCACAGAGTAAACAGTATACAGAGTACCCACCAACACAACGCCTGTACAACATCACAGAGTAAACTGTATACAGAGTACCCACCAACACAGTGCCTGTACAACATCACAGAGTAAACTGTATACAGAGTACCCACCAACACAGTGCCTGTACAACATCACAGAGATAAACAGTATACAGAGTACCACCCAACACAACGCCTGTACAACATCACAAGTAAACACAGTATACAGAGTACCACCAACACAATGCCTGTACAACGTCACAGAGTAAACTGTATACAGAGTACCACCAACACAACACTGTACAACATCACAGAGTAAAACAGTATACAGAGTACCACAACACAGAGCCTGTACAATGTCAAGAATAGACTGTATACAGAGAACCAAACATTATGCCTATACAACATCACAGAGTAAACACAGGATACAGAGTACCACAACAGTGCTTGACCTGTGCAATGTCACAGAGTAAACTGTATACAGAGAACCAAATATTATGCCTGTACAATGTCACAGAGTAAACTGTATACAGAGAACCAAACATTATGCCTGTACAATGTCACAGAGTAAACTGTATACAGAGAACCAAACATTATGCCTGTACAATGTCACAGAGTAAACTGTATACAGAGAACCAAACATTATGCCTGTACAATGTCACAGAGTAAACTCTGTATATAGAGAACCAAACATTATGCCTGTACAAAATCAGAGTAAACTCTGTATATAGAGAACCCAACAACACAAGGCCTGTACGGTGGCCAAATGACCAGAACAACGTGCGTACACGAATACGAGACACCATAACTCGAACACATAACTTACCCTCATCTCTATGGCAACACTAGTGACATCATTCCTGCCACCTCTAACGTCATTCCTGCCGCCTTTGCCGTTATTTCTGCCGTCTCTGCATCTGACGTCATTCTTGTCGCCTCTGTCGTTATTCCTGCCTCCTCTACCACGAACACCACTCCTGCCGCCTCTGACGTCATTCCTCCTGTTTTTGTCATCTCTGTTGACGTCACTGTGGTGTAAAGTATCCATTACTTGATGGATCAAAGCAGATGTACCTGACCTGTTATCAGTAAAGAAACAACAGAAATAGGAAACAAGAGAATACCATCAAATTTTCTCTGTATTCTAATGGGCGCTTGTTTGTTTGTGAGTGAGCATGTGTGTGCGTGCGTCGGTGTGTGTGTGTGTGTGTTTATGTGTGTGTGTGTGTGTGGGGGGGGGGGGGGTTCGTTCACTGTGTCTTTTAATGTCTATTCACGTGTGTGTTTTTTTCTCTTCAAAACAACCAAATTATCCCTTTAAAAAGTATGCAATACTATCTCTCCACTCCCCTCTCTCTTTCTCTCTCTCTCCCTTCCCACACACACACACACACACACACACACACACACACACACACACACACACACACACACACACACACACACACACACACAGATAGCTGTGTCTGCTTGGTGATTTATCTTTGTGGTTAAAACAGTAAACAGAAGAAAACAATGGAAGCACCTCTAACTTTTGGTACATAGAACGTCCAGACCCTACGTGAAAAAGCAGATCGACCAGAACAATGTACGGTCTTGATCGCTGGGATTTTGGATCACCGCCTTTGTGGTCCTAAGCGAGACCAGATTTGCAGACGAAACCCAGCTGAAGGAAGTCGGAGAAAGTTACACAATCTACTGCATTGAAAAGTCCTTCACTGTGTAGCACACGTTCTCCTGATTGACTGATTCTCATGTATTGGGAAGATATAAAAAAACAAACAAACAAAAAACAAACAAACAAACAAACAACAACAACAACAAAAACCCAAAAGCCGTTGCTGGACAAACAGAGTTGACGAGTCGAATCAACTTGGCCACCAGATTTCCAAGCAATTTAAGTCATCGAAACTTACGCCGCGAGCTTCTTTCAATTCGGGGAATTTATCAAAATCTGGTGAACACATATCCGAAGAATAGGCGGTTTGTGGCAGAGTGTCCCACTGATATGATGTCATATCCTTTCTGCTTTGTACTAAAACGCGTTGACGTGTGGTGCTAATGGCTAACCATTTAAGTTTTATACGTTTCTTTTGGGTTACAGATCTTTGCATGGTATTTTCACCGGAAACATTCTATAATTCTCGTAATAAACAGTCTTTCCCATTGGAACGCGATGCGCTGTCACACAAAATTTGCCACTCAGATGACCGTCTCTTTAATTCTGATTCACAGCTCCTAATTCAGATTTATTTCTCAGCAACTATCTGATTTAAAAACAGCTTTCACCCTCAGTTTTTGTACCTGTTTAACGCAATCTCTGAAACAGTGACGTGCGCACATAATTGATTTCAGCAAGGCAGTGTGGGACTCACCTTGCTGTAACACGTCTCATTTCAAAGTTACTTTTAGTAACTTTTATCCCACTGGACGAAACAGCGGGGAAGTTTGTCTTTTTCTCCTAATTTTTTGTATTTGGTGTTTGTTCATTTGTAATCTTATGTCTACGTTTGACAAAGGCCAGTTGGCCGAAAATTTGTGCCTGTCTTGTCTGGTTGTATTAAATACGCGTTCTGATTCTATTTTATATGTGTGTATGTGTGTGTGTGTGTGTGTGTGTGTGTGTGTGTGTGTGTGTGTGTGTGTGTGTGTGTGTGTGTGTGTGTGTGTGGTGTGTGTTTTGTTTTGTGGTTCCTGTTTGCTTGGACGCCGGCAGTCACACTTGTTTCGGATTTCAAAGTTACTTGTTAAAATCACATGAACTGATCCACGACTTAAACCAAAGTCAAGAGCGATCTTTTCACATGTTACTCATTGTCTCCATCCAACATTTCTCTAGGGTTTTGAACAATTTTCTCGTCAGCAACTTCAACTGGGCCTCCCAGGACTATACTTGCCTTTAATGTAATTTCGTTCATCTTTAAAGAATAACACCCTTCTATAAACTGCGGCCTTATTCTTACTGTTTCAAGCCCAGCCAACAGCGTACAGCCACATCAGGGCTATGATCAGTTCAAAATGTACACAATACCTTGTCGAAAAAAGAAACACCGGAAAAGAAAATTAAGTACACACATCAATGCATTCGCGCACATGATCTAAGGACATGCCCCTGCCGTTGACCATTCCTTCCAAATTATCACCAGGGATTTAAAAAAAACCCAAACCTGAATACAAGTATAAATTATAATTAACGACACTAAAACGTATATAAAACGGGTCTAAATTATCTAAAATTGCTTCAGTGCATCATATTTCTTAGAGCCAAAATACATCAATACATGTACCCAATTATCAATTCTAAGGAAACTATGTCTACAAAGCAGGAGGGAAACAGGTCTGGCCCGAAATTGCTATGACAACCAGCACATTGCCAAAGGGTCTTCTGGATGGAGCAGTCGACTGGAGTGTACAGCAGACCTCCCAGAGTGGAGAAATTACCCAGATGTCATCAGCAGACAGGCATGAGACCAGACATCGCTCTCCACTCTGACTCCTCGAAACAAGTGATTCTGATAGAACTCACTGTGCCATACGAAAGCAGAATGGAAGAAGCACATATCTACAAGACCGAAAAATACGCCGGTCTTGCCAGCACCCTGAAGAAAGCAGTCTGCGGGTCAAAATCTTCGCCATAGAGGTCGGGCAAGAGGGTTTGTGGGCACCTCCGCTTATGATCTCATGAAACAACTCGCCATTTCTGGGAAGAAGAGGACTAGAGCCCTTAAAGCGATGGCAGAAGCAGCAGAAAGGAGCTCAAGCTGGATCTGGGCAAGGAGGAACCAAAAGTGAACTTCATAAGGATTAAATTCCTACAGATGATATGTCCCCGTTAGCACATTGGTAAAACCGCGTACCGCAGTTCTGAAGCGCAGAATCGCTCCCGGCGTGGGGAAAAAAAAAAAAAAAAAAAAAAAAAAAAAGACAACAGCAGAAGGGCATCCAGGAGTCATGACCTGGATGTGGCCGGCCCCCGAGAGTGTAAGGAGTTCAGGGCCGAAACACTTGTCTAAAGGGGTTACTTCTCTGAAGACCTTCTGTTGTCTAGCTCTCCTAGAGTTTCTTTCTACCTGTAAGCTTATAGAACACATACGAGTGAATGGACGTGTTGGGCAGAAAATGATAGGAAGAGATGACAAAAGGAAAGCAAATGAGGAGGGAGAAACAAAGAGAAAGACAAAGAGGAAATTTCCAGCAAAAACTTTCCAGAAGCTGGGGATACTATTTATACTGAAAGAGCCTCCGGCATCGACATGGAGGGAGGGGGAGGGGCTGCAGCCTGCAAGACAGCCTGTGATGAGTACTGTTTTATTTTCTGTTAAGTTTTTGTGCATTTATTCTTTGTTGCCTTTTGAATACGCCTGAAAAAGGTCAACTGGCCGAAAATTTGCCCCTGTCTTGTCCTGCATTGTCCTGTCCTGTTCTGTTTTGTCTTGTTATATCAAATAGGCGTTCTGATTCATTTTCAGCGTGTGTTTCAGGTTCACGTTCACTTAAACGCTGACAGTCACTTTAAATTAGATGGATGTGGTGTTTGAATTTATTTGCGACAGAACTTTCTTTACAAAATTCAGTTTTAATGTAAGCGTGCTGTTCTTCAACGTTTAATGTTGCCATGTCGCTTGGAATGA
The DNA here is from genome assembly GCA_030674185.1 of Monoplex corrugatus. Lineage (NCBI taxonomy): Eukaryota > Metazoa > Mollusca > Gastropoda > Littorinimorpha > Ranellidae > Monoplex > Monoplex corrugatus. The sequence continues at coordinate 36,398,375 of JAPXFY010000015.1, forward strand.
CTGTTCCCAATGTGATGTCATAAAATTAATGCTACAATGTTTGCACCTAATTTCCTAATTGGATTAAAGAATGGTTCCACCAGGTAGTGTAGAGCTTCAAAACGTTGCGATCAATACTGTATAAGTTATTAGGGCAGTCCCTCTGTCAGTCTGTCTCTCCCTCACTCTCTCTCCCCCCCCCCTCTCTCTCATATATCTTTTGAAGATAAAACCGATGTTATAAAAATGTTTCCAATGAAGTTAACATCATGAAATGCCATGTTTAGCAGCGATAACATTTTGTATATCTGATCGTTTGATGTAAGTGTACTATATTACTCATTGATGTATGTATACTATATCTGATCGTTTGATGTATGTGTACTATATCTGATCGTTTGATGTATGTGTACTATATCTGATCGTTTGATGTATGTATACTATTCTGATCGTTTGATGTATGTTACTATATCTGATCGTTTGATGTATGTGTATTTATATCTGATCGTTTGAGGTTGTGTACAATATCTGATCGTTTGATGTATGTGACATATCTGATTGTTTGATGTATGGGTATCTTGTCTGATCCTTTGATATAATGATACTAATCTGATCGTTTGAGGTATGTGTACTATATCTGATCGTTTGAGGTATGTGTACTATATCTGATCGTTTGATGTATGTGTACTATATCTGATCGTTTGATGTTTGTGTACTATATCTGATCGTTTGATGTATGTGTACTATATCTGATCGTTTGATGTATGTGTACTATATCTGATCGTTTGAGGTATGTGTACTATATCTGATCGTTTGATGTATGTATACTATATCTGATCGTTTAACAACAACAACATTCTTTACACTCCCATATGCAAGACAGAAAATAAGCTATTACAGGGAACTGGCATTTTCCCCCCTCATTCTAGCATCACACATTCGCTGTCGAGCAGCGGAAACAAGCACAGATTATAGGTCGGCGGTAACAACGAAGTGTATGGTGTAAGGGAGAAAACTATCTTACGGCGTTCAAGAGAGGATACTCATAGTAGTGTACCTTGGCGGGGTGAACTCGTCCTGGCGTTGTTGAATAAACGGCAACAACAAAAACAGCACAAATGACATTGTATCGAATATGAGAGCTGTTTTAACAGAAGTCACATTTTCCACAACATTTGTACCTTAAAATATATATATTTCTTTCAGTTTTGCAAGTATCATGATCATATACACACATGTTATCATTCATACATGCATGTACACGTCTGACTCAGTAGGTTATACTATGAAGCAATGTGATCCATTGTAATAATTTTTTAAACAATTATGCATCACACAGCCGGATCGTTATAATTATTTAAACAATTATGCGCCAAACAGTCGGATCGGGATAATTATTTAATTATGCATCAAACAGTTGGATCCGGATAATTATTTAAACAATTATGCAGTCGCATCATGATATTCAAACAATTATGCCTCAGTTGGATCGTGATAATTATTTAAATAATTATGCCTCAAACAGTCGGATCGTGATAATCATTTAAACAATTATGCCTCAAAGTCGGATCGGGATAATGATTTAAACAATTATGCATCAGACAGTCATATTTGCATAAGGATTCAATATAACGAAGGGACCTTGATTTCCAAGGGGCCTTTTAACAGCGATACCATGCACATGGTACTTTCTATAGCGCTTGTGATACAGCAGAGAAGTATTGTGCAAAGTAAGTTGTTCAGCATATCAGTGTCGATGAAAATAACATCAACAACAATCCCTATTATTCTTATTATCATCATCATTATCATCCCTATTATTACTATTCATTATTATATTATCATCATCATCATTCATCATCATCCTTATCATCACACCATCATCATCATTATTGTTATTCTTGTTGTGTTTATCATCGTTATACTTATTATCATCATTAGTATCATTATTACTGTTGTTGTTGTTGTAATTGTTATCATCATTATTGTTCTTGTTGTTATTCTTGTGTCGTTGTTGTTGTTGTTGTTATTGTTTAAAGCCCAGCCGATTGCACAGGGCGCAATAATGACAACAACAGTAGTCGAATTGATGACAACAGTAACAGCAAACGAATGGACCATATATGTATAATGAATGAATGATTCTACACGCAATGATCTTTGTTAAACCTGGGATAAAACCAAATGTGTCCAACATTTTGCTATTTTGTTTTGTTTCGTTAACGTGTGTCGTATTTTGATATTTTTAACATTGGTGCAGTTTTGTTCAGACAGATTGCAAGAAGCAGAAACTGCAACAAGAACAAGAACAAGAACAAGAACAATAATAATAATAATAACAATAATAATAATAATAATAGTAATAATAGTAATAATAATATAATAATAATAATAATAACATCTAAATTTCGCAGAAGCTCAGACAGACAGACATCTCTCTCAACTCGACATAAAAGCAACTGCTCACAGAGACATGCACTCTCCACAATAACAGCAGCAGTGACTAACTTCACATGGGAAATCTATTATACCATACCGGCAAAAAAATGTGAGGAATCTACTGTGCGTACAATCATCACCACCATAAACTAAACGTTGTCAGATGGAAATTATACAGTCGTAGGTAAAGGTATAACACATGCTGTACGTCCCATAACCCTGAGGTCGCAGTGAAGTGGAGCGTCAGAGAACTCATATCTCAGTTGACAGGCCTTATGACGGCCATGTCCATCTCTCCCTCATTGCTTTACCTTCCCCAACTCTGAACAGGGTCGGGTACTCTTTCACAGTTAGAGGGACTGGAGCCAGACACATCCGCCCAGTTTTGGGTATACAGCGGCACTGACGTTTAAAGGAAAATCGCTACTAATCGAAAAATGAATAAGAAAAATACATAAATACCTGAAATCCCAACCATCCTCAAACACCTTGAAGAACTGAGGACGTCTTTTGACCTGGAACTTGGAGCCAGAGGAACAGTCCTTCAGCCGCATGTTGCGGAAGTTGAGGACGAAGCGATCGAACTTGAAGTTTGAGAAAGTGTTCTTCAGATAATGCTCTTCCACTTTGTCGCTTGTAACTGGCTGACACCCCTGAAGTCTGACCTGTGGAGACATACACAGTGCCTGATCAGTTTCTTTCGCATCTTGGTCGAGTCTGTTACTTATGCATTCGTGGTATTTTCGTTGACGGCAGTTTAGGAGGAACTTCATATAAAGAGTATGTTTTGAATCAATCTGATTATTATTCTCTCTCTCTCTGTGTCTGTCTCTTTCTTGTTGCCGTTGCTGTTGCTGCTGTTTGCAGGTACGGGAAAAAAGACACACGTGCGTACGTGCAAATACACAAACACAGCCTGACTGACAGAAACAAAGATCTATATATGTATATATATATATGTGTGCGTGTGTATGGTGTGTGTGTGAACATATCCTGAATATGTATATGTGGCAAAGACAGTGAGAGAGAGATGGATGTTAGAGAGAGAGAGGTGGAGTTAGAGAGAGAGAGAGAGAGAGAGAGAGAGAGAGAGAAAGACACACATGGAGACATAGAGACACAGAGAGACAGAGAGAGACAGAGAGAGAGAGAGAGACACATACACACACTGTGAGAGACAGAGACAGAGAGAGACAGAGAAAAGAGAGAGACACATACACACACTGTGAGAGACAGAGACAGAGAGAGACAGAGAGAGAGAGAGAGACACATACACACACTGTGAGAGACAGAGACAGAGAGAGAGACACATACACACACTGTGGAGAGACAGAGACAAGAGAGAGACAGAGACAGAGAGAGAGACACATACACACACTGTGAGAGACAGAGACAGAGAGAGAGACACATACACAACTGTGAGAGACAGAGAAGAGAGAGAGACACATACACACACTGTGAGAGACAGAGACAGAGAGAGGAAGACACATACACACACTGTGAGAGACAGAGACAGAGAGAGAGACACATACACACACTGTGAGAGACAGAGACAGAGAGAGACAGAGACAGAGAGAGAGACACATACACACACTGTGAGAGACAGAGACAAGAGAGACAGAGACAGAGAGAGAGACACATACACACACTGTGAGAGACAGAGACAGAGAGAGACAGAGACAGAGAGAGAGACACATACAACATGTGAGAGACAGAGACAGAGAGAGACACAGGGAGACAGAGAGAGACAGTAGAGACAGAGACAGAGAACACATACACACACTGTGAGAGACAGAGACAGAGAGAGGACACATACACACACTGTGAGAGACAGAGACAGAGAGAGAAACAGAGACAGAGACAGAGAGACACATACACACACTGTGAGAGACAGAGACGAGAGAAAGAAAGAGACAGAGAGAGAGACACATACACACACTGTGAGAGACAAGAGAGAGAGACACATACACACACTGTGAGAGACAGAGACAGAGAGAGAATTTGAAAGTCTGATATCCAAGAGAGCTGATTCAAAATAACCAGAGATGAAATGAAAATTCTAAACACATTAGTTAATACTAATACTAGCCAGTAGCATACAAACCAACTAGCTATTCGCAAACCGAGTTTATTCAAACTAACTGTGTGGTATCTATCCAGAATTACCAATTTTTGGATAATATAACACCACAAAGCAAGCCTGTTCGGGTTAGAATCAATTAAAAGAACAGCATGAATGTATACAGACAGACAAAAGGACAAGAGAAATCCACGAACCCCGCTTCCCTTCCAAACTCATTCCCGCCACACCGGGAGACTTCCAGAACCACCTCCACACGGTGACTACAGGGAGAGGGCTCCTGGGTCCAAGACAGAGTCCCATAACCAGCTGCATGCTGGATGGGGTGGACAGCCGTTTCACTCGAACCTTTTCCTGTGAGGTTTACTGCGCTCATCTCCCTTCTGGATTTCTGGGTGAACATTCACTTCACGGGCATACCGTCTCTGCAAAAACACATCAGTGTAAAAATCTGGGTCAGAGACAAAGAACTCTCACAACAAAGCCGCCACTGCATCAGTTCACGATCTCAAACGCGAAGCCAAAACAAAATCCGGTTATTCTTTCAAAAGTCAGATCGGTGTGAAACATGTTTCCATGAACCTTGGACGGTATGCAAAATTTCCAGTCACAAAGTTATTACTGTCAAAAACAAAGTCTGTGGAAACAGGCAGGAAAAATCAGCTTAAGTTATTACTGTCAAAAACAAAGTGTGGTGGAAACAGGCAGGAAAAATCTACTGTCAAAAACAAAGTGTGGTGGAAACAGGCAGGCAAAAATCAGCTTAAGTTATTACTGTCAAAAACAAAGTGTGGTGGAAACAGGCAGGAAAAATCAGCTTAAGTTATTGCTGTCAAAAACAAAGTGTGGTGGAAACAGGTAGGAAAAATCTACTGTCAAAAACAAAGTGTGGTGGAAACAGGCAGGCAAAAATCAGCTAAAGTTATTACTGTCAAAAACAAAGTGTGGTGGAAACAGGCAGGAAAAATCAGCTTCAGTTATTACTGTGAAAAAGACACTCATACGCAAGTGTCTATAAACGTAAAAACCAAAACAAACAAAAACGTACATTAAAAAGTATTACAAAAAATGAAAGAAAAAAAAATCGCTGCCTGGCGCGGTAAGACTGAATGAGGAAATCGTAGGTGATATTTAATTGACGTGTTTGTTTCAGTGGGGAATCCTTTGTGGTTGCCAACGGCCATACCACGTTGAAAACACCGGTTTACGTCTGATCACCTAAGTTATGCAACACCAGGCTCCATCAGTAGGCCTACTTGGATGAGTGACCAGCTGGGAACATCAGATGCTGCTGACGCAGGATAAGCCAGATCATTTTGGATCTCTTCCATCACATGGCATCTGTGATGTCAATGCATGTACATCGTATTCATTCTGAGCGCAGAGACGCTATCTTGAGAAACTGTAACAGAAACTTTGGGGGTTCTTTCTTTTTTTTTCTTGAGGGTGGGTGGGCGGGATGGTTCTTCAAGCAATGTTTTCTTGGATGCACGTTGCATTCTTACCAACAAATGCCTATCAACAAACATCAGGAAGAGAGTTCTTGAATGTTATATAGAACCGATAATGTTGTACGCTTGTGAGGCGTGGACGGTCCACACGCAAAGCCAGAACAAGACTGAGGCAGCCAAAATGTGGTTTCTAAGAAGAATGTTGAGAGTTCCATGGACAGCAAAGAAAACAAACGAGACAGTCTTGATGGAGGCAGACACAGAAAGATCATTGATAAAGATTAGCAAAAGACAAGCAACATTTATAGGCCATTTTATGAGGAAAGGGGAATTAGAGCACCTGGTCACAACAGGAAAGCTGGAAGGAAAGAGAACACCAGGTAGACCCAGGGAGAAAATATTGGACGGACTTGCAGGTTGGCTAAGGACAGAGAGGGTGGAAGATGTGCTTGCGGCGACAAGGGATAGATGCATACGGAGGTCCATGGTCGCCAACGCCATGCAACAGGGCACATGATGATAATGATGATGACATTGCTTGCCCTACATAATGCAGGTGTTGTGTTGCCTGCACACTCTGCTTACTCTGTCTTCAGTAGGTGTGTATCCTACGTATTTTTGTTTCCGTAAGACACCAAAAATCTGACATGATTTACAGGATCTTTAACATGCGTATTCATCGTATTAAACACTGAAGATGGTAAAATCGGCTGAAAAGAAAACCTGTACGTATACACACGTAGGTTCAAGCACTATCATGTGTGCACATATACTGACTCGGGAGATCAGACAAACCTTCTCCACTAAGCGTTATGGAGGCAGGTTTGAACTCAGACTATCTGACTGGAAGTCTTAACATCCCAACCAGCTGGCTATCACGCCCGTCATGGTTCAGTGTACTCACGCCTGTGCACTTTTCAGTCGTGTGGTTTTCCTTTTCAGGTCTGTGTGTCTTTGTTTACTAATGTTTGCTCGTGAATGTCACCATTGCTGTAGTGTGATTGATTGATTTAGTTCAGTTTTTTTTACGTCGGCACCCAACCTCAGGTGATACGGCCGATAGGGATAACCATCCCAGGGAAGTAGGACCTATCTAATCCTATTCTGACTCCACCAGAACAACGATGATGTTAAGATGGGACAGAAGAGAAGGCCAGTTTTAACGTAGCGCATCCCGGATTCGAACCCACAACCATTAGCATGTGAATCCGACGCTCAACCAACTTGAGCCACTGGGGCCCGCGAACCATAGCTGTAGATGCAGAACTCTGCTTTTATGTGTGTGTCACCTGTCTCACCTGTTGGCGTCACCGGTGCTTTATGTGTGTGTCACCTGTCTCACCTGTTGGCGTCACCGGTTCGGTGTTGGTCACTGCACACCATCTCCCTCCAGGCCGCTCTGTATGGACTTGTGTGGACAACGTCCTGAATACTCAGGCCACTGATGCTGGTTATGCTCTCGATGCATGAGACTGGAGATATGTGTGTAAAGGTGTGAATTAAGGCAGCAGGTGCTCCCGGCAACCCTAACTGATAAACAGGATGGAGCATTAACAAAGAGCAGATTGGTAAAACAAGATTGAGGCAGCCGAGATTGTGGTTTCTAAGAAGAATGTTGATAGTTCCATGGACAGCAAGAAAACAAACGAGACAGTCTTGATGGAGGCAGACACAAGCAGATCATTCATAAGGAAGATTAGGAAAAGACAGGCAACATTTATAGGCCATTTTATGAGGAAAGGGGAATTGGAACACCTGGTCACAACAGGAAAGCTGGAGGGAAAGAGAACACCAGGTAGACTCAGGGAGAAGATACTAGACGGACTTGCAGAGTGGCTGAAGACAAGGAGGTGGAAGAGATGCTTGAAACAACAAGAGAAAGAGACAGATGGAAGTGCGGCAAGGCACCTGATGATGATGATGATGATGAGATTGGTAAAACTGCCAACTCAAGATCTCATGTCTCGAGTTCAGTCCCAGCCCTCAATATAAAAACTGGTCTGTGTGCTGCCCGTTTTAATACGTACTTCACTCTGGTGTTGCCAGCTTAGTGTGTCTCTGTACCCATCCATGCCCGATCCCTGATTTCGCGTCAACACTTTACCAGTGCATAAGGTTTGGATGAGGCCTAAGATGTCAGCCAGATCCTACCTGGCATATTTGGATGGAGCACATATGTAATCGTTTGATTCAAATTCAAACACGAATACTATTATGATGAATACTGCCAAAATAAGTCAGTGTCGGTACCATCTCTGACGAACACACCAGTCAAAACATGTCAGGGATGAAGAGCTTACAAATTAAGATATAGAACTCGCTTGTTGTTTCTATTGTTGTCTAACTCCCAGACGACTGCGTAGAGCCATATCAAGGCGATAAACGCTTCAAAACATCGACAGGAAAAAAAAATTAAATACACATATCAATGCACTCGCGCACACAATCTAAGAACATGCTCCTGGCGTTGACCACTCCGTCCAATTCATCGCACAGGGGATTTAAAAAACACATCTGAATACAAATTTCAGCATACCTAAGGACACCAAAACGTAAATAAAAACAGGCATAAATTACCTAAAATTGCCTCCGCATACCTCACCTCCCTAGAGCCAAAAATGCACTGAATACATGCACCCAATTATCAATCCTAAGAAAAAGTACATAAGACTTTATCGAACACATACAGGTGAATGGACCAGCAGGGCAGAAAATGATAGGAGGAAATGACACAAAACAAAGGAACAAGGCAGAAACAAAGACAGTGACAGAAAAGAGGAAATTTCTAGCACATAATTTCCAGAAGGTGGGGATACTATTTATACGAAAGAGCCCCCGGCATCCCCACGGGGTGGGGGGGTGGGTGGGGGTGGGCATAGAACTCGCTTCAATATTTGTTTAAAACATCAACAAGAACACCAACAGCAACAAAATCCAAGAGAAGTACACCAGTGGCTATATACCAGATGTTTAAAAACTTGATGGCAGCTGCCTCTCAGCACAGGTCTGTACAGAGTTTACGATACTGGGAGTGGAGAAACCAAAACACATACAGACACCTGAACACTAGATAATTCTATCGTGCAACCGTCACCTCCCACATTTCCAAGTCTAACATGAAGACATACCTTTTTGTCCAGCAGTGATTTCTCCCTGTACATGCCCACCCTTCCGTCCCGTTCCTCTCCTGTCCTCCCCCCTCCAGATTTGTGTGTGCTTTGTGTGTACCTGGAGTTTTGGACATTGTGAGTGAATGCTTTGGTGAATGATGAAAAGCGCACGCTTTGATTTGATTTTCATATCAAGATTTGGCGTCTCACAAATGTCGTTATCATCATTATCATCAAAGATCCCATGGCAATGCAAGAAGTGCTCCTGACAAAATGCTGTAGGATAACCAGTCATAGGTTCAAAAAAGAAACACACACAGGGAAAAAATAGATGGTGCCCAATAGTGGCAACTGTTTTGCTCAGGAATAGAGGCCCACATTTCACACAGAAAAATTCCTTTGTGACAACAAAACAACAACAACAACAAAACAACAACAAAAGTCAATCCGATTCAAATACTCCATCCCACCCACCCACTCTTCCCCTCTAAAGCCACCAACAGACACTCATACATACCTATCTGTTATGTGGCAGTCAGTTACTCGCGGATCACAGAATTCTCTCTCCAACATCAGACAGTCATCGGAATCGAAGTCTGTCCACTGGGGCACCCCCTGCCCCCATACCGTCTCCTTGGGGGCCAGTCTCCACAGGTAAGGGTGGGAGGTGTGCAGCCGACAACATGTTTCGTCGCTGTAGCGGCATCTTCCCTGTGATGATGCACATATATTCTGATCAACAATGGAGGAGGAAGAGGAGGAGGAGGATGTAGGAGAAACTGCTAATATTAGCAGTAGACGTAACGGCAGTACCACTATTTCTAATTCCAGGAACTACCACCAGCAATTATTAGCTTACTATTTAATGCCCAGTATAGCAACAACGATTCTCCACTGTCTGCTCTGTGCCTGTCTCTGTGTCTCCCAGTGTATCTGAAGGCCTTGCAGCTTTCCTTCTACTGTGCGTTGCCAGGTGTTCTTGGGTCTTCTTCTCGAACATCTTCCCTCCGGTGTGCAGTGAAGGGCAGTCAAGGTGATGTGATCCTGCTCTCATCTCCATCGTCTTTTCATGACGGTGAGCAGTGCCTATGCTCTCCTGATTGTACTGGGCAAGCAGTTGTTGAATGGAGTGGTTCTGGTCAGAAGATTCCTGTGATTCTTTGGAGATTGTGTGGAAGGTTGGCAGCTTGGTAAGGTCACTTTGTTTTCCTCCAGCACTCTTGTGTGTGAATGAGGGTGGAAAACTTACATCAATAGTACAGCACTCTGTGTGAATGAGGGTGGAAAACTTACAACAGTAATACAGCACTCTTGTGTGTGAATGAGGGTGGAAAACTTACAACAGTAATACAGCACTGTGTCTGAATGAGGGTGGAAAACTTACAACAGTAATACAGCACTCTTGTGTGTGAATGAGGGTGGAAAACTTACAACAGTAATACAGCACTGTGTGTGAATGAGGGTGGAAAACTTACAACAGTAGTACAGCACTCTGTGTGAATGAGGGTGGAAAACTTACAACAGTAATACAGCACTGTGTGTGAATGAGGGTGGAAAACTTACAACAGTAGTTCAGCACTCATGTGTGTGAATGAGGGTGGAAAACTTACAACAGTAATACAGCACTGTGTGTGAATGAGGGTGGAAAACTTACAACAGTAGTACAGCACTCATGTGCGTGAATGAGGGTGGAAAACTTACAACAGTAATACAGCACTGTGTGTGAATGAGGGTGGAAAACTTACAACAGTAGTTCAGCACTCTTGTGCGTGAATGAGGGTGGAAAACTTACATCAATAGTACAGCACTGTGTGTGAATGAGGGTGGAAAACTTACAACAATAATACAGCACTGTGTGTGAATGAGGGTGGAAAACTTACAACAGTAGTACAGCACTCTGTGTGAATGAGGGTGGAAAACTTACAACAATAATACAGCACTGTGTGTGAATGAGGGTGGAAAACTTACAATAGTAATACAGCACTGTGTGTGAATGAGGGTGGAAAACTTACAACAATAATACAGCACTGTGTGTGAATGAGGGTGGAAAACTTACAACAGTAGTTCAGCACTCTTGTGCGTGAATGAGGGTGGAAAACTTACATCAATAGTACAGCACTGTGTGTGAATGAGGGTGGAAAACTTACAACAGTAGTACAGCACTGTGTGTGAATGAGGGTGGAAAACTTACAACAGTAGTACAGCACTCTGTGTGAATGAGGGTGGAAAACTTACAACAGTAGTACAGCACTCTGTGTGAATGAGGGTGGAAAACTTACAACAATAATACAGCACTGTGTGTGAATGAGGGTGGAAAACTTACAACAGTAGTACAGCACTCTGTGTGAATGAGGGTGGAAAACTTACAACAATAATACAGCACTGTGTGTGAATGAGGGTGGAAAACTTACAACAGTAGTACAGCACTCTGTGTGAATGAGGGTGGAAAACTTACAATAATAATACAGCACTGTGTGTGAATGAGGGTGGAAAACTTACAACAGTAGTACAGCACTGTGTGTGAATGAGGGTGGAAAACTTACAACAATAATACAGCACTGTGTGTGAATGAGGGTGGAAAACTTACAACAGTAGTTCAGCACTCTTGTGCGTGAATGAGGGTGGAAAACTTACAACAGTAGTACAGCACTCTGTGTGAATGAGGGTGGAAAACTTACAACAGTAGTACAGCACTCTGTGTGAATGAGGGTGGAAAACTTACAACAATAGTACAGCACTGTGTGTGAATGAGGGTGGAAAACTTACAACAGTAGTACAGCACTCTGTGTGAATGAGGGTGGAAAACTTACAACAATAATACAGCACTGTGTGTGAATGAGGGTGGAAAACTTACAACAATAATACAGCACTGTGTGTGAATGAGGGTGGAAAACTTACAACAGTAGTACAGCACTGTGTGTGAATGAGGGTGGAAAACTTACAACAATAATACAGCACTGTGTGTGAATGAGGGTGGAAAGGTCACAGCTGTAATACAGCACTCTGTGTGAATGAGGGTGGAAAAGTCACACCTGTAATACAGCACTGTGTGTGAATGAGGGTGGAAAGGTCACAGCTGTAATACAGCACTGTGTGTGAATGAGGGTGGAAAGGTCACAGCTGTAATACAGCACTGTTTGTGAATGACGGTGGAAAGGTCACAGCTGTAATACAGCACTCTATGTGAATGAGGGTGGAAAAGTCACTGCTGTAATACAGCACTCTGTGTGAATGAGGGTGGAAAAATTACAGCTGTAGTATACAGCATTCTGTGTGCGAATGACGGTGGAAAAGTTACAGCTGTAGTACAGCAACGTGCGTGAATGATGGTGGAAAAGTTACAGCTGTAGTACAGCACTCTGTGTGTGAATGAGAGTAGAAAAGTTACAGCTGTAGTACAGCACTCTGTGTGTGAATGAGAGTAGAAAAGTTACAGCTGTGGTACAGCACTCAGTGTGTGAATGAGGGTGAAAAAGTTACAGCTGTGGTACAGCACTCTGTGTGTGAATGAGGGTGGAAAAGTTACAGCTGTGGTACAGCACTCTGTGTGTGAATGAGGGTGGAAAAGTTACAGCTGTGGTACAGCACTCAGTGTGTGAATGAGGGTGAAAAAGTTACAGCTGTGGTACAGCACTCTGTGTGTGAATGAGGGTGGAAAAGTTACAGCTGTGGTACAGCACTCTGTGTGTGAATGAGGGTGGAAAAGTTACAGCTGTGGTACAGCACTCTGTGTGTGAATGAGGGTGAAAAAGTTACGGTATGCTACAGCGTGAGCTTGGTGTTGATGCTGTACCGGGCGGTCTGCACACGTTGTGCAGCGCTCTGAAGGTGTTTCTGGCTTTGCTGGGACGGCTCTTGGTGTTACTGTCTGCTCCTCAGTCGTGTTTGACAGTGCTACCACCAGCGTTACTATTACTCCTACTAATTTCATTCTACTACTTTTGCTGCTGACACTGCTGTTGTTTGCGTCGCTAGCACAAGTAGGATGAGACAGAAAAGGAGAAAAGACAAGGGAGAGACAAAAAGGAAGTGTAGGAGCTCCAGTCCATATCAGAGATACAGACAGTACAGAAGCTCACCTCTAGATGAAACAAACATATTTCTTCTTTCTTTGGTTTGGTGAACACAGGCCTCGTGACGGAGGACGATCTCTCTCTGGACCCTGCACGCACACGCACCACCGCACGCACCACCACACACCACACACACACACACACACCACACACACACCACACACACACACACACACACACACACACACACAATATGCAGAAAAATCCACTTTGATAGGCAAACAGTAATGCTCCCACGAAGAAAGAAACGGATGGCACTAATACTATGGGGTCATGCTATGCGTAAGGAGAGCAGCCAGAAATTCACACATAAAAAAACGTCCTGATTTACAATGCATACATACAATATATAGATACAAAAATTTAATACATACAAGGCAAGGTAATGCATGTCAAGATTTGATATGTCAATACAACATGATGTGATACAATACGTGATACAAGATTATGCAGTGTAACGTCATACAAAACAGTGTCATACAAACGAACAGATTCAAAGAGCATACTCAGGTCCGACGAACCTCTTGCTTGAATTGTTGACGACGAACCTGAGCTACCAAAATCGTCATCTGAAACATTGTCTGTGTAGCCGTATTCGCTGTTATCATCGTCGTCGTCACTGTTGTTCTCGTTGCTGTCGTTGTGTTTCTCGTTGTAAAACCTCACCTCCTCCAGAATGTCTTCAGACAGCCGACCTTTCGTTCTAACTCCATACAAACCCAGAACTTTCTGGACCTGCACGTGCATCAAGGTATATTTACATGAACTCAGTTATGGCAGTAATGTCTGACTCAAAATCACATGTGTTTTTCTGGAATTTGATTGATTTTATCATGACAATCTGCCAATACATTAAAAAAAAAACTGCGAGCATACAGTGTAAAAAAATATCATTTTTACAGTTCTACAGTCTGATCTATTATGACAATATGCTAGTCCATTAAAAAGCTGAAGCTGTGCGCCTGTGTGTGTGTGTGTGTGTGTGTGTGTGTGTGTGTGTGTGTGTGTGTGTGTGTGTGTGTGTGTGTTGTGGAGAGAGAGAGAGAGAGAGTGAGAGGGATGTGTGTGTGTGTGTGTGTATGTGTATGTGTGTGTGTGTGCGAGTTTGTGTGTGTGCGTGTGCGTGTTTGTGTGTGTGTGCATGTGTGTGCGTGTGTGTGCATGGGAAAGAGAGAGGAAGGAAACCGAGGATAACTAGACTGCTCGGTACGTTCTGGACACATCTTGCTTCAAAACTAACCTAGTCCTTGATGTGAACCTGGCATAACTTAACACAATGCAACGAACACCTGATGATGGCGTTAACATAACCCAAACCAATATCATGCAACATAACGCAAAGTAATACTTTTTTTTCTTCCTGTCGGCGACATCATTCTTGATGGTAGCCGCTGATGCATGCCCGTCAGCTGTTTTCATCCCCTTCTGTCTACAGTCCTTCTGTAGATTTCGTCTTTTGGCAACTTCGTCCACTTGGCTATGTTCTCTACATAGGAAGTCGGCGGTCTTCCTTGTCGTCTCTTGCCGTCCATTTTGCCCTGGGCCACAGTCTTCATTACATGGCAGCTCTGATGTCTCATAGCATGTCCAAAGTATTTTCTTTTCCTTTTCAGAACCAGGCCTAAAAGTTCAGGTTGTTTGTTCGTTCTTCCAGAATTGCTTTGGTTTGTTCGTCTTTCAGTCCAGCTTGTTCTTAGGAGTCTTCTGTAGAACCACATCTCTGCACTTTTGATTCTGTTTTCCATCTGCAGCTTTAAGAATCCATTCTTCACTTCCATATAACACAACAGGCCAAATTTGTGTTCGCAGTATTTTAAATTTGAACTCATTTCCTAAATATCTGTCTTTCCAAATGTTAGTAAGATGGACCAGTCTTTGTTTGGCCTGGGCAATTCTTGCTTTGATATCTTTGCTACGTGTGGCATCAGCTGACTGGTAATACAGTGATACAGTCAAAGTAATAAAGTCAATACAATACAGCAAGCACAGGACATCAAGACATGATACAATATGATACAACACGACATACTATAAAACATCACACCACAGAACTCCTTAACACAGTGCTCTACTCCCCATCATACCATGCCATGCCACACCACACCACACCACCTACACCACACCCTAACCCTCCCCACCATACCACACACCACCCCCACAACCCGCCCCACCACATCGTACCACATCACATCATACTACACCACACCACACCATACCATACCACATCACACCCCACCCAACCCCACCCTACTGCACATCACACCCCACCACACCAAACCCGACCACACCACACCATACCAGACCACACCCCACCCCACCCAACCCCACCATACTACACATCACACCCCACCACACCAAACCCCACCCACCACACCATACCACATCACACCCCACCACACCAAACCCCACCCACCATACTACACATCACACCCCACCACATCATATCCACCCCACACCAAACCCCACCCCACCACACCATACCACATCACACCCCACCCAACCCCACCATATTACACATCACACCCCACCACATCATACCCACCCCACACCAAACCCCACCCCACCACACCACACCATACCAGACCACACCCCAATCAAACTAACAGAACAGAAATGAACAGAACAAAACTAAAACCCTAACACCATACGAACCATCAGCCCAGGACACAAACCTGGGGGTCTTGAAGATCGTGATTCCGCTTACACACGTCTCCGTATTTACAGTCGTCCTTGACGTAGTACTGACACAAGTGTAAAAACCGACAGCGCTTTTCTTTGTCACAGGTGTGGGCCACGTTGTAATACCTGAAGTCATACCGCTATCTGAACATTATCATCATCATTACTGCTTAAATCCCAGCCAACTGCGCACAACTATATCAGGTGTAAAATCACCTAAAAAAAAACAACAAACAAACAAACAAAAAACCAAACCAACCAAAACCAAAACAAAAGAAAACAACAAAACAGAACATCTCGTTGAGATAACAAACTGGAGAAAATGAAGTACACATATCAATGCATTTGCATACATAATCTAATGATATGCCACTGGCATTGACCATTATGACCGATTTATCACTGGCGGGTGGGGAAAGGGGGGGGGGATAAAAACAAACTTGAATACAAATGTATTAACATAACTAAGTGCCATATGTATATAAAACAAACTGGCCTAAATTACCTCAGAATGTTTCTACTCATCAAATTTCCTTAGAACCAAAAATACAGTGTGTACATGCACCCAGTTATCGATTCTAATACCAACTATGTAAGGCTGTATGGAACACATAAAGGTGAGCGGACCAGTAACACTTTCTATGGAATTGTGCGTATGTTCAAAGGTTTTGGAGTTCTGCCAAGCAATTATTCAATAAACACTCTAAAAACATCTTTAGTGTAAAAATATCACATAGTATTTCACTTGTTCCGTACAAATAAAAATGTTTTTAAAAGGGTGATATTATCATAATGCTTGCAAAATCATGTATATTTCCATGCAGAATTGACCAATGTTCTACTTTGTCCATGTTATTCGTTTTGCTTTGTTATAATTTCATATTTGCGTTTCAATCATTTTCTTATAAATTTTGTTCCATGTTCAAAAAACATGATGACAAATTTGTTTGAAGTGCGCTTTGGGGTAGGGGAGACAATTTCATGTGACATAGAAGGATGGAATGTCTTGCTTCCGAATAAAAGATGAAAGCAAATATTCTCTCTTCCTCTGCGCGCGCGCGCGCGTGTGTGTATGTGTGTGTGTACAAGTGCGTGCGTGTGTGAATAAGTGTGAGTGTCTGTGTGTGTGTGCTGCACGCGCGCACACACGTAGGCAGACAATTTTCAAGATTAGCTTGTCCTCCTTTCTTTTCTTATGTACACACAAGACATACACACATACGCACACAGGCTGAGAAGCAAGCAAGCACGCATACACACACACACACAACACTAGCACACACATTGCACACGCACACACTCGCGGCGTGTGCACAAACATCATCTCCCTCCCTCACACACACACACACATACACATACACTCATACACACACAAGCATATTCACACATACACACGCAAACATACACACACAGACACACAAACAACATATTCGCACACATACACACACAAACATACACACACGTACAAACATGCATACACATAACCACACACAAACGCATAAACACACACACTAGAACACACATTGCATACGCACACACTGGCCGAGTGTGCAAACATCATCCCCTTCCTCTCTCTCTCTCTCTCTCCACACACACACACACACACACACCAACACACACACAATCACTAACCTGCAGACTTGTGGGCATGTAATATCCTGACGCACATGAGGCAAACAAAACAATGTACGCAGCTGCGGGACGGTCAAGCCATGCAGAGAATGTTTCTTCATCAAACGCTGGTTATGCCAAGTGCCAAGGTCATGGCCGAAATGACAGTTACTTCCAAAAGGGCACTTTCCCGACAGGAGGACGAAACGGCAGAAATGGAGACTCGAGCATGCTCTCTTCCGGCAGGATCCGCCTCGGTTGCTATGGGTACGGCACAAGGTCAAGGTCGTTGTCAGGGAAACAGACGTGCCAATGGGATCGTCAGGGGTGAGGTCAAAAATCTATGACAGACAATAAGAATCATCATGATCATCATTTTAGCATAAACATTGATCTTGATGTGTACGTCTCAAAAACCATGACTGGCATCAATGCGACAGAAAAGGACACAGCGCTTTGTGTGTGTTCATTGGTTAGGGTTCTAGTCCGTGCACTGAAGATATCAATGCTGACACTGCTTCCTCTTCGAGAAGATTCCGGTCTATTCTTGATCTTCAAGTTGTTTCCTAACCTTGCCACCGAGAACCAAAGTAAACAATTTTTTTATAAACTTGTCATGTAAGACGGGACAGGAGGTAGGCTGAAGATTCAGTAAAGTGAGAGTATGTCGTATGGTGCGTGCATATGTAAAGCTATAAATGCGTGCTTGCAAACACGAGTCAGTTGCTGCAATACGAGCCTGCGTTCGTTAACTCTTTCAATCCCTCTATCCCATCAACCAGATTTCTGCAAGGACCATCTTAAAAGACACGCAAAATCTGTGTGAAAGAAAAACCTGGGTACAAACGGTTATCGGTTTGGAGTGTCAACAACCAAATCTATTTATCAACCAGAAAAAGTTAACGTTTCACTACGTCACCCTATCCACAGATTTCCTTCACTTCTACTTTTTCCATCCCACAACCCCATTCACCACTTTCCCTCGTGATCTTAATGGAAAGGGTGAAGGAATGAAAAGTTTAGGAGGAACCTGGTGTAAACGGTTGTTGTTGTTGTTGTCATTGTTTTTTAAACCCCAGCCGACTGCTAGAGCCGTATCAGGGCTATGACCGCTTCAAAACATACAAAACTTCAACAAGACAAAAGAAAAGAAAAAGAAAATTAAGCACACATATCAATACATTCACGCACACAATCCAAGGACATGCCCCCCCCCCCCCCCCCCCCCCCGCGTCGACCACTCAGAACAATATCGCACAGGGGACGCAAAAAACACACCTGAATACGAGCCCAAGCATATCTATGGATGCAAAAACATATAAAAACCGGCATATATCACCCAAATTTTCTTCCGCGTATCTCACCTCCTTAGAGCCAAAAATGCACTTAATAGATGTACCCAATTACCAATACTAAGAAAAAGTACGCAAGACTTTATCGAACGCATTCTGGTGAATGGACCAGCTAGACAGAAAATGATAGGAAGAAATGACAGAAAGCAAAGGAACAAGGCAGAAACAAAGAGAGTGACAGAAAAGAGGAAATTTCTAGCGCAGAATTTCCAGAAGGTGGGGATACTATTTATATGAAAAAGCCCCTGGCATCCCCATGGGGAGGAGGGAGGGTGTATCCGGTAAGGGAGTGAAAAGTTCAAACTTTTTGACTTTGAATATCGAGTTGTTTTCTTCCTTGAAGAAAGGTCTCCAGCTATTTCTCGAGGACGCTACTGAAAAAAATGAAATGTTTGAACCATTTTGTGTCTTGTTCTCACCTGAGGAAAGTTCTCCAGATACTTTTCGAGGTCTTCATGACGGGAGATGCTTTGTGAAGCAAGCTGTGTATGGTCCAGGTGGTCATAGATGTCGGTGATCAGTTCCTTGCAATCCTCCTCAGGACGGCTCAGCAAGCAACACAGGACATGTCTGTACAATGGGCCTCCTGAATTGGGAGGTGTCGCCATGATCCTGTAGTCTCCCCTGGTACTGTGGATGAGGAATAAGCAAACTGTGGTTATTGTTATCGTTATTGTTATTGTTGTTTAAAGCCCAGCCGACTGCGTTGAGCCATATCAGGGCTACAAAACTTCAAACCACTTCAAATAACTTGAACAAAAGAAAAAAAAAAAAAAAGAAGAAGAAAAAAAAAGAAAATTATATACACATATCAATGCATTAGCACACATAATCTAAGGACATGCCCCCGTGTTGACCACTCCGTCGAATTTACCGAACAGGGGGTTAAAAAAACACCTGAATACAAATTTAAGCATACCTAAGGCCATCAAAACATATATATATATATATATATATGTTTATATAATTACATACATACATACATACATACATACATACATACATACATACATATATAATGGGCATAAATTACTTAAATTGCTCCAAATATCTCACCTCCCTAAGCCAAAAATGCTCTTAAAACATGCACCCAGTAATTGATCCGAGGAAAAAGTACATAAGACTTTATCGAACACATACAGGTGAATGGACCAGCAATACAGAAAATGATAGGAAGAAATAAAGCAAAGGAACAAGGCAGAAACAAAGACAGTGACAGAAAAGAGGGCATTTTTAGCACATAATTTCCAGAAGGTGGGGATACTATGCATACTGAAAGATCCCCCGGAATATCCCCAGGGGGTGGTGAGCAAATGTGGTGATGTATCCTTCAGTGCTGTTGATTAACTTTAAAGAAACCCAGGTAACGATAATGATATCAGCAATTGTTCATTTATACACATATATACGTACGAAAAGAGGCCTGGCTGGCGTAAAGGGAGAGCACTCACCTTCCAATCGGAGTCCACAAATTTGCACGTATGCGAATCTTGCTCGAGCAAAGTGTTGTGAGTAAGTTCAGAGACTGCCGAGCTGTGGCTGTGTACCTGACTTTTAAAAAGTTAGGGAAGGTAAAGCACAGATGGGAGAGGAGACAGACACCAGTTTCATAATTCCGGCCCTAAGAAAAGCTGAGGTGTTTGTCACCTTACTCTCATACAACCTCAGGGTTACGAGACAACCAAAGACTTTAACATTACATGCGAATGTACACACACACACTACGAATTAGTTCTCCTTAAAAAAACAACTGAATCAGTGGGGCAGCTAACTTGAAAACTTTTAATCAAGTAAAAGACACCAGAAAATTACGCAAATAAAACAAGAATATGATAGGTGTAAGTTTTTAGCCGACCGGTACAGACAATAAAGAAACAAGATCACCGAGTTATAGATGAAACGACAGGATAACAAACACTACCACGTTTATTCGCGCAGCAAAGAAAGACTTCTCAAATGGGAAAAAGACACAGAATGCAGACTCTATATATATATTTGGAGGAGAGAGAGAGAGAGAGAGAGAGAGAGAGAGAGAGAAAGAAAGAAGAGAGAGAGAGAGAGAGAGAGAGAGAGAGAGAGAGAGAGAGAGACAGAGAGACAGAGAGCTGAAATCTAATCCTGTCGCTTATCTCGTCTCTTCTCGAGAAATCGGGGCACCAAGCCAGACTTCATTTCCAAGAGCCATACTACTACTACTCCTTCAGTTTCGTTTTCACAGAGAGGAGAGAAGAGGAGAGAGAGGGAGAGGAGAGAGAAGAGGAGAGAGAGAGAGAGGAGGGAGAGCTGAATCTAATCTGCGCTTATCTCTTCTTCGAGAATCGGAAGCCAGACTTCATTTCCAAGAGCCATACTACTACTACTCCTTCAGTTTCGTTTTCACGTTCATAATAACAACGGCTAAGTACACAGAGGCAATATCATTAAAATCCACCTTGGAAAGGGTGAAGCAGTTGAAAGGGGAAAAAGAACCTGAAAAGAGGGACAGGTGAAGTTTATAAAAGCTTGGTATTCGTTTATTTATTTTTCTTCCTTAGCTCGCTAACCTATTCACTCCTTCCTTTCTTCCTTCTATCGTTTCGTTCGTCCGGCTAACAAATCCATTTCCAAGTTATTCCTGGGTCCTCTTCAGACTGTGATTTTCCATGAGTCAAGACACACTGTTGAGTTTCAGTTTCAGCTGGTTGAAGGTGTCACAGCCTGCGGCTGGCACCATAATCGTGTTGGAAAAAAACAAAAACAAAAAAAAAAAAAACCCGATGGTCAAGCCATTCTAACATTCTCCCTTATTCATCGAAACACACACACACACACACACACACACACACACACACACACAACACACACACACACAAAACACACACCACCACCACCACCACCACCACCATCACCACACATAAACAAACAGAAGCACACGTACACGCGCGCGCACACACACACCTCAGTTGTAAGTATTTTTCCAGGTGGAGAATTAGAAATACAACAAAAAGGTGTGTTGTGTGTGTGTGTGTGTGTGTGTGTGTGTGTGTCTGGTGTGTGTGCGTGTGTGTGTGTGTGTGGTGTGTGTGTGTGTATGTGTGTGTGTGTGTATGGGGTGTGTTGTGAGAGAGAGGGAGAGAGAGAGAGAGAGAGAGAGAGAGAGAGAGAGTTTTGCCACAAACCAAGAAAATCTATATCATCCTGTATACTGTGTCATCTGTTATCTGTTATCGTATTTCGTACGACGCGGCTTTCATTGACAAGAGACACATCAGTGGTGAATATTTCATTTATGTCGTCATGCAGTGCAAGACTGTATTTAGATTTATTACTGGAAATGAACTGTAAAAATTTCAGTTTCATTTTCTCAAGACGGTGTTGCAACGCTCAGATGGATCCATACGTAGTGATATCACAAATATCAAGATGAAAGATAACCAATGGTACATAATTCTCTGCAGGCAAGCACACAAAGACTGTGCCTTGGCAAAGTCTTCAGGATCTGCCTAAACAAGGGCGGAATTGGGGGTGGGGGTTCCAGTGCTTCTGAACATCATCCTCGAAATTTAATCTCAAACCTCTGTGTATTGTACAATGTGTAATATCTAAATTATGTACTCACTTAATTTAAACAAAAGCAAAGAACCAAACTTCTATCTCTCCTTATTAGCAAGAGCAAGAAGGAGACAAGCAGCCAAGTGAAATAATACAATTGTTTTCAAGTTATGCAAATCACATACTTTTGTTCATGAGTGTACAAGTGCTTTGCATTGCAGTCCTCTAGACAAAGGTTTCTCGGGTGAAGCATGCTCCCAGACCACCCTATATCATTTTCAGAACCTATTCCCCTCTACTGAGACTATAATCTGCCCTGCTTATCTAGCTGCTGGTTTATTTATCTATTTCATTTATTTATTTTTTGTGTGATTATATCCAACATTATGCAGGATTGGTTGTGATTATGTCCAACATTTTGTGCAAGGCTGGTTGTGATTATATCCAGGATTATGCAAGGCTGACCATATGTTAGCATCATTCACTGTCTTTCCATGAGGTCTAATGAACGACATTCACGATAAGCGGGAAGGGGTGTTGTTGCAGTTGTCTCATAACACTGAGATCGTAAGAATATGAAATAGTAGAGACTGTACTTTTCTCAGGGTCAGCACTGTAATGATGGTGCCCATCTCCTCTCCTTTGTTGCTTTATGTTCTCCAACCTTGTATACAGAGTCAGTATCCAGTCACAACTGGGTGGACTAAAGGCTGCACGCACAAATCTCTTTTCAAGCCAGTCTGGAACCTGTGCAGTCAGACTGGAGGGCGGGGGATCTATCTGAACACTGGACAAGCCTCCTGTGCTGTACCAAAATATCATAGGTCATACCATACTAACAATCTCTCTTTTCGGCACCATTTAACACATTCAGTGCAAAATTCATTCATTCACGATGTTTTTCTTGTTTATTCATTCACTTCCTTTCTTCTTCTTCTTCTTCTTCGTTATTTCACTTATTTATTCACTTCTACGTTTGTTTGTTCGTCAATTCTTGTGCTCATTCTGTGACTCAGTCATTCATTTATTCAGACTTTTTTTGTCATTTACTTCGTTATTGATTCATTCACTCCTTCACTCAATCAATCACGTATTTAATCACTCCTTACTTCCTGTCTTCAATCGTCCAGCCCACAAATCCATTTCGACAGAATTCCTGGCACTAGCCCAGACTGTGATTTCCAAGAGTCAAAACATTCCCATGGTTCCGGGTTTAGCCGGCTCTAGAAGGCGTCACTGCACCATAATCGTGCCAAAAACATGCATTAAAAAAAAAAAAAAGGGTGGGGTGGTGGTTGCGATTGGCGGGCTTGGTGGCGTTGGTAGAGGTTGTCCCATAACCCTAAGCTCGTACCCGTGTCAGGTAATAGCTCTAATTTTCTTAGGGTAAGCTTTACGCAGGCGGTGCACACATCTTCTCTTTCTTCTTTCTTTATATTTCCCACCCTGAACAGGGTCGGGTAACCATTCACAGCTGGGTGGACTGGGAGCTGCATGCATAACGCTGGTCTCGAGCAAGTCTGAACCCATTAAGTTTTTAAATGGAAGGCAGGAAAGCTATCTGTAAACAACCAGCCTTGCATAATGTTGGATATAATCACAACCACCCTTGAAACTGATATATCACAACCAGCTGCATAACACGGATATAATCACAACCAGCATGCATAACACATGGATATAATCACAACCAGCTTTGCATAATGTTGGATATAATCACAACCAGCCTTGCATAATAACACTGGATATAATCACAACCAGCCTTGCATAATGTTGGATATAATCACAACCAGCCTTGCATAACACTGGATATAATCACAACCAGCCTTGCATAATGTTGGATATAATCACAACCAGCCTTGCATAACACTGGATATAATCACAACCAGCCTTGCATAATGTTGGATATAATCACAACCAGCCTTGCATAATGTGGATATAATCACAACCAGCCTTGTATAATGTTGGATATAATCACAACATTGCATAACACTGGATATATCAACCACTTGATATGTTGGATATAATCACAACTAGCCTTGTATAATGTTGGATATAATCACAACCAGCCTTGCATAACATGGATATAATCACAACCAGCCTTGCATAATGTTGGATATAATCACAACCAGCCTTGCATAAACTGGATATAATCACAACCACCCTTGTATAATGTTGGATATAATCACAACTACCCTTGATAATGTTGGATATAATCACAACCAGCCTTGCATAATGGATATAATCACAACCAGCCTTGCATAATGTTGGATATAATCACAACCACCTTGATAATGTTGGATATAATCACAACCAGCCTTGATAATTGGATATAATCACAACCAGCCTTGCATAATGTTGGATATAATCACAACCACCTTGTATAATGTTGGATATAATCACAACCACCTTGATAATGTTGGATAATCACAACCACCTTGCATAATGTTGGATATAATCACAACCAGCCTTGTATAATGTTGGATATAATCACAACCAGCCTTGCATAATGTTGGATATAATCACAACCACCTTGTAATGTTGGATATAATCACAACTTGATAATGTTGGATATAATCACAACCAGCCTTGCATAATGTTGGATATAATCACAACCACCTTGCATAATGTTGGATATAATCACAACCAGCCTTGCATAATGTTGGATAAATCACAACCACCTTGATAATGTTGGATATAATCACAACCACCCTTGTATAATGTTGGATATAATCACAACCACCCTTGCATAATGTTGGATATAATCACAACCACCTTGTATAATGTTGGATATAAACACAACCACCTTGATAATGTTGGATATAATCACAACCAGCCTTGATAATGTTGGATATAATCACAACCACCCTTGTATAATGTTGGATATAAACACAACCACCTTGTATAATGTTGGATATAATCACAACCACCTTGTATAATGTTGGATATAATCACAACCACCCTTGTATAATGTTGGATATAACACAACCACCCTTGTATAATGTTGGATATAATCACAACCACCTTGTATAATGTTGGATATAATCACAACCACCTT
Source organism: Monoplex corrugatus (assembly GCA_030674185.1). Lineage (NCBI taxonomy): Eukaryota > Metazoa > Mollusca > Gastropoda > Littorinimorpha > Ranellidae > Monoplex > Monoplex corrugatus. Next base: position 36,423,738 of record JAPXFY010000015.1, read on the forward strand.
GTATAATGTTGGATATAATCACAACCACCTTGTATAATGTTGGATATAAACACAACCACCTTGTATAATGTTGGATATAAACACAACCACCCTTGTATAATGTTGGATATAAACACAACCACCTTGTATAATGTTGGATATAAACACAACCACCTTGTATAATGTTGGATATAAACAAACACCCTTGTATAATGTTGGATATAACACAACCACCTTGTATAATGTTGGATATAATCACAACCACCCTTGTATAATGTTGGATATAAACACAACCACCTTGATAATGTGGATATAACACAACCACCTTGATAATGTTGGATTAAACACAACCACCCTTGTATAATGTTGGATATAATCACAACCACCCTTGTATAATGTTGGATATAACACAACCACCCTTGTATAATGTTGGTATAAATCACAACCACCCTTGTATAATGTTGGATATAATCACAACCACCTTGTATAATGTTGGATATAATCACAACCACCCTTGTATAATGTTGGATTAACACAACCACCCTTGTATAATGTTGGATATAACACAACCACCTTGTATAATGTTGGATATAAACACAACCACCTTGTATAATGTTGGATATAATCACAACCACCTTGTATAATGTTGGATATAACACAACCACCTTGTATAATGTTGGATATAATCACAACCACTCTGTATAATGTTGGATATATCACAACCACCTTGTATAATGTTGGATATAATCACAACCAGCCTTGTATAATGTTGGTATATAAACCTGAATCGATAACACACCCTTGTATAATGTTGGATATAACACAACCACCCTTGTATAATGTTGGATATAATCACAACCAGCCTTGCATAATAGTGGATATAATCACAACCACCTTGTATAATGTTGGATATAAACACAACCACCTTGTATAATGTTGGATATAATCACAACCACCTTGTATAATGTTGGATATATCACAACCACCCTTGTATAATGTTGGATATAACACAACCACTCTTGTATAATGTTGGATATAACACAACCACCTTGTATAATGTGGATATAATCACAACCACCCTTGTATAATGTTGGATATAATCACAACCACCTTGTAATGTGGATATAACACAACCACCTTGTATAATGTGGATATAATCACAACCACCTTGTATATGTTGGATATAATCACAACCACTTTGTATAATGTTGGATATAACACAACCACCCTTGTTAATGTGGTATAATCACAACCACCCTTGTATAATGTTGGATATAATCACAACCACCTTGTAATGTTGGATATAATCACAACCACTCTTGTATAATTTGGATATAATCACAACCACCCTTGTATAATGTTGGATATAAACACAACCACCTTGATAATGTTGGATATAATCACAACCAGCCTTGTATAATGTTGGATATAATCACACCACTCTGCATAATGTTGGATATAATCACAACCAGCCTTGTATAATGTTGGATATAATCACAACCACCTTGTATAATGTTGGATATAAACACAGCCACCTTGTATAATGTTGGATATAAACACAACCACCTTGTATAATGTTGGATATAATCACAACACTCTTGTATAATGTTGGATATAAACACAACCACCCTTGTATAATGTTGGATATAAACACAACCACCCTTGTATAATGTGGATATAAACACAACCACCCTTGTATATGTTGGATATAAACACAACCACCCTTGTATAATGTTGGATATAATCACAACCAGCCTTGCATAAAGTGGATATAAACACAACCACCCTTGTATAATGTTGGATATAAACACAACCACCCTTGTATAATGTTGGTTTAAACACAACCACCCTTGTATAATGTTGGATATAACACAACCACCCTTGTATAATGTTGGATATAATCACAACACTCTTGTATAATGTTGGATATAAACACAACCACCCTTGTATAATGTTGGATATAAACACAACCACCCTTGTATAATGATGGATATAAACACAACCACCCTTGTATAATGTTGGATATAAACACAACCACCCTTGTATAATGTTGGATATAATCACAAGCAGCCTTGCATAATAGTGGATATAAACACAACCACCCTTGTATAATGTTGGATATAAACACAACCACCCTTGTATAATGTTGGATATAAACACAACCACCCTTGTATAATGTTGGATATAATCACAACCACCCTTGTATAATGTTGGATATAATCACAACCACCCTTGTATAATGTTGGATATAAACACAACCACCCTTGTATAATGTTGGATATAATCACAACCACCCTTGATAATGTTGGATATAAACACAACCACCCTTGTATAATGTTGGATATAAACACAACCACCCTTGTATAATGTTGGATATAATCACAACCACCCTTGTATAATGTTGGATATAACACAACCAGCCTTGCATAAAAGTGGATATAAACACAACCAGCCTTGCATAATAGTGGATATAAACACAACCACCCTTGTATAATGTTGGATATAATCACAACCACCCTTGTATAATGTTGGATATAATCACAACCACCCTTGTATAATGTTGGATATAATCACAACCACCCTTGTATAATGTTGGATATAATCACAACCACCCTTGTATAATGTTGGATTTAAAACACAACCACCCTTGTATAATGTTGGATTTAAACACAACCACCCTTGTATAATGTTGGATATAAACACAACCACTCTTGTATAATGTTGGATATAAACACAACCACCCTTGTATAATGTTGGATATAATCACAACCACTCTTGTATAATGTTGGATATAATCACAACCACCCTTGTATAATGTTGGATATAATCACAACCACTCTTGCATAATGTTGGATATAAACACAACCACCCTTGTATAATGTTGGATATAATCACAACCACCCTTGTATAATGTTGGATATAATCACAACCACCCTTGTATAATGTTGGATATAAACACAACCACCCTTGTATAATGTTGGATATAAACACAACCACTCTTGCATAATGTTGGATATAATCACAACCAGCCTTGCATAATGTTGGATATAATCACAACCACTCTTGTATAATGTTGGATTTAAACACAACCAGCCTTGTATAATGTTGGATATAAACACAACCAGCCTTGTATAATGTTGGATATAAACACAACCACCCTTGTATAATGTTGGATATAATCACAACCAGCCTTGTATAATGTTGGATATAAACACAACCACCCTTGTATAATGTTGGATATAATCACAACCACTCTTGTATAATGCTGGATATAATCACAACCACTCTTGTATAATGTTGGATATAATCACAACCAGCCTTGTATAATGTTGGATATATTATAATCACAACCACCCTTGTATAATGTTGGATATAAACACAACCACCCTTGTATAATGTTGGATATAAACACAACCAGCCTTGCATAATGTTGGATATAAACACAACCAGCCTTGCATAATGTTGGATATAAACACAACCACCCTTGTATAATGTTGGATATAAACACAACCAGCCTTGCATAATGTTGGATATAAACACAACCACCCTTGTATAATGTTGGATATAATCACAACCAGCCTTGCATAATGTTGGATATAAACACAACCACTCTTGCATAATGTTGGATATAATCACAACCACCCTTGTATAATGTTGGATATAAACACAACCACCCTTGTATAATGTTGGATATAAACACAACTACTCTTGCATAATGTTGGATATAATCACAACCAGCCTTGCATAATACTGGATATAATTACAAACAGCCTTGCGTAATACTGGATATAATTACAAACAGCCTTGCATAATACTGGATATAATCACAACCAGCCTTGCATAATGTTGGATATAATCACAACCAGCCTTGCATAATACTGGATATAATCATAACCTGACGCTAAGCAGCAGCAGCA
>JAPXFY010000015.1:36432633-36490133 GCA_030674185.1 Monoplex corrugatus
CACTTGCGTATTCTAAATGAGGTCTAACAAAAGCCTTATACAACATTAAAAATATATGTTTATTCATGTACGAAAATGTTCTTTTGATAATTCCTATCATTTGGTTAGCCCTATTTGCTACTCTTTTAATGTGCAGGTCATAGGATAATTCACTATCAAATGTAACTCCCAAGTCTTTTTCCGTTTCACACACACTAATTTTCTGTACATCATTTCCAATTTTCATGAAATACTCTCGTCTAATATTCTTCTTACCAACATGCATTACATGGCATTTTGAAACATTAAAATATAAATTCCAAGTATCTGACCAGTTTTGTAGATTAGCAAGTCCTGTTGAATTAAATTAACATTGGCAACCTTGTCATATAGTTTTGTATCGTCAGCAAAAATTTTGCAAGTACAGTGCAGTGAATCAGGTAAGTCATTTATAAATACTGTAAACAAGATTGGACCCAGTACACTACCCTGAGGGATCCCGCTTTTTACTTTTGTTTCTTCTGATTCAGCATTTCCTACCTTTACCCTCTGCTTTCGATCATACAAAAAATTTTTGATCCATTTGAGTGTATTTCCTGTAATACCATAACATGCTAATTTTATGAGCAGTCTTTCGTGAGGTACAGAATCAAAAGCTTTTCTAAAATCAAGATACACGATATCAAAGGGGTCCCATTGTCCATCATATTGGTGAAATCCTCCATAACTTCTAATAATTGGGTTACACAGGATCTTTTCCCTCTAAATCCATGTTGACATTTTGCATAAAATTTATTACTTTCAAAGTGAGAAATGATACAATCTCTTACTAGTGATTCCAGTACTTTACAAACAATAAAAGTTAAACTTACAGGTCTATAGTTCCCAGCGTCACTCCTGTTTCCTTTCTTAAACAAGGCTTTAACATCGGCTGTTTTCCAATCCTTTGGTAACTCACCTGATTCTAAGGACTTATTAAATAATATACAAAATGGCTTTGCAAGTTCTTTACCTACTTCCTTTAGTATCCTAGGGGATATCAAATCTGGTCCTTTAGCTTTATTCGGGTTTAGTTCCTGTAACTTTTTTTGTACCGCAGTTGGAGTAACTCTGCTATCACATAATGATATACATTTGACTTTGAATTTTCTATTAAATCTGGTAATGTACTGATATCTTCTGTTGTATTAGTTATGTTTGAACTTCATAATAATAATAATAATAAATGACTTTTTATATAGCGCTATTCTCCTACACATAGGTAAAGACTCACTGCGCTTTACATTAATTAGTTCATTTTTCCCAATCCAGCCCAATGCCCAGTGGTCAACCACACCAACTCCCACCAAGTCCAGCCCCTCCTTCCTCCCCCCCCCCCCCCACACACAGCACATCCGTTGCAAGCAAGCACCAACACATACACCACTGAATCAGAAATATCAAAAATCATGTTTCATTACTGGTAGTATTTATCAAAAAGATGAGTTTTGAGGCCCGCCTTGAAAGAAGAGAGAGATGATGAACAGTGGAGAGAAAAAGGCAGGTCGTTCCAGACAGTGGGGCCTGCAACGGAAGCTCGGTGACTATGTTGTATTGATTTGATTTGCCAGAAGCTTTGTGCTTGACATGAGACTGCATTCAGCCTGTATGTTTAAGCACAGAAGAGAGGTAGATAGGCAAGGTACCATCAAAATGCCGATAAGCCAGAGTAGCTAGTTATATTCTACTCTTGCTTCCACAGGGAGCCAGTGGAGCTGCTTCAATAGGCTGGTTGCTGAGGTGGTCTTTCGCTGTCTGAAAACCAGCCTAGCTGCACTAATTTGTACCTTCTGAAGGCGCTTAATAGGAAAGGATGGGAGACCTGCAAGAATTGCATTACAATAGTCCAATCTTGACAGTACAAAGGACACGACAAGTCGTGCTGTGTCGTTTATAGAAAGATATGATCGAATTGAACTGATTCTTCTGAGATGATAAAAAGCAGACTGGCAGACAGAAGAAATGTGCTTGTCCAAAGACAGTGTCTCATCAAGATGGACACCCAAGTACTTTGCTGAGGATTGAAAAGGCACCGATTCAAAAGAGTTAGAGGATCAGGCCTAATCTCAGAAAGACGAGCATGGTCACAGATGGCAAGAAGTTCAGTCTTATTCTCATTTAACTTAACTCTGTTTTCATTCATCATAATACATTCTCATCACCAAGCCAACCCCCCCCCCCCCCCCACGTGGGGATGCCGGGGGACCTCTTTCAGCTCCTCTTTTCTGTCACTGCCGTGCTGGTCCATTCACCTGTATGTGTTCGATAAAGTCTTACGCACTTTTTCTTTGGATTGATAATTGGGTACATGTATTAAGGCATTTTTAGCTCTAGGGAGCCCGTTTTTAGGTATGTTTTGGTATCCTTATGTATGCTTAAATTTGTATTCAGTGTGTTTTTAAATAAAATCCCCTGTGCGATAAACTGGACGGAGTGGTCAACGCTGGGGGTATGTCCTCAGATTATGTGCACGAATGTGTACTTAATTTTCTTTTCTTTTTTTTCCCACTGTTCAAGTTTTGTATGTTTTGAAATGGTTACAGCTCTGCGCAGTCGGATAGGCTGTAAACAACAATAAAAATTCTTTTTTTTTTTTAAATCACCGAAATAGAAGAAGACAAATCACATTGAAATCAAGATGCACGGAAGTTACGCTGACAGCAAAAAATCGCAAGGGGTTCACACAAAAAGAAACCAGCCATGGCAGCATTCCACAGATAAATTAGAGTTGTTCAAGAGAGAGAGAGCCTTCGTACTCAGACAATTGTATAATATTATGTGCTGCACCAGACCTGCCAGTAATGGTAATGACAGACTGGCAGACTCCCTGAGCACAGCTGTCTATGCGCTGCACCTGATCTACCAGTAATTATCTGGCAGACTCCTTGAGCCTGCGCAAAATACTATGTGCTGATAGGATCTTGAAGTAAGGTCTTGCCACAGGTAAAGTCATCAGCAAGATGTAAAGCTTCTTGCATCAAACCCCCAATAAATAAAGAAACGATAGAAGTAATGGTATTTAACCCTTTGACTCCCGCAGCCTGTCTACCAGCATTGTGCATTGTCAACATTGCTAGCAAAGCAAGAAACTTAACTTTTTGACTCCCTCACTGAAGGAAGCTGGTGGATAGGGTGAGGGAATCAAAGGGTTACGTTTTTGCAGTTGGTAGATAGGGTGCGGGGGTCAAAGGGTTAAGGTCGCGGGCACCCTAACCTATACAAGCAGCTTGACTCGAGTCCCACTTCGTGAGGAGACCTCCCATGTCTCCTCACGAAGTAGGACTCGAGTCAAGCTGCTTGGGGTCCCGTTTCCCTGTTGATTCTACCAAATTTTTTCCTCGATCACCTACCTGTCACAACTTTGCCAAGCAAACCCTGAAACAGGAGAAATGTTCATACTCGGTTCTTCAGGTGCGTGTGTGTTTGTGCGTGAGTGCCCGCGCGCGCGCGCGCGCGCGTGTGTGGGTATGTTTGTGTATGCGTGTGTGAGTGTGTGTGTGTTTGTGTGTGTGTGTGTGTTTATGTGTGTGTGTATCTATGTGAGTGTATGTGTGTGTGTGTGTATATGTGTGTGTGTGTGTTTGTTTGTGTATGTATGTGTGTGTGTGTGTGTGTGTGTGTGTGTGTGTGTGTGTGTGTGTGTGTGTGTGTGTGTGTGTGTGTGTGTGTGTGTGTGTGAAATAAACCAGCAACTATTTCTGAGTTGTTTGTAAACAGGCACAGTAGTCAGGTGGGAACAACTTCGGCCTTTCAATCGGAAAATCTTGGATTTTGATCCGCTCAGGCACCTGTAGTAGGAAGAGACAGAGGGCTTCCCAAAGATCCAAAATTGAAAATCCTGAAAAATTTGATTTGGCCTGTTTTGATATATGGCTGCGAAACCTGGACACTAAGAAAAAACGAAGAAAAAAAATCAGAGCGGCAGAAATGTGGCTCTATAGACGACTTCTCAAAGTCAAATGGACAGATTGAAAGACAACTATAGCATATTAAAAGGAACTGAATATTAAGCGCCAACTGCTAACATAAATGGGGGGGAGCTCAAATATGTAGGCCATGCGATCAGAAACACCAAAGCAGATTTGGTACCTGCAGGGGAAGGTTGAGGTGAGGAGAAGAAAGGGACGACCGCAGACTTTAAACAACATCGCTGATGTCTGTGGTCTGGGGATCCAGGTCTCCACCCACAGATGTCTTAATCGTGTTACCTGGAGAAGACTTGTGACGTCGAGTGTGGCTCCTACCACCAGTCCCAGCAAGAGAGAGACAGAGACAGAGACAGAGAGGTGAGAGGTGAGAGGTGGAGAGACACCTGTACCTGCTGGATAAGGAGTGGAGGTTTTTTGATCTTCCATGTCAGCATGTGTACAGACTTGCCAGTGCCTAACCATCCTTCGTATACATGAACATTGCAGGATATCAAACGTTAAAGATTCTATTAAGTTATGACTGTAGCTGGCTTATGGAAGGAAACGTTAAAACACTCAACAATGACGCAGATTTTGTGGAATAGTGGAATGAGGTCGGCTGATCAAACAGCTTGAGTACTCCGTGTTCCTTTAAACACTCTGATTATGTGTAATGTGCGGTGAGTCCAAATGAGATTACAAGAACGAGTTGTGACTGCATACTCATGAAACTGAGTATAATCTCACGGTGTGTATATAGGTGTGTGTGGGGGGGGGGGGGGGGAAACAACAAGACAAGGGTGGCAATCCTGATCAATTGCTTTCCGAGCAGCTTTACCCGAGTTGTTTCCCTTGATTCGTTTTACTATTGTATCCTGTTGTTTGTTGGTAATAATGATTATGACGATAATGGTTGTTGTTGTTGTTGTTCGTATTCTTCTTTTCAACTGTCAACGGCGCAAAAGAAAGACACACCTATATACCCTTACACACATAAACCCAGTATAATAGAGGATCAAAGAAGCATGCATAAGTGTGTGTGTGTGTATGTGTGTGTGTGTGTGTGTGTGTGTGTGTGTGTGTGTGTGTGAGTGCGCGCGCGCGCGTGTGCGTGCGTACGCGTATGTGTGTGTGTGTGCACGTGAAAAACGAGTCAGCAAAGATCTCAGAGTTGTTTGTAAACGGTTCTTCACCAGCTTTGAGCCAGATATCTGTGATAATGATGATGATGATGACAACAACATCACCACCGTCACCACCACCCACCACCACGGAGGCTGATTCAGAACAGACAGGAATGACGGTTCGTCGTTGGCGCTCTACATGTCATTTGTGTAATGGCTAGTCACTTCGATGTAATGAGGTATTCAAGGGAATAGATAAACAGAGTAGAAATAGATCAATGAATAATAATGAAAATAATTACGTATAATTGTTATCATTACTATTCATCAATTATCAAATTATTGTTCTTTTTTGTAGGTTTTTTTTTGTAGTTGTTGTGTTTTGTTGTTATACATATCCTCAAAAACAGCAGCAGTAAATCAATGAATAATAATGATAATAATCACACATAATTATTATCATTACTATTCATCGATTATTAACATTACTGGGGGGTTTTGGGTTTTTTTTTTTGTAGGTTTTTTTTTTTTTTTTTGTAGTTGCTGTTTTTTATTTTCATACATATCCTCAAAAACATCAGCAGCAACAACAACAATCAAAACAAAACGAAATTTAACAAAGGCATACAAACAACTAAATAAAGTAACGGCAGCAAAAAAGTATGAATGAGTGCATGAATAAATGAAATAAATTCGGGGTAATCAAATATCATTAAAGAAGTAAACAAGCAAAATTAATGCCTGAATAAATACAGTTAGGGCATAAAGAAATCACATGAATAGATGAATACAAAAGAAAAAAAAATTGCGCCTGTGAATATAATATAATATAATTATATATATTATATTATATTATATTATATTATATTTTATTATATTATATTATATATATATTATTATTTTATATTATATTATATTATATTATATTATATTATATTATATTATATTATATTATATTATTTTATTATATATTATATTATATTATTATATTTTATTATTTTCAATTATATTATAAATATTTTCAGTATAATGTTGTGATTCTTCAGACTGTTCTCCATAACCTTATCCAAATTCACTTCTTACTCATAGCTAATGTTTGAGTTCCATTCCTGGGCTGCTACATTAAGAACTGGCCTCTTACTGCCCAATGTTAATGTCATTGTATATCTGGTGGTGTCGATAGAATAAGATACCTGGTACTTCTGGAGTTATCCCTTCGCCATAACACCTGAGTGCGCTACCAAAGTACGTTATAGATCTTTGGTACTGACGTAAAACTGAACCAAATCAGTCATCGTCAATCAGTCATCTCATGTAATCTAATCATTGTCGACCCAGTCCTCCGCCTGTACCTTCCCACCAGTCCGGCCACGCCACTTCCATGCCCCAAACGATGTAAGACTGAATTTTATTTATTTATCTATCTATTTATTTATTTACTTTTTTTTTTTTTCGATTTACGCCCGAGTAGATACAATGTTGACGGTACAAACTACAAGGGAAGTAACTTGTACTGGCCTGTCGCATTTTTTTAAGCATTAGAAAAGAGTTTTCTCTCTTACAATAGGACGTTGAAAATGAAGGTTAATGTGCAAACGAATGGATAACATTTTAATCTGGTGTTTTTCGAACATTAGTGGCCAACATTTTCCATTTACTTTGTCGTGCTTTTTGCCAAGAGTATTAATCACAATCACTTTTCTTTTGATGTACATGTGTCATTAATTGATTGACTTATTAATTTACTGACTGACTGACTTATTAATTGACTGACTGACTGACACATTGATGATTGACTGATTGATTGATTAATTGCAGCAGGTGTTTCATCTCTCTCTCTGTCTGTCTGTCTGTCTCTCTCTCTCTGTCTGTCTGTCTCTCTTTCTCTCTCTGTATTTTTTCTTCTTCGTTCTATTGTGATTGCAGTTTTCACTTTTCCAAGTGAATTTTCTACGGAATTCTTTGTTCATAGGTTATTTGGTGGTTTCCTTTTTGCGTTGTTTTTGTTTTTGTTTGTTGTTGTTGTGTTGTTTCACGACATCAGTGCTACACACAGATTCCCGATTATCGAAAAGTTCATCCGAAAAACATGCATTCATACAACAGTTCAAATTGTGCTGGAGGGGGAGAAAATTCATGGTTCCACCAACATCGATCTCAGAAAATGTATTGACTGCCAGGTGAACATCAGGTGGGAATTCCAAACACTGCATCATCATTTCACGTTACTGTGTTTTCACAAATAGTGGAATCAGTGCTGGAGAACTTCATCAGATGGAAAAAATCGGCAACACGCAAAGTCAAAACAAAATTGAATCAACTGAAACGTGGTTTCTAAGAAGAAAGTTGAGAGTTCCATGGACAGAAAAGACAACAAACGAGACAGTCTTGAAAGAGGCAGACACAATATCATTAATAATGAAGATTGGGAAAAGACAAGAGACATTTATGGGGAATTTTTATGAGGAAGGGGGAATTAGAGCGCCTGGTCACAAAGAGAAAGCTGGAAGGAAAGAGAACACCAGGTAGTCCCAGGGAGAAAATACTGGACGGACTTGCAGGGTGGCTGAGGACAGAGAGGGTGGAAGATGTGCTTGCAGCGCGACAAGGGATAGATGCATATGGCAGGCCATAATCGTCAACGACATGCGGCAGGGTACATGATGATGATGGTAATAATGATGATAATGATGTTGATGATGCGCCTTGAATCCATATAAGTTTGGAGAATTGCACCAGACAAGAATGATTTTATAACATTTATACCCACATAATAAGTAGACTTGCTTGCAGAACATAATGCAGTTAACCGTTCCGCTGGTTTGATCTCCCTTTGCGTTGCTCTCCCTCATCCCTTCCCCACTTTCTCACCATCCATACAATCTCCCTCCTCCTCTCTCAACCTCCATCTCCCTCTCGTTGTGTCCCATCTCGTTTCGAAGCTTCGCTACCTCGTCCCACGCCTGGCAATGGCACACAGGCCCAATAATACATCTAACCCCTTGACGTTGGTGCGTGAGTTTCCTGCCCTACATTCCCAACTCTTCGCACGGGAGTGGAATAAGACAGAGAAAGAGGGGAGGGGGGAGGAGAGAGAGAGAAGAAAGAAAATGAAAAAAGAAATACCACGCTAACGTCACACAGTATTTAAAAAGGGCGGGCGGATAGGTGAAGTGTAACACCACCCTCCCTCTCCAAAGACAAAAAAAAAAAAAAAAAAAGTCGGCTAACGTCAATGCAGGGTGAAAATAGACTCGCCGGCAAGGTTATGCACCGTTTGCGTCATTCCCATCAACAGCGAGATGGAGCCTCGATGGCGCAGAGGTACCGCGAATCTCATACAACGTACGTCCAGGCTTGCAAGTCACGCTCACACAGTTCCAGTTCTATTGAACGAGCGAGTCGCGCGCGCGATCTTGCGGTTGTCTCCCCTGCACCGTGCCGGGCAAAATGGCGGTGTACCGGAAGGCTAGATATGTGGGTGAGGTCATTGCCCCACCCCCTCCCTCCACCACCCCATTTCTGGTCGCAGCCGTTCATCGGTTATTTGTTCGTTGGGTTGAGTGACGGCATCGGGGGACTGCGTGACAAACTCAACGCCAACAGCGCACTGGCAACCAATTTTGGGTACGGTAGATGTATAAGCCTAAATATTTTTTTCTTATGGAAAATGAATAAATAAAAATGCTGAGGGGGGAGGAGGGGGAGAAAATCAGACAATATTTTTGAGTGAGTGTATGAAAGAAAGATGAAAACAAAGAATGGAAACTGTTGCTGATAAAGACGTTGTTTTTGTTGTCATTGTAGATTGGAGATCATCAATCGAACCAACATTTCTGATAACTGGGAAAAAAAACAAAAAACAAAAAAAAACGTGACAGAGCTGCTGTTTTTCCCGACGAAACTGGGTCAAACTCACACGTGTCTTTGTTTGTCGGTCCAAGGTCGTCAAGTTTCCGAAGCTCCGCCCCTTAACCTAGCTGTTCAGCTTGACCCAGTTCTAGATAACAGAAAAGGAACGTATCCACATCTGACCATCACAGCGTCAGCGTAGATCCGAAATTGACCTATCAGTTAGATTTTATTACGACGACTTTTTCTTCAGTGAATCTGACCCCAAAAATTGTAGTTTGCGGACTGAAATTTGAGTTTGAAATTGCGAAGCGAGGCTCATTCAAGTCCTTGGCATTTCAGTTCAAGGACAAATTACCGCGTGCTTGCCGTGTGAGTGACAGGCCCGAGCCGACGTACTTTGCATACGGTCTCGCGCACAGCGGCGCTGTTCGATTCGCCTCCCCACGCTCAGTTTTCTATACATAGCCCTGCACTGACTCGCTTCGTGTGCGATTGAGAGAGTCGAGTGTTCCAAAGTGACCGAGCGTCTCAGTTGCTGGAGAAACCGATGTGAACAAATCTTGTTATCTATCAACAGATCATAGTTTTCTGTTTAAGTCTGACGTGCCCGTTCGACTGGTCAAGTCGACATTTGAATGGTGAGTGTGCTGTGTTTTTGGATTTAGGCTTGGGTGTCTTTTGTTGTTGTTTTTTTTCTTTTTTTTTCTTTTCTGTTTTGATTTGTTTTGTTTGTTTGTTTATTTCCCCCAGCGTTTAGATCAATGTTTTCGTTTTATGATGTATGCACGTTGTTTGACCTGCTGTGCAGGAGTTATGTTATTGCACAGTCTGCGTTGTTTGATTTTGGTAGATGTACATATTTTCCTGTTTCCACAAACCAGCAAAACACTGACATGATTTTAACACGACTGTCTTTAACGTGCGTTGTTTGATGTACTGTGCATGTAGGATACAAACGGAGAGGGTTCAGGTGCTTGAAGGTCTGCACATATGTTGACCCGGGAGATGGGAAAATCCGTCATTCTTTATCCACCAGGCGAGTCGGGTAGGCTACTGAAGGCAGGATGGAACCCACACCTTCCAGTTTGAAAGTCCCGACTGTTGGCTGTTTTGGCTGTGTTGCTCCTGTCTGTGGGTTATCTGTTGTCGCATCGTCTGTTTGGTTTTGCAGTCCGCCAGTGTTTGCTGGCCCAGTGAACTAGTGCCCCAGTTCCCTGACAAGAAAGATAACCCAGTGCGAAACTAAATATGGCCACAGACGTTTCAGTTTTCTCTTTGATGATGTTAATTAGCTGGAACCAGACATTAAAATTACAGCAGTTAGGGTCGGTCTGTGCTTCCATTACACTCATATTTCATTCAACTTGTAGTGAGAGTACCAAGCCCATTTTTCGTCTGCCTCGCATACCGGAGTTTGTTTATTTTTTATATTCCAAAGTGCCGAAAGTTATAAAATGATTATCAGGAATTCGTCGAATTTCGGAAGCGTAATCTCTTTCTTGTAACTGTTCATTTTTAATGCGCATGAGCCAATCCCCTACACGCTACCGGTGTCGGCATCGGTCGTTAAAGTGGCCAAAATCCGGTTACCAAGAATGTGGCTAATTTTCTGACAGTCGCCAAATATTAATGATCGTTATAAAATAGGTTCATATTTGGTGTACAGGTCTGATACATTAGTCAGTCCGTCTGTCTGTCTGTCTGTCCATCCGTATGTCTGTCTGTCGATAAAGATACACGTTCGCGAGTAGACGCACGCACGCACGCATCATCTCTTTACGTAAAAAGTCTTGTCAGTTACGTAGCTTTATCACCTCATCTGGTTGTGTAGCGTAATAACCTCGTCATGGCACGTTTGTGCATTTATTCTTGGAATCTATCAGCGTAGTTTCACAGACGTGCAGTGCAGTCTGTCGGCCAGATTCATGGCAGACAGTATGGACAATGTAAAGTCAATAACAAAACGACATTTTTAATTTTCGGTTCCCTTCCCCCCCCTCCCCCCCCCCCCCTCATCTTTTCCACCTTCAGTAGCTTGTTCGTTTTTTGTACTAGTATTTGTTATTCCCTTTGGTGATGAATTTCTTAATGGCCAGATTTGTTGTGGCTGAATTTAGACGCAGTTTCAAAGCATGCCTTGATCTTCGAGTTTGTTCCCTGTAATGTCTCTTGATGCCATTCTTTCTGTGCTCTGTCTCCTTTTGTTTCATTTTCGCATACAGGTTCAGGATGATCTTTAAAAAATAAACGAAAGAAAAAAAAACCGCGCATAATAGTTTCAACCTATCTGTAGAGGCCATGCTCTAATTCCGTGCGTATCGGCGTGCGTGCAGAACGCGATGCTTGCTCCGACACACAAAAGAAGACAGAAAGAAAAAAAAAAAAAAAAAAAAAGGAGAGAGAGAGAGAGAGAGAGAGAGGGCAAAATGAAAGAAAATCACTCAAATGTCTCAGATATTGAGATCATGTGAGTGTATGTTACCTGACTGTTCTCAACTAGTTGATGTAACGTCAGCACAACATTCCACCAGCCAAACAAATAACAAGGTGTGTCCTTGTAAATGTATGTGTTGTGTGTGTGTGTGTGTGTGTGTGTGTGTGGTGTGTGTGGTGTGTGTGTGTGTGCATTAATTAAAGAGGAGGGTGGAAAGTATGTGCATATGTATATATATATATATATATATATATATATATGTGTGTGTGTGTGTGTGTGTGTGTGTGTGTGTGTGTGTGTGCATTAATTAAAGAGGAGGGTGGAAAGTATGTGTTTGTTTCGTCACTGCATTCAGGGGTGAAAAAGTAGGTACTATTTTTGCGGTGACGTAAAGAAGTGAGACAGTAAATAGTGTTTGTACCTTTAAGAAATACAATGAAGATGGTGATAAGTTAAAGGCCTTCATATCTTTGGCTGTACAATTAAAAAAAAAAAAAAGGAACAGTTTTGCAACAAGAATTACACTCTTATCTTTAACAAATTTAAATCCCGACACTTCAAGAGTTGGGAAAGTGGAAATTTTGGGGTGGGGATGGAGGGAGGAGGAGGTGAAGGAAAAAAAATTGGTACAGTTTTGACTTAACAATCGTATCCTGATTTTGAAAGAAGAAAAAAAAGAAAAAAGAAAAAGAGAACTCTGTGGGGGGGGGGGGGGGGGGGGAAGTTACGTGAAAAAGGTAAGTTCAGGAAGATTGCTTCAGTGGCAAAAATAGCAGCAACACTGGGACGTGAGGTCGATTGTTACAAACGCACGAATCTGATGCGTGTGTTGTTGTTATCGGGCAAAAGAGCAGCATGCCTATTATATTAGCTGGCCTTGCAAAAAGTATTAAGGGGGTGTGTGTGTGTGTGGGGGGGGGGGGGACACCGACAGGCGGCCGGCTGGTTCGTGTGTCTCTTTGGCCTGACGCCAGAACTGCTGTCTTGCCCTTGGAAACGGGCATTCATTTTGATGATTGGTGGTGGTGGTGGTAGTGGTGTATGTGTGTGTGTACGTGTGTGTGGCTATGTTTGTTTTTGTGTGTGTGTGTGAGTGCGCGCGAGCCTACTCTCTGTCTGTATGTCTGTCTGTCTGTCTCTCTCTCTCACGGTGTGTGTGTGTGTGCGCGCGCGCGCGCGCGTGTGTGTGTGTGACCAGAGAAAGTGAAAAAAGCTGATATGACCCGCCGTCCCTCACCAAAAAAAAAAAAAAAAAAAAAAAAAAAAAATCCCACACTTTTTGAATTACATTGTCGTTTATACACACGCAACGTTTTCCTCCCACTTTCTTTATCCCAAAGAAACATATATCATACTAGGATTGTGTCTTTTGAGATATTATACTAGGATTGTGTCTTATAAGGCTTTCCAGAAAGATACCGATGTAGCTTTCGTGGCTTAAGTCAACGTCAACTTTACCGAACGAGCAAAACACCGAGAGGGGAAAAATTTCACTGAGTCATTCCTCATCTGTTGCAATCTTCTCATGTGCAGATTTATTTCATTTATTCCGGACGCACCGGACACGTCAGCGAATGGTGTTTTTTTTTATTATTTCGGAAACTTGTGGCAACGGGGATTTGGGTCGACCATGACCCTCACACACACACGCACGCACGCACCCACGCACGCGCGCGCCCACGCCACAGAGAAACAGTCAAGACAGATGAAGAGGACGACTGCTGTGTATGTTTCATATTCACACAGCGTACACACACGTAAGACACACACACACACATAGACTCGTATCACACACACACACACACACACACACACACACACACACACACACACACACACACACACACACACACACACACACACGAATGACGAAACCTTTCCACGAATTTCATACAAGTCATTTTGAAATCCGTCGCTTGCGAGATACAACACGGATTTGGACTGTGTTTTTCCCTGTCGGGACATAGAGATAGGAGTAGTCCGCTCGAGTCCCTGCTCACGTAACAGCGTATTAACCCTTTGACTCCCGCAGCCTGCGCACCACCAACGTCTTGCATTGTCAACCATGCTGTCAAATAGGATGAGGGAGTCAAAGGGTTAAGTTTTTGCAGTTGGTGGATAGGGTGCGAAAGTCAAAGGATTGAAAAAGGCCAAAGTTTACGCCTTGACGATCGTTTTCGAAAGATGACCATGATTAGATAAGGCCCAAAATGTCACAATTTTTTTTTTCGTTCGTAGATATAATTAGGCGGTCCTGCCGCTTCAGAGGTAACAATTAATAGACACTCCTTGTTGATAGTGTCAGTGCGAGCGAGCTTCTTGTATTTACGTACACTCAATCCGTAGCGGAACACCATAACATCATCTCTTGGTATGGAACCTGCGCACACACAATCTGTACGCACATCATTTTTTTGTTTTGTTTTGTTTTGTTATCTCGGTTAGCACCAGGAAGTTAGCATCCGTCTCTTTGCCAATCTCTCCCTCGGGTTTTCTCAAAACTTGCTAACTCCAGATCAGGAAGTTGCACACACACACAGACAAGCACACACACACACAGACAAGCACACACACACAGACAAGCACACACACACAGACAAGCACACACACACACACACATACACACAAAGCAAGACGACATCTTTTCCCAATATCTTTTGTACAAAGAAAGAGAGAGAGAGAGAGAAAGAAAAAAAAGGAGGGGGGGGGGGGAGGAGGACAAATCAAAACAAAACACCACCACCAGGAAGACTTACCAGATCATAGGACGGTCACGTAGGAGAGCGTGTAAGCAAGCATGCACACAACAGGCCATTTCTGAAAAAGGAGGACAGAATATGACTTGACTTCATGCTGTTAGAGAGAGCCCTGAGCTATTGTAAGACTCACGTAATATGTAGTGCGCACAATGTCACTGAGGTCAAAATGTAACGTTTGATTTAGAAAAAAAAAACCCCACCTAAAAACAAACTAACAAACAAACAAACATATAAAAAAAGAAAAAAAAAAACACGTGTGTGTGTGTGAATGAACAAAATCTCTC
Organism: Monoplex corrugatus; assembly: GCA_030674185.1. Taxonomy (NCBI): domain Eukaryota; kingdom Metazoa; phylum Mollusca; class Gastropoda; order Littorinimorpha; family Ranellidae; genus Monoplex; species Monoplex corrugatus. Next base: position 36,447,016 of record JAPXFY010000015.1, read on the forward strand.
TCTGTCTGTCTGTCTGTCTGTCTGTCTGTCTCTCTCTCTCTCTCTGTGAGTGTGTTTCTGTGAGTGTGTGTGTGAACACGAACAAAGGTGTGTGTCTCTGTGTGTGTTTGTATGTGTGTGTGTGTATGTGTGTATATGTGTGTATGTGCGTGTATGTGCGTGTCAGAATTGGACGTGCTAACGAGAATGGCTTTGCGTTACGAGATGTGTTAAGCGTGTATTAGTATAAATAGATAAACAGCTTTTAGTAAATTAAAAAGAAAGACATAATCAAATATATGTATAACAATCAATGCCTGTACCTCAGAATTGAAGTTATGATACGTAATAAGTATAGTTGTAGCTAGTAATAGATCTAGTTTTCGTTCTATTTTTCCTTCATTTTTTTTTCTCAGGGAGCAGGGAGGTGGGGGGGGGGGGGGGGGGAAGACTTCGGGTTTCTTTTCCACATTCTCTTTCGTTTTCTTCGTTTTCGAACAAAAATTTGGTCACAAGTAGACATTTTATTTGTGTGTGTGTGTGTGTGAGAGAGAGAGGAGAGAGAGAGCAGGACGTGTTCAGAGTTGGCCAAGCCCTTTACAGACGTGTGTGTCTGTGTGTGAGTCAGCGTCTTTCTTCCTGTTATGCAAATTGGGTGACGTCACAACTGGTGGCGTTTATTACTGTCATTATTATTATCGATCGTTTCGATCCTTGCTCCCCGGTGCACCCATACCCGTAAAAGAGGATTGCTGTTTCATATAATCATGTGTCCTTGATTCTACCCATGCTCTCTGTATCCAAGCAGCCGGTTTTATTTTTCTGTCTGTCTTTCATTTTTTACCAGTTGCACGAAAGTTAGATTGAAAGAAAGAACGGGGAGAACATTTTCGTTTACTGTAACACGAATTTTGACAGCTTCTCATTTAGGAATTGTTTCGAATTTGTATTTCATGAGCACGCTTTGAAAAATTGGATACTTGTATAAAAGGAAGTGGGAAGAAGACACACGCACAGATTTTGTAAGCAACTCGCTTTTATCACAAGAAATATGCACAGCCAATATGAACAGGATGCATTATTTTACATGAAAAAAAAACCCCTCTTACATTCACAATGAATGTCATTTAAAGGACGTGTTTATAATCAGCTTCTACTTTTTGCAATCAGTAGCTTGAAGCGTGAAGCTTCTAGATCTAGTTTATTTACGTTGTTTTGCAAGTTCAATGCCCCAAGATTGCTCGACTTTAACACTTGGTGGAATAATTATTGGCATGAGAAAGAAAAGTATTACAGAGTTGGGAAGAGAATAGTGAGGATGGGTTAGAGAGAGAGAGAGAGAGGAGAGATTGGCCGGATTAAATTTTTATGTATGTTTGACCCACTAAAACCAGGTCACTGACACCGAAAAATATAAATCAGAAACGACCTAGTTTCTTTTCTTTTTTTTTCTTTTAAAGGGTTGGTAAAACGACTGGGTCAGGGGAGGTGAGTGTAACAGTCCCGCGACCTATGAATTGGGTCGCTGTTTACCACGTTGTTGCAAGCTCTCTCGTCCTTCCCAGGGGTAAAAAATAGGTTAGGGGGTGTGCTGAAACATTACCCAGTATTGGCAACAAAGAACGCGCTTCGCTCCGCGCGGTACCGCTAAACAAATAGCAGGGCATTGCCGTGGAACAGTAGGTGGGGCTAGAAATTAGGTCGGTCAAACAGCTCGCGCACAACTCTCGACGAATCCAGTCGCGCCATTCCGTCGTCTTTTGACGTAAGTGTGCTGCACTAGCGCGTGCGGGGTCAAACGCCTAACTCGTCCAGCCAATCACTGTTGTCGTTTCTCGATCGAAGCTCCGAGCGGAGCCGAAGATGGCCGAATGAAACCTGGTGAGGTCTTTGCACTTTAGTCAAGGTTTTTGTTCATGGAGGGCTGGATGAACCGGCGGCTATTTTTAGCCTGCGCCGCGTGCTCGCTCGCCTGACGCAAAATAGCTTCGTAGGTCAGTAGTCGGCTTCATTCACTGAGAGAACATCGTCGAGAGCGGACGTACAAATTTTTGAGCTCTGCGAAACTTCAGTAGTTTGGAAAACTTTGTTGGTTTTTCATCTGAAGCGAACTTTAGCGAAAAAGTTTGTGTTGATAAAGTCAAGTTGCTGTTTTTTTTTATTCAAAGTTTTTGGATTATTTCCCCCTCTTTGATGTGGAATTGAGAGTTTGGAAGTCGTGCTTACAGGGACTGCGTCTCAACTTTATTGAAATAAAAAACTCCGTTGTGTAGGAAGAGGTACTTGACTTTTATTCTGATTTCATGTCTCTTTTCAAAAGGCTTTTTTATATGTGTGTATTTATTTCTTTCTTTACTGAAATATTTTCCATTGCTTTTTTTTTTTATAAACATTTTTATTACGCTGATAAATTTAGCATTTGAATACTTTGTTCACTTTTTCAATCACATATACAAGTAGTTTGTTGTCTTTGTGTTTCTAAGTTGGTCACTGAAACTTTCTACCTCATGATAGGCAGTGTGAGATCTTAACAAATTTTAAGAAAGAATTAACAATAATTCGTTTGCATTTGGTTTGATTGATAGACATGTGTTTATTTTGTGGGTCTTGATACTTTTCGTTTCTATTTGATTGCATTTGATTTGATTGATAGGTTGTGTGTTTATTTTGTGCATCTCGATACCTTTCGTTTCATGCATATTTTTCATAGATCTAGTTTTTTGTTTTGTTTTGTTTGTTTTTACATATTTTCAGTCTTTCGTGGTAAGCTAATGTCTAGGCCTGAAGGCTGTATGTGCAATAGCGCTAGTGAGTCAAGTCTGTTGTTTGATTTCCCTAACAGTTGGTTGGTCATGTGTGTGTGATGACAGGTCCCCTGAAGGGAGTGTGTCGTGGATGGAGGTGCTGTACCGTAACCAGCCTGTTTTTGGTGCTCAGCCCGCTGCCATGGTGTACCCGTCTGCCAACTGCGCTAACCTCACCCCCCACATGTTCGCCAGCCCTTCCCAGGCCTACACCTGCTACTCCTTTGAAGCTAGCCCTTCAGCCACCTCCCCCAACCCCCCCTCCCGCACCCCAACGCCAGAGTACCCGGCCAGGTCCAGGAGCAACCAGGAGAGCATGATGAACCAGGGTACCACCCTCAAGTCGGTGCTGAGGGGTGAGGTTCCGGAAGCGTATTCCCATTTCTTGTCGTCGTCGTCGTCACCCTCCTCTAGTTCTGTTGTTGACTCTGTGCGCCACCCCAGTCCGCTGGGAAAGAGGAAGTCGCCCTTCGTGAAAGTGGAAGCTTCTTGTTCCCCGGCTTTTCTAGGAGGGGTGTCCACCACTGTCCTATCCCCACCCCCTGAAGACATGCAAACAGAGCCCATGGATCTCTCATTCAAGCGCCCATCATCCACCTCCTCTGAAGCCTCCTCACCTGCCTCATTCCACCACACCTTCCCTCCATCCCCTGCTGAAGACCACCAAGGACAGAGCAGCGAGTTCTCCTTGCTGAGAAACCTCCTGCAGGTGGGTAAGGTCCCGCAACCTTCCTCCTCCCCTTACTCCCAATCCTCCTCCGCCAGTGACAGAAGTTGTGATTCCCCATGCTCGGACTCTGGCTTTCCCGGCCGCCATTTGTGCGGGTCCACCCGCGTGACTCTGGCCAAGAAGAACATGTACCCCGTGTCGGCTCGGGTGTCGGACTGGTTGCTCAAAGTGGTGCAGTTCGCCCACTCCATCCAGTGCTTCAGAGAGGAGGTGAACCACAGCGATCAGCTCACTCTCATCCTCAACTCCTGGAGCCGGCTCCTTCTGCTCTTCATGGCTGAGAGCAACTTCCAGTTCGCTGTCACGCCTTTGAGGATGGATCCCGTGCCGTGTGACATGGACGGAGGCCCCTCCCCGGACGAGCCCACCATGAAGTCTGTGGAGACCATCCAGACCTTCATCCGCAAATGCCAGCATATGGGTGTGGAGTCTGACGAATACTACTACCTTCGCATGCTCGTCTTGTTTAATTCCAGTAAGTAGTCTTGTTTTGTTATGCTGGATAGTCTATTCTTTTCAGATCTCTAAGTCTGGGCTTTTTGTTGTTTTGATTTGTGTTTTGTTTGTTGTTATTATTTATTTGTTTACTTTTGATTGCTTAGTTTTGTTCATGTGTCTTTTGTGGGGTAATGCGTGTATTAGTCTGATTAATACATTTGTGTATTTCATTGTCTGTCTAATGTTTGTGTGTGTGTGTGTGTGTGTTGCTATTGTAGATCTTTTGTTCCGTTTGTTTCTCTGCCTTTGTCTCTTCCCTCTCTCTCAGTGTCCCCTACTCTCCCTTCCTCCCCCCTCACACACACACATACACACACACACACAACACACACACACTCTCTCTCTCTCTCTCTCTCTCTCTCTCTCACACCACGACCGCCTTCCACAAACATTACATCGCACAAGAAAAACGTTTCCGTTTTTCTGTTTCCCGTTTTGGTGGCAACCTTCACCGAAAATGGATTGACCTAGATTGTGACAGGCTTTGCTAAAGCCCTTTCTTGATTTACTCTCCCCTCCTTTTCCTCCTGTCTTCTTCCTCCCTTCTTTGTCTAGAGCTCCTCTCTCTCTCTCTCTCTCTCTCTCTCTCTCTCTCTCTCTTTGTGCTTCCCCACTCCCCTCGCTCTCATGCTCTCTTGTCTCTGGGATGCGAGTGCTGAGTGTGACACAAAGGCCTCAATTCATTGTACGCCTTACTGTTTAACTGCGAAGGCCTTGTAAGTTTTGACCACCTGTGTAGGCCTATATATGGGCCTACTATGTACATTATCAAAACTGACATATGTTTCAGTAAAATATAAAAATAGAAGTAGGTCGCGCATTTAATGTAACAAGACAGGCGACTGACTAAGGCCAATTAGCGAAAATTTGCGTCTTTTAAATACGCCTTTTATTGTTGCTTTTGGTTTTCTGATTCATAGGCCTTCTTCCTTGAACGCTGGTAGTCAGGGCAGGATAGTTGGACCCGGAAAAGATTAATTTTTGTAACGCGTGTAGGAAAGCTTTTATTTTTTGTAATGTGCAGAGTGCTTGTTCGAGATCAAAAATATCAAGCAGCATCTGAGAGCAATAATCGTACTATCATACGAATCAAAGAGTGAATAATTGATTGAATAATGGTGCAGTTTAAATTAGTCTCGAAGAGTTGTAGTTTAGTTGTCTCGGGTTAGAGAAGAGAGAAATAGTGTCGGGCAAAGGAGATAAAAAAAAAAGGGGTTTTTCCCTTGTCCTGACTTGTTGAAAGCGCCAAGGAAGACGCCATTTCGCCTGCCCCCTCCTCACCTCTCTCTCTCTCTCTCTAGATTACGTATGTGCGCCAGGGTTGCTAAAGCCATTGTCTTTCTCTGTCTGTCTGTCACTTTATCTGTCTGTCTCGTAGTCTGAAAGATCTTGTCTTTGCTCTGTATATCTCTGTGCTTCAGTCTTGTCTGAGCCATTCTTGGTTTCGTCTTTCGTTGGTCGTGCTCTGTCTCTCCTTCCCTCCCTCCCTCTCCCTTCTCTCTCTCTCATCATCATGTCCTTCAAACTCTCATGCTTGGCTGACAATGCCCTCTCTCTCCCTAAAATCTCCGTTGGGGCCAGTCATACAGTCAGTGACCTGGGTCCAGGGCCGAACAGGGAAGGGGTAGAGGGTCAAAAGGTGAAAGGTCGGCCAGGCCGGACAAGCACACCACTGACAGGTCAAGGCGGTCAGTTTAGGGAGGTAGGGAGAGGATGAAGAAAGGGGGAAGGGTGACCACCACCATTGGCCTTCACATACCCCTAAAAGGTGGGGTAGGGGGAAGAGGGTTCAATTCGGGTCGGTTATGGTGGAGTCAGGGATAGGAGAGGGGGGGGGGGGGGAATACAAGTCAAATGTGTGTTCGGAAATACGAAAGAAAAAGAGGGGTAGAGGCTAAAAGTCGGGACGACGGGTGTATTGTCCGTTCAGGGTCATCCTCCCTCTCCGTCTTTTCATTTTATTCATCGTCTTATGTTCTCTATCCCCTCCTTCTCCAAACTTCTCTTTCTTCTTTCTTCTGACCTCAGCTCCCCTCTGCAGCCGAGGTGGGGATTGCTATGGAGCAAAGAGAGTATTGTGTAGGAGAAGACAAAACACTGAATACTTCCTCTTCCGAGAGAGAGAGGAGAGAGAGAGAGAGAGAGAGAGAAGTATAAGACTGGGGAGAAGGGGAGAGAGTCTTTGGTAAGGTAAAGATTTTTAGCGGACAAATGAACTTGAACATCTACCTTTGGCTAGTCAGTCTACAATTGCTTAAAAACAAACAAACAAACGAAAAACAAGGTGCATCCGGCAAAAGAACCAAAATGAGAAAGAAAAGGGATGAACAGTATATCTTTAGACAGTTGGAAATCGTATAATGATAGAGGCCATGGTAATAAGTATATTTTCTGTGTGAAACTGTTAACACAGTAACAACATTACCAGTGATTTTGTTCTGTCAGGTCTTCTGTGTTCGTGGCACAGTTTATGAAGCCATTGTTGCAGGAAAAGCTCTCCATTCGAAGCATGCGTCAGCTTCTGATAAATAATGGAACGTATGAACTACCATTTGTTCCGGGGAAGTAGTTTTCAGAAATGTGTCAGGATGGTGTGTATGATGGTCGCTATAGGAGTCGCTAACCTGGGGTGTGTAACAACTAGCGAAGAAAGAAAACGTTGTAAATGTGCCAGAGGTCGCCATGATTGTGCCGGGGGAGGGGAGAGGGCGGTAAGGTGGGGGAAATTCGAGAAGAGTAGACTGACATGATAAAGTTTTACAAACAACATTTACATAACTCCACGCGCGGCGTCTTATGAAAAGACGCCGCATCATGACCGGCTGTATTGTTTTCGCAGCGTAATGTCAAGGCAACGAAAACGAAGGACGTCTGCGCAATTTTTTATGCGTCAAATTTCCTTGAATTTTGTTTTTTCCCCTTGCAGTAATAAGCGTACCGGCTATCGTTATGTATCTAGTTTTATAACGTTTTAAGCCTATCAAGTTTCGTGGCATTTCATTAAAAAGACGAGTTTTCGTTGAAATTTCGTGATGTTTCGATGATTAGAGAGAATCTGACGTTTGGGGAGGAGAATGAAATTGGTGCTCATCTTGTGTCTAGTTCGGTGCTGCACAAAACGTGCGATCGATCATGCCGCCGACATCGCCGCCGCCGTCTGTTAGATCCGCGAGCGAGGCGCGTGCGAGCGAGTGTGTGAAGCCACCAACGTCACCACCACCGCCATCTCCGCGACTTGTGTTGTTTTGCCGCTGCCTAGATCACGTCGACATTCTGTCGTATTTTTGAGCCGAGAAGCCGTCGACTGCGGCTGTAATGTGTGCTATTTTCGTTCTGGCCAGAGCGGAAGCCAAGGGCAAGTTCGGGATGAGGGGGATTCTTTTTTATCTGTTGACGCGATCTTGAGGTGATCTGTGCGGACCAGAATAAAAAGCATGATAAAGCTGCTGGCGGAACAAACAGGAAAAGGGAGGTTGATACTGTGAAACAACTTAATACAGGGGGAATGACCGGTGGAGACACGAAAGTCTTACGAAAGTTTAAGACGAAATGACTGAACCAGGCGCGTCTGGTGAAAAGCTAAAGTGGTAAACTGTCGTAAAATAAATCACCGTCTCCGTCGCTCCATCCCTGTCCCAATCCTTTAACACTCCCCCCCCCCCCCCAGTCCCTTTTTTTTTTAAAACACTCATTCTGTACAGATTTACACGTTACCTCCGTTTGATAACGAAAAGATTCTGTCCAGGTAATATATTGAAAGATTCTGCCCAGATATGAAGTCTGAAATTATAGCCTAATAACAACTATTGAGCTGCCTTTCATATGTAAGAGGAGAGAGAACAATCTCCTTGAATTTTATTGTCCAGAAACCGGGCCGGGGCCACGAAATGCGCAGCAGTAAACGTGTCAGCCGACTGCGTTTTATTTTTCCCGGAATTGAGCATTTTATCCTAGAAATTTGCGCTGTGCTGCTCTTGGGCTTGGTAGGAAAATCGTTACGGTGCAGTTATGTATCAGACCGGGTTCCCCTCCCCCCACCCCAAAGGTCTCTCTTCGCTACCGCACCTACCCTGATTAAGCACTTGAATTTATTGGACTGCTGTTTTTTCAGTCTTCTCTGCAAATCCTGGTCAAGGTCATTTTCTGCTCTGTCTGTCTGTCTGTCTCTCTCTGTCTTCTGTGTCTGTTCTCTCTCTCTGTCTTCTGTGTCTGTCTCTCTCTGTCTCTGCCTTCTCTCTCTGTCTCTGTCTCTCTGTCCGTCTGTCTTTCTCTCTCTCTCTTTGTCTGTCTCTGTCTCTGTGACATTTTCAGCTCGCGTTCTCTGTTTTGTGCGTATAAGTGAGAAAAACAGGGAGAGAACGGGTGTATATATGGATCTGATACTCAGCTTTTCTTAAATCCTTTAACGCGAGGACAGTAACCGATATTTATAACCTCGTAGAAATCCTTCACCGGTTAAGTCCTTGAAGCATGACAGGAAAGAGCCGTACCTTGAACATTTATTTGAATGATAAGTATGCAGGCTTCCCAGGTGACTGACCTCAGGTCGATAGGTAGTGTAAGGGCTGCCCAGGTGACTGACCTCACTCACCGATATTATTACAACTTAACCCTTTTCACTCCTGTGGCAGGAAGCTGGCGGCGGGTAGGCTGAGGCTGTGAGAGGGTTAAACCTCGTCTATTGTGGACCAGAAATAAGCGCATATATTTAGCCTTTCATAGATCCACCTCTTCGGTGGTTATGGGCAGTATAATTGACAGGAATAAGTTCAGGGGTGAACGATCTATATGACATATAGACGAGGGATTCCCTTGTTTATCAGTTTGAAGTAATAGCATATTAGAGTTCTGTGAATGACCTGTGTAAAGCAGGTGACTTACCTTTTTTTTCTTTTTGTCTTTAATGTAGACTACTGCTACAGAATAAGACAGTAAATTAGCAAGTTTAATTTTTCAGCCAGTGTAATTGTTTTTATCTGTATACAGAACGTAGGCCTATGTTTCAGCCTAGGAAGAAATTTTTTCTTATTCTGTGTAGACTAGAAAAAAAAAAAAGACCTATCCACGTAGACAGGCCAGGGGGCATAACAAGTTTTTTAAGCGAATAACATGCCTGGAAGGCATCGGTCGTGACTGATGCATCTAGACAAGACTAGTAAATGAACGATCGAAACTAGGCAGGCATACGGCGTGAAGGCTGGCTGGGTCAGTGACCTAGCTAGCGTGTTCGACTAGGTGAAGGACCGATCTCCTTTGACATAAACGGCCGTATATTATAAAGTGAGTGAACCTTAGCTTGTAGACTAGAATGGGGCGAACGCCCTGCAGATATGGCATAAGCCTGTATAAGCGATCTGCAGGCCAGGCAGGCAGGCAGGCTGTAAGTGAATGGCACTAGTAGAGGGGGGGGGGGGGGGTGAATGACCCCCGTTGTTTCAAAACAAGAGAGACGAGGTGGTCGAACTCCAAGCGAAGAACCTGGGTTGTCCCTCGGACCGATAAACGAGGTCGTTTCAAGTGAATGACCTTTCTTAGGTCATATGCTAATGAGGGTGGGTCATAACGCTATTGTGCTGTTCGAGGGGAGGGGGATAATCTTAGTTTGCGGTTGATCAGCGTAAAAAATCAAAGTCAATGAGATGCTGTCGTTTCGTCTGCCACACCAAGTGTGTGACGTCACTTAGGAACGCGATAACTGTGGTGTTAAGGCGAATGACCTGTGTAAGTAGCCGACTTACCAAAAGTCTGTGGAACGTATATATCTGGTGGTTCAACTGCCCGTACAAGTGCAAAAGGCTGACCATTACCAGAACGAGCCTCCACTACAGGTGAATGACCAGTGTGGGGCAGTCGTCGTCGACACGTAATTTAGGTAAAGAAGAAGACATGTATAGGGAACATACCTACCCTCGAAGGTGATTGGCATGTTATCTAAGGGGATGACGGCCGGGCCGGCTAGGCTTGTTTGAGAGGTGAATAACTTCTTTGGCTTGGGGTGAACAACCTCTGTCTCTTGTCTGACTCTCCGTGTCTGAGTCTAGCGCACATCACATCAACATGAAGTCATCGTTCGTTAACAACCACACTGGCAGGCTGGGGCTGAGAGCTCATGCGTGCGTGCGTGTGCGTGTGTGTGGCGCGCGCGAGACGAACCTGCACGTGACAAGATGGTCACGACGTTGGTGATGATTGTGACTGGTTGATGGACAGAAGATGTTGAACAGGATTATCCTTTCGCATGTTGTTATTGTTGTTGTTGTTGATGATGGTTATGAGGGTGTTGATGCGAGATTGTTTGTCGTGTGATGGAGCAAAACACTAACAGCGACTGATTGGCTTCGAGCGTTTCGCGAGAGATGATGATTCTTAAGGCACTTGAACTAAGAGTTAGCTGCCAACTTGGCACCAGGATTACATTGTACCTCGAGTACACGAACAGGAAAACCACGCGGCCAATTTGATAAGTAGCAACAACAACAATAAGAATAAGAATAATAAATAATAACAATAAAGGATAAAAGATTCCGAAGTATTTCAGTGGAGTAGGAAACCTTACAAATGGAAGACTTACCACTAGCGAATGTCGACGACTCAAAAGAGGTACTTTGAATCGGTGTAATTTTCGAAAGCCACTTAGACTGGAGAAAGGACTAAAACAGATACAGTAAACAAAAGGATTAAAGAACCAAAGAATACTTTTTTTTTTCCTCCATTTTTTCGTGGCTTAATATCATTTTGATGCTTGGAACAACAAACGAGTCAAAGCTGAATCGAATCTAGGCTCGTTGCAGGCTGACGAGAACGGTTGATAAATAAAAAGAGGAAAAAGTGAAGGCGGGAGGAGGAGAGAGGGCAGAGTGGGGTAGGGGAGGGTATTGTCAGTGCATGGTCTGTCACAGGGGTGGGGGGGGGGGGGGAGAGTGCGCGAGGGCCATGCAGCCTCCAAGCGGTGGTGAGGACATCCACTCTGCTGTCGTGAGGTCGTCGACCTCTCTGATGGTGCGCCGTTTGTGCGTGTGTGTGCGTGTGTGTGTGTGCGTGTGCGTGGATGTGTTTTTGCGCGCGCGCGACCAACACTTGAGAGAGGGAGATTGAGGGAGAGAAAAGGAGAGACTCAGAGAGGCATTGGCAGTTAGGGTATTAAGAGACAGACTGACAGATTTAAAAAAAAAAGAAGGCGAGAGAATGCTAGTCTCTTTGGTTGGTGTCTCTTTGCTATTAGACTGCTACTGATCTCTCGATACCAACTGCCACATGGTGGGGCGGGGTTTGGGGTTGGAGATGTGAGGGATGATGGGGTGGGGGATAGGGAACGACCAATGCTTGAGTTTAGTGACCGTAGAGCTTTTTTAGAGACTGTGCGACCTCCACCTCTTGTTGTTTTTCTTCCCCCTCGCCCACACCTTTTTTCTTTCTTTCAGTGATACTGCTGAACTTAAAAAAAAAGTTTTATTTATTTATTTGTTTGTTTGTTTGTTTGTTTTCCCGTGCATATTGAAAGGCTTTCAGCTGTTCTGGTTGAACTCCAATGAACTTTGCAGTTGCACTTTCGAGTTGTACATATCGTTCTCCCTAGCGCTTTTACCCCCCCAACCCACAACCCCACCCGCCACCCCCGTCCCGCGCGCTCTCACATTGCTCAGGTTACACACACACACAGCACTGGCATACACCTTACACACACACACACACACATACACACACACACACACACACACACACACACACACCACACACACACACACACACACACACACACACACACACACACACACACACACACACACACACACACACACACCTTGCAACACTACCACTATCGTCTGCATATTAAACGGGTGATTAACCGAGAAAAACGGCCGGTCACGTGACCTTGTTGAAGTTTATATATAAATAGGTACGACAACGGCAATGAGGGCATTGACCTCCCCATGTGGCAGCAGCTACTTTCGAAACACACATAAATTGGCTGAGGAAAAAAAAATGTTTTACTTTTTGGATTATAATGCGTTTACCGTTTACACGTAATGATGATACGATTAAACGTGCACGCGCACGTGTGCTTTGTGTTTGTGCCTGTGGGTGTGTGCGCTGGCCTGGCCTGGCCTTTCACACTGGAAAAGCGACAGCGACATCAGTTATTTGCATGAAGGTTGATCTTGTCTTTAAGCCACTAGTTAGGCTGTTTGTACGCTTTTTTCCTGATAGATGTTTATTTGGAACTTTGAAAACACACATACACACAGCTAGTACAGGCAGACACACACACACACACACACACACACACACACACACACACACACACACACACACACACACACACACACACACACACACACACACACACACACACACACACACCAGCAACATCCTGCTAATACTGTTGAAAAGAATAGTGTTGAAAAAAAGACGAACAACAGCAACAACGAAGCCAAAACCATCAGTATATTACGGTAATTTGGAAATTATACGGTGCGAAGAACTTTAAGCCAGTGAAGAGGTTGCTTGCTTGGCTGTCGATAATAATGAAACCTTATATGACACGCAGTGTGTTTATTGTCTATTAAAACACATTTACGTAACGCACAAGGTTCAAGTTGTTCAGCAACCATTTGCTCCCTCCCATCCGTCACCCCCCCCTTTCTCTCTCTTCCCCCCCCCCCCTCCCCAACCTCACTGCGTTTATCACCTGTTTCTATTCCGATCCCTGTGTGGGAACGCGGATTGAGCGAGTGCACTCTGTTATTCCTGGCTTGTTTCTACAGAGCTTCGGGTTCGACCACCATTGTTTTTATATCGTTTACCAAGGATAGTTCGTGACAGTGTGTCGGGGATGGAGGAGGGTTGGGTTGGATAGAGTCTGGCATGTGAGAGGTTAGGGGGGAAGGATACTTGATTTTATTTTTGATTATTTATTTATTATTTATTATTTATTTGTTTATTTATTTATTTATTTTCGTTTCTTTCTTTTCTTTTATTTTGTTTATTTATTTATTTGCGAAGGGGGTAGGAGGAGAAGCCAGTGGGCGACCAGAAGAGACGAACAACACACACACACACACACAACAACACACACACACACACACAACACACACACACACCAACACACACACAACACACACACACAACGCACAGAGTCCATACCTCAGCTGTCCAGCGCAAACGTTGTCTTCCCTTTTCCGGCTGTTTGTTTTGTGTTTGGGCCAGCTGTCTGGGGGGCTGGAGCGGGCGGTCAAATAGAAGAAGGGGGACATTTTGACCGTTTGGGATGTTTTTTGTTTTGTGTTGCTTTGTTTCTGGTCTTGTTCTGTGGTCTTGTTCTGTTTCCTCCCCGCCCTCCCGTTACGGGAAGTTTGCTGTTCCATTTTGGGTTTTTGACCGTTTCTGTCCTCTCTTACTCTGTGTGTGTATGTGGGGTGTGTGTGTGTGTGTTGTGGGTGTGGGTGTGTGTGTGTGTATATATATATATGTGTGTGTGTGTGTGTGTGTGTTTTGCTAGCTGTTTGTGTGTGTGTGTTTTGCTAGCTGTTGTTCTGAGATATTGCCTTTGTATAGGTTCGCAAGAGATTGGATTTGCAAGAGAAAAAGAACATTAATAGTTCACTTCTTTGATTAACTTGCTTTTTTTGTTTTTTGTTACCAATATTACTAACCCACTTGCACATAGTTTAATGCGATTTGTTTCCATTAACATGATATCAGGTGTGAATGCATTCATACTTGATGGTGTTTCTCTCTCTCTCTCTCTCTCTCTCTCTCTCACCCTCCCTCTCTCTCTCTCTCTCTCTCCCCACCCTCCCTCCTCTCTCTCTCTCTCTCTCTCTCTCTCTCAAGTCTCTCATAATCCTGCGTGGTGTACTCAAAACCAGTGTCTCTCTGTGTGTTTTCAGGTTACGTGGGACTGAGCGAGCCTGGCAAAGTAGACAGCTTCAACTCGCAGATCCAGCAGTCCTTGCAACAGCACGTGCAGACCGCGCGACCCAACGACATCATGCACTACTCGCGCCTGCTGATGTGCCTCCCCTCCCTCTACGGCATCAGCGCCAAGATGGTGGAGCGGCTGTTCTGCAAGCACATCGATAACAGCAACGCCGTCAACGACATGGAGGTGTTGCTGAAGGAACTCCTGCAGAACGTGGGCAGGTGAAGGGACAAGGACGGAAGGCAGATCTGGTCGTGAACTACTACTACTACAACAACGTCTTGGGTCTGGATCGAAGAGGACTTATTGGGAGTTCTTCTTCGTCCTTGTCTGGAGGACTTGAGAGTTACATCTTTGGAGGACTTGGCGATTCTTCTTTGTCAGACCTTGTGGACAGATGAAGATCTGCAGAGCTGCGTGAAGAACTTTTGGGTCAGGACTTGCAACTCTTTGTCGTTGGCGTGTTCGTTCGGTGGCAGGCAAACATGGCGTCAGAGTAACGTAAGGGTTTGGCGACAAGTGACTCTGAGGAGTTCGACTCAGTTGCAGAAGAGGTAAAACAAGCTGCGCCGGTGCTGGCGCTAGGCTGATGAGGACTGGTGGGGTCGTCACGTCAGACTTTGACACTGGTGACATGGTCATGTCAGATTTTGAGGCATGTCAGATGTGCTGATGAACTTCCCACTGAAGAGGATTCTTTCTCCCGTGTCAGGACTTTTTCATGAGGTCTCTGGCTGAGGCAGCCTGCCGAAGGGAAAAGGAGGAACTGGGATAATTAATACTCCTGAGAGACTGGAACGTCTCTCATCGAGGATGCTGAGACTTTGCGAGTGATGATTGAGGGTGTGAGAGGCATGAAGGGAGGGTTATCTTCTCATTCTTTGCTGTAAAGAAAAAAAGGCGGGAAAAGGAAACTGATGTCTTTTCTCATAGCAATTTTAAAGAATCTCTTTCATCTCTGAGTGTTTCACTCTGATACATGTATCCATTTTAGTCTGATTTGTGTTTGGTAAAGGACAGGCGATCGAGAACACACAACAGGAAGTATTTACCTTGAATCAGTAAGGAACAGACCTGTATTTGAGACATGTGGAAAAAAAGATCACTTTTGGTGAGAAGGAATAATGATAAGACAGTGGCTGAAAACGGTGATGTCACGACGTTATTTTAGTTTTGTCACATTATGCTGCTTGTATCAATAATAGTTATATGTTTTTCTTCATCATTGCATCCCGATCAATATGAAATGACATATCAACTTTAAAAATCCTCGCAGTTTTTGTTCAGTCTTACAGTAAATGGGATGCCTTTGATGATGTTTCCAAGCGATTTTAGTTTCGTTTGGAACGCTGATTTCCCTACCTTATTGTATTAGTTTGTTTCTCTATTTGTTTTTTTTTCCCACTGTATGAAATAGTGTGAGAAGCTGTACACTGAAATATTGTTAGAGTATATACATACTTTAGAAATAATAAAAACACTTCTTGCTAACTTGCTGAATTTACTTCTAGCAGTTTCAGTTCGTCCATGAATAGTGTACAACACAGACTTATTTAGTCATTTTCAAACAGTTTGTTTTTGTGGGGGTGTATTTTCCCAAAATGAACCATGAGGAATAGCTCAGTTTTGTTAAGTTTTATGAAGATGCCAGAAGGGAATTCTTTCCATTCTGAAGGGAGAAGGTAAACGGGTGGGCACATGTGATTGAGGAGGGGAAGGGATGAGAGGACGAGCAGATGGGGACGGGGGGGGGGGGGGGGGAGAGAGGGTGACTGTTGAATGCTGCTTCATCTTGCCATGTGTATAATGCTGAAGACGTCATGTACAGACACGCATGGCGTGTTTACTACTCATGATATGGTTACAAACGCTGTGAATGAAGATCATGATGTTAAATTATTATTGAATGTTTTGTTATCATGTAATTTGTTGATATATATCGAAAATCGTCTCCTTTTGCCTGTTACATTGCCATTGTCGTCCTTCCTCCCCTGTACTCCTCCCCCCCCCCGTCTATGCCTCTTCCCTTCCTACCTACTACCACTGGACGCATTTTTATATTTGATAATGATGATATAACTAATGTCAACGATATGCATACTTCCCAACCACACACTCTGCTGTCTCTTCTTATTTCCCAGTTTTCTGGCTTTTCTTTGACCTCTTCTGCCAGTCTCTGGACCAAATCTGGAACCCTCATGACCTCTGTACTGAATGACTATCTGTTCCAAATTAAAATCCCTCCATCATGTATTATTATTATTACGATGAATACCTTCCAGGTGTTCTTATGTAGGAATGACTTGACTATCTGTTCCAACTTCACATGAAAACCCCAGCATCATGTATCATTATTATGAATACCTTGCACCTCTTCTTACGTAGGTACGGTTCTACTTCATTCCATGCTCACCAAAGTTTCCACTGCTGGTTGATTGGTTCTTTTAGACAGGATTGGTAGGGGCGGGGTATATGGAAACCTCAGTGTTTTGCTGATAAAAAGTGCAACAGCAATCAATAATGCAAAAGTCTAGAAATAGAGCTAATGTCACACAATATTTCGTAAGACATTAACAACCTTTGCTCTTACTTTGTGGCACAATTTGCCTTCAGTTACTTCCGTGGAGGTGTTCATTTTGAAATCACTTCATTTTCCACTAAGTTATTTCCAAAAGACTTGCATGGATGTGACAACGGAAAGCATTTTGCACACATGTCTTTTCATTTGATCAAGTCATTCAGACAACATCTTTCCCCCCCTCGTATCAACCATTCAGTCACACCGGAGTCCAAAGCGTAATGTGATTTTCTACTGACCGACGACAGATTTATTATGCATCAAGTCTTATGTTTATGCATTCATAACAAGATTTTTTAAAGAAAAAAACTTACTTGAGCGCAAACTGAATGAAACATGACATGGCAAGAGAGTGCGCGTGAATGTGAGAGTTTTCAATATGACCTGTTCCTGTAGAGTGGTCTGGTTAGACTAAGTGGGATGGGGTTTTGGTGGGGGGGGGGGGGGGGGTGTTGTGGAACTTATCAAGAAGTCCGGCCACTCACGCTTGCCTGTGACCAAATAGTATGTTATTTGTTTGGGGGGGACTGGAACGGAGATCGGCTGGATCACACGAGACTGAATAAGTTGACATATGGAGTACATAAGAGAGAGAGATGTTTTTTCATTTGAAGTGATGTACATAGATGACAACAAGATTAATGCTCTGCGAAAACGTGATGGATAGTAATTTATTTGTACGTCTGTCAGTGTGCTTGAGTACTGATGATGATGCTATTGATGACGATGAGGCATGATTAATTTATTTATTATTCCTTGTTCCGATGATGTTTGTGGTGGTGCTTGTTGGAAAGGCCACAGAATGTGGATATTTCAATGTTTTTGTAGTCAGTTGGGTAGTGTAATTTATTGGTGAATAAATTATTGAATATGACTGGATGGTTTTGATCTTATATTTCATGTTAGTGTGTGTAAGCTCTGTGTGGGTGTGGTTTTCTGTCTCTGTTTTCTATTTGTCTGTCTGTCTCTCTCTTTCTCGAGTGTGTGTGTGTGTGTGTGTGTGGTGTGTGTGTGTGTGTGTGTGTGTGTGTGTGTGTGTGTGTGTGTGTGTGTGTGTGTGTGTGATTTGAATGATAGATGGTGTGCGAACTGAAAGATATGCCAGGAAAGCAAAATCAAGAATATTCTCTATCTCCGACCCTCACTCTTTTTCTCACTAACACTACACCACACAACACAGCGCAAACACACGCATACATGCTTCTTCATGAAGACAAACATATACACACGTGCATGCATACACACACACACACACACACACACACACAAACACACAAACACACACAAACACACATATACACACACAATGCATGAAAATCGACTTCGCTCAGACGTAAACTGATCTCTCCCAATATACCACAGGATCTATGCCAACTGGACACAGCAGATGCATGTTTCAGTCTGCATCACATATTCTCTACCTCGAACATAAGACCGAAGTGTATACTGTATGGAACAATATCAACGCCATAGTGGACCCTTGATACGGATCTGCTGATAACGGTGAATCAACGCAAGCTTAAAAGTCTTGGGTCACGTCAACCATCATCCACCCAACCGTCCATGACCATCTTACAGGATATCCTGGAAAGAAGCCATCACAGAGGTCGACAGAGAGATAGATTGAATTACAGTCTGGAGCAACCTCAGCAAACGCCTAAAACTGTTTCTGCATCCCAGAGCCAGAAATGGCAGATACTGTCTGTTTTGTTTCATCACTGCCCAACACTCCAGCCCCAACGACAACGCTGGTTACGGGATAATGATTAACCCGTTGAATCCCGCACCCTGTCCTCCAGCATCCTGCATTGTCAACCACGCTAGCAAAGCAAAAACTTAACCCTTTGACTCCCTCACTCTATCCTCCAGCTTCCAGGAAGCTGGTGGATGGAGTGAGGGAATCAAAGGGTTAAGTTTTTGCAGTTGGTGGATAGGGTGCGGGAATCAAAGGGCGAACACTCACACAGAGACCATATCCTTCAGCCACCACGACAGACGATCTTCTCAAATACTTTCATGTTATGCACACCAGACACACTATACACAGACCTGCCAATGTCCGACAGTGATGGGGCTTGTAACGTACGTTATGACAAAGTCATCTGGTGAACAAAAAGGATGTCTTCAATAATTATCTTAAACAGTAAATGTCGTGTCACTTTGAAACTTACTCACTTCTGGGTGAATTATTCGGAGTTCTCTTACGAAATTATGTGCTAATAGTGTGACGAAGTCATGGTGATCAGTAAAAAACATGAAATCTCCTCATGCAAAATAACAGCAAATGGCACAACCTTGACACAGGTTAATAAGTTCAAATACCTGGGAACGGTCATTTCATCAGACGGCAGATGCACATCAGAAATAGCCGGCAGAATCGGCCAAGCCAAAACATCATTCAAGAAGATGACAAGCATTCTTACCAACAAATGCCTATCAATTAACATCAGAAAGAGAGTCCTTGAATGTTATATACAACCAATACTGTTGTACGGATGCGAGGCGTGGACAGTCAGCAAGCAAAGCCAGAGCAAGATTGAGGCAGCCGAGATGTGGTTTCTAAGAAGAATGTTGAGAGTTCCATGGACAGCAAAGAAAACAAACGAGACAGTCTTGATGGAGGCAGACACAAGTAGATCACTCATAAGGAAGATTAGGAAAAGACAGGCAACATTTATAAGCCATTTTATGAGGAAAGGGGATTTGGAGCACCTGGTCACAACGGGAAAGCTGGAGGGAAAGAGAGCACCGGGTAGACCCAGGGAGAGAATGCTGGACGGACTTGCAGAGTGGTTGGGGATGAGGAGGGTGGGGGAGATGCTGGAGGCAACGAGAGATAGAGATGGTTGGAAGTCCATGATCGCCAACGCCATGCGGCAGGGCACCTGATGATGATGATGAGTGTGACGTTATTCAATAGGACGCCACGTTGGGTACAATCATTCCGAGAACAGCGGCTGGCATTTTACACACACACACACACACACACACACCACACACACACCACACACACACACACACACACACACACACAACATACACACACACACACACACACACACAACACACACACACACGCGCACACACAACCACACACACACACACACACACAATCTTGTGAAAAAATCCAATCCAATTCAGTAAACTATGTGATGGTCATTCTTCATCCGCAAACTGTCACCAGTGGGACGAAGATGGCCATCCCACTACCGACCGAATTCTATTCATTAGGCGTAGCTTTACCCAGAAAACGATCACAATAGCCGTTAGTTTGGTCACACGTTTGCTTCTATTCCCACCAATTTTTCAGCATTTTCAAAGATGTCATGAAACATGATATATCCTGCACCAAACGTCACAGAACGCCGTTTTTAAAGAAACGCACAGTGACTACCCACGTGTGGCCATTAACCATACAGATCTAACGCCACCAACGACAATGGAGAAATACGAGCCGTCCTATATAATACAAACACAGGAATAACACTTTCCAGAAAATGATCACAATACGAAAAGAAAAAAAAATCGCTATTTTGGATCTTTTTCGCCAAACTCATTTCTGCCACTGACGTGCATCCTGATGAAATGCATAAGCTTCGACACACGTGTCGAGACCAGGCACACAGAGAGAACCAAATGGTTTCCTTCAGAACGTGACAATCTCATTGATGGATATGTCTCATTTCTGGGGGACTATCATAATTAGGCTTGAACGTGATCATTTCATCTGGGAGAAAATCTAATGTTTCCAACAGGCTATTTCAAGTAAAAAAGAGTCCAGATGTATTCCTACTCTTTCTCTCCTTTAGTTTGAATTTTTTTCTCTTTTCTCTCTCAGACTTTGTCAAATCAAATTTGATTGGAGGATTATAGGCTTCTCTTCCTGTTTTCACCTGCTATTCAGCAAATACATCAATATATATATATATATATATATATATATATATATATATATATATATATATATCATACACACACACGCACCTACATGCAAGTATATATTTATGCATAAAGATCGGATTACCAGATTTGTCTTTGACTGGAGTACACTGCCACTTGCACACCCATCTGTAAATGATTATCTTTCTTTCTCAAAGGACGGGGAAGAAAGGCTATAGAAATGAGATGAAATAAATTGTATTGCAACTTCGAGAGAAGTTGAGGTTTAACATCTAGCTCCCGACCATCGTCAGGTTTTGGAAAACCCTCATACCAGTCCATCTATCCATCCATTCATACACGTGCACATGAACAATGGAGTCTCCCGTTTATCCTATGGATGAGCAGGTACACTGGACCTTTATTATCTTGTTTGGGTCTTCATATGGGAATACAAGATCATTCCTGGAGGCACACTTTCTTCCTGAGGATGTTGCATGGAAAGAGGTCCTACAGAGTGGGGATCTGCCTCCGTCGGTCCCTCGTCTGTGGAATATCAATTCTTCTGCACTATTCAAATGTGAATGTGCCTGCGTACATTGCTGTCGCTAGTCAGCTGTTGCTGGCAAACCTTTATCTGGCTAAGACTGATCGTAAGGTTGAAGCATTTACAGACCTACAGCAAATAGGTCAGTGACACGTTGGATGCCCTCATGCGAGTGTGCAGAGCAGCTTTGAATACTTTGGACAGCGGAACTTAATGTACCTACCGCTGTCAAGCCTTTGAATACATCGATCAGCATTGCTGCAGAAGACTGGAGAAGGGTGTGAACGTCTGAAAACTTCCCTGTTTTACTCCGTTCTGCACTGGAAAGAGTTCCAATGCCTTCCTATTCTCTTGCACCCTGGCCAGATACGATTTGTGGTAGGAAGCTATCAGCGAAACAAGCTTCTGAGGGCAACCAACTTTCGTAGTATCTCAAATGGGCCCTTTCCGGATCATGATGTCAAATGCTTTATTCAGATCTACAAACACCATGTGGACTCACGGTTTTGTTCACGGCACTCTCTTGCAATAGGAGCATAGCAAACACCATGTCACTTTTATCTCTTTCACCACAAAAGCCACACTGAAACTCAGGCGAAATAGGCTCTGCTACATGGATGATAACTCTGTTAAGATGATTCTGGCAAGGATCTTTACTGAAATGCACAGAAAGTACATGTCACGGTGACTGTCATGCAAAGTCTTATCACCCTTCTTCTTGTAAATGTGGATGATTTTTAAAGCCTTAAGGAACCTCTTCTCCTGTTTGCCTTCTCAAGCATGGCTTGCGTGAGATCTTTGGTCATATCGGGAAGGACCGGTAGGTCTGTCAGAGATTCCTTTACTGGCAACTGGGGAATAACGTCATGAGGACCTTCGATACTGACGACTCCTTGCTCAGCAGTGTGTTAAAATGCACAGCCCAGCGTGATAAAATGTCAGTTTTTTTTTCTCTCAGCTGAGTAGGTTGATCAGACATACAAACTGGTGTTGAGCCAGAAGACTCCGGGCCGTTCACTGCGCGTAAGTCATCATGCAGTGACTTCATTTCGTGACATCAATCCAGGCTGGTGTGCTTCAAACTTTCGTTCCCACCGTTGGTTTTTCATCTGCTGCTGTTTTTGTTGGATAAGCGCCGCATGTTTGCTGGTATTTTTTCTTTCTCTTCTCACAGGCATGGCAAACCTAAATATGGTCCAGTTAAACAAAATATGGAAAGACAGAGGCCTTCCCAAATATTTAAAACTAAGAATCCTGAAAATTTGATTTGGCCTGTTTGAATGTATGGTTGCAAAGCCTGGACACTGACTAAGAAAAGACGAAGAAAATAAAATGAATGCAGCAGAAATGTGGCTCTAGAGACGAACTTCTCAGAGTCAAATGGACAGACAGAAGAACAAAGAAACTGAACGTTAAGCGTCAACTGCTAACAGAGATCAACAAAAGAGAGTTGGAATACGTATACCATGGGATCAGAAACATCAAAGCAGATCTGATATCAACGGTCCTGCAGGGGAAAAGTTGAGGCGAGGAGAAGAAAGGGACGACCGCACACCTCCCGTTTCAACAACATCGCCGAAGTCTGTAATCTGGGGATCCAGGAAGTCGCCCACTGATGTCTCAGTTGTGTTACCTGGAGAAAATTTATGACATCGAGCGTGGTTCTTACTGCCGATCCCGGCGAGGGAGAGAGGTGAGGTGAGGTGAGGTTCTCGCATGTTTTGTTGCTAATATGTTCCTTTTGAGTAGCATGGAGTTTGTCAATGTCAAGCTTGTTGATCTCTTCGTCATGTTTAAGCCCTGTGTTCACGTTTTACACAACTCAGGGCAGACAGCTTGTTTGAATGATTTATGTTCTGCTTCTACATTTTAAGCTGTATGTCTGATAAATTTTCCCGGACCACCTCTTGAAGAGCGTCCTTGCTGTTTTGTAGATGGATAGTATTCAGCTTCCGCAAAGGTTTGTTGTCCCTGGCTGCCTTGGTTTCCCGAGCTAGCAAGATATCAGTCTTGCAGCGTAGTGGTCAGTAATCAGACCAGCAGTCAGCTCTCTTCATGCACCGTGTGATATGCACGTCTCTCCTGTCCTTCTTTCACACGATGACAAAATCCAGCGTTTGTAGCTGCTTGGAATGTGGGTGGATCCACGTGTTTTTGAACTTGCCCCTCTGCTGGAAGTGAATGCTGATGGTGGTGGTGAGGTTATGCTGAGT
Organism: Monoplex corrugatus; assembly: GCA_030674185.1. Taxonomy (NCBI): domain Eukaryota; kingdom Metazoa; phylum Mollusca; class Gastropoda; order Littorinimorpha; family Ranellidae; genus Monoplex; species Monoplex corrugatus. The sequence goes on from JAPXFY010000015.1 coordinate 36,470,166, forward strand.
ACACGGTGAATGCGGCATCGTTCCATTAAGGTTGCACTTTCCGGTACCGTCCGTCCAGGGACGTTTGGCCAAGAGGAATAGTCCACTTCCACACAAGCGCTGAAGTCTCCAAGAAAGATGAGCTTACTTTGTGGTTGACTGTATCGATGAGACAACTGGCTTTTCATAGACACGTGTGTATTTATTTATACACACGCACACGCACGCGCACACGCACACACATGCACACATACACTCACACACACACACATACACACATACACATATAAACACGCGCACACACATACACACACGCATACACACATACACACGTACACACACACACTCACACACACATACACACACACTCACACACACACTCACACACACACTCACACGCACACTCACACACACATACACACACACACGCGCGCGCACACACATACACACACATACAAACACACACACACATAAACACACATACACACATAAACACACGCACACACACACGCGCGCGCCGCGCACACACACACACACATACACACACACGCACACACACATAAACACACACAAACACACATAAACACACACACAAACACACACACACAAACACACACACACACATAAACACACAAACAAACACACACACACACACACACACGTATATACACACATACATACATGCACACTCATACTCACAGACATGATTTATTTCACTGTTTTTGCTGGTTCATGTGAGGCCCAGTAGAAACAGTTGATCGTGCGCATTTTGTACTCGTTGTGTTGTGTTTGAACACAGATATATGACAGTAATATTTTCTTGTCTGTGTAGGTTGCTTGGCCTTCCCAGATCCGGGAAGGTGGGTCCATGATATGAGCAGTTTGATTTCACCGGTGTGGGGGGGGGGGGGGGGGGTATGCCTCTGAAAGAAGAAATATCTAAGCCTATAGCTAGACGTAGGGCTTTGAAACAAGAAATATCTAACACTATAGCTAGAAGTAGGGCTTTGAAATAAGAGCTAAGTCTATAGCTAGAAGTAGGGCTTTGAAATAAGAAATATCTAAGTCTATAGTTAGAAGAATGGGCTTTGAAGTAAGAAATATCTAAATCTATAGCTTGAAGAAGGGCTTTGAAACAAGAAATATCTAAGTCTATAGCTAGAAGAAGGGCTTTGAAATAAGAAATATCTATGTCTATAGCTAGAAGAACGGCTCTGATTTAAGAAATACCTAAGTCTATAGCTATAACTAGGGCTTTGAAATAAGAAATACGTAAGTCTACAGCAAGAAGAAGGGCTTTGAAATAAGAAATATTTAAGTCTATAGCTAGAAGTAGAGTTTTGAATAAAAAAAAATGAACTCTATTGCTAGAAGTGGGGCTTTGACATAAGAAACATGCAACTCTATAGGTAGAAGAAGGGCTTTGAAGTAAGAAATATCCAAGTCTATAGCCAGAAGTACAGCTTTGAAATAAGAAACATCTAACTCTATAGCTAGAAGTAGGGCTTTGAAATAAGAAACACCTAACTCTATAGCTAGAAGTAGGGCTTTGAAGTAAGAAATACCCAAGTCTATAGCCAGAAGTACAGCTTTGAAATAAGAAAAACACCTAACTCTATAGCTAGAAGTAGGGCTTAACACGGAGCAGTTTTCTCAGGCTCTTGGTCTCAAAGTGAATTTTGTCTGAGTCAGCAACTTGTGTCCAAGTTTCACACTCAAATTTGTCAGGGAGAGACTCTGACTGATTAATACTTGGAGTGAAACTGATGGTGTGGCTCTTCTTTAGATGTTAGTACAACATAAGCTAATCTGATGATAAAACTGTTATTTCAGTGTCGATTCAATTTCTCAGGACGACGTCTCCGCGCTCGGAATGAATTCCATTATGCACTAACGTCACAGGTGCCATGCGATGGAGAAGATCCAGGATGATCACAGCACAAGCCTTAAGCCTGCACATGTTACTGAATTGAACTGCTTCCTCATATCCTGCTCACCCTGTCACATGCTTGCTTTTGTGACCGTAATGAAGAGTTTTGTTGTACTGCTGTCTGTGATCAGGGTAGTTTCAAGTTACTTGAAACTGTCGACCCCTTTCAGCTCCTGGTCATTTATATCCATCCACTAATTCAGTCCATTTACAGAGAGACAGAGAGAGAGACAAAGGGGGGGGGGGGAGAGTGAGTGAGTGAGAGATGAATGAGAAGGAGAGTGAGAGAGAGAGAATGAGAGAGAGTGAGTGAAAGAGATAGAAAAGTAAGTGACAGAGAGAGTGACAGAGAGTGAGAGAAAGTGAGTGAAAGAGAGAGTGACAGAGAGAGAGAGAGAGTGACAGAGATGAGGAGAGAGAGAGAGGGTGAGAGAGAGAGAGGGTTGAGTGAGTGAGAGAGTGAGAGAGAGAGAGTGAGCGTGAGAGAGAGAACAGTGAGTGAGAGAGAGAGGGAGTGAGCGTGAGAGAGAGAACAGTGAGTGAGAGAGAGAGTGAGAGAGAGAGAGAGTGAGCGTGAGAGAGAGACACAGTGAGTGAGAGAGAGAGGGAGTGAGAGAGATAAGGGGAAAGAGAGAGAGAATGTGAGAGAGAGAGAGAGAGAGAGAGAGACAGTGAGTGAGAGAGAGTGAGAGAGTGAGAGAGTGAGAGAGACAGAGAGTGAGAGAGAGAGAGAGAAAATGAAAGAGAGAGAGGTGAGAGAGAGATTGAGAGAGAGACAGAGTGAGCGTGAGAGAGAGAGAGAAAAAGTGAGAGAGAGAGAGAGGGAGTGAGAGAGAGAAGGGGAAAGAGAGAGAGAATAATCGTGTGAGAGAGAGAGAGACAGAGACAATGAGTGAGAGAGAGTGAGAGAGTGAGAGTGAGAGAGTGAGAAAGTGAGAGAGAGACAGTGAAAGAGAGAGACAATGAGAGAGAGAGAGAGAGAGAGAGAGAGAGAGAGGAGAGAGAGAGAGAGAGAGAGAGAGTACGATATGAAATATTTCAAGGAGCATAGGCCATCGTCCTAAACATACCGGAGATAAGCCGACGTACCAATTTAGATCAGCTAACCTTGAATTACTTATGCTTTCCACACCGGACAAACAGATGATACGCAGACACACTCACTCACACACACGCACACAAACACATACTGCGTGCGCACACGTACACATACTAACACCACACACCACACACACACACACACACACACACACACACACACACACACACCACACACACACACACACAACACACACACACACACACACACACACACACACTAAAACACACACAAACTAAAACACACATTAAAACACACACACACATACACACACTTACACGCCAACCAGAAAGAAGCTTAGAAATGAAACGAGTGATAGATAAATATATTTCATATGCAGTGTGCGCAAATATGTACACATAATAATTATATAGTTTGTACAACTGTGACAGAAAACCTTTTAAATGTTTCTAGTTTTACAATGAACGGATGAACTGAAAAATATGTCTGAAATGTATTTCTGCCCATGTCATATTACTTATAGCTAAGTACAAGTACACCAATACACATTCCACCTCTTAGTACTGCGTAAAAACCAATTTGGAAACTTGCCTGAAAATTACGACGGATGGTGTGCCGTGCGTGAGTATATATGACAAAGACCGAGAAAAGCGAAGAACGGAATAAATAAAATATTTTTCTCAGTTCTGAATTCAGACACGTTATACACACACACCACACACACACACACACACACACACACACACACACACACACACACACACACACACACACACACACACACACTCACACACACACAGACACACACATGCACACACACAGACACATACTCCTCACACACAAAAACTTACTCATGTATAACACCCGCTCATACAGGCACACACGCACACACACACCAGAATTCTTTCTTCCAACATCCTGTTTACATTACAAGAACTTTCATAATCAACCACCGACCAGAACCAACGCAGCAGGACAGTACGGAGAAAATACGAGAGAGGGGAGAGAGAGAGAGAGAGAGAGAGAGAGAGAGAGAGAGAGAGAGAGAGAGAGAGACTAGTCGTGGAGGGGAATACATGCTAACACAATCCTGGTAGCGGAGGTAGCTAACGGTGAAGGTCACTGAGACCATCATCAACAACAAAACAACCAACCAGGTGACCTTGCTACCCCTCCCCCCCAACCCATCCTCCTCCACCCCACCCCCCACTCCCCCGTGCCCCCTAACCTCGAAGCCAAGGTCATGGGGCCCGTGGCGGTCGCGTATTCACGATGTGGAAGTCACGGAATGCTCGCTCGGTCAACTCCGCTGACCCTTGGGAGTGATGCAACAAGTTGGATAACCACTGACAGCTCACGGGGCTGGCTAGTACTTGGGATAAGCGCTGTAGCCTACAGGACTCATCTGCGTAGTGGAGGGAAGGGGAGGGGTGTGCGTTGAGGAAGAAGAGGAGAGCAGAGGAGGGGGGGGGGAGGAGTGAGTGAAAGGAAGGGAAAACGTGGAGGGAGGAAGGGAGGGAAAAGAGAAAAATCCATATCAGGTAACACCTCAAACATGGCGCCGCGCTTATTTCCTATCGACGATAAGTCGATAATGATGTTGTTGTTGTTCATGATTCATGTTGCTTATTGATAATAATGTTGTTTTCACGTGGAAAATTCCCCCAAAGTCGAAAATGAAGCTAGCTTAAAACAAAATGTTTACACAATCACTTTAAAACCTTCCTTCTTCATAAGCATCATCGTTATATGCAGTCGACAAGGGGGAAAAACCGTGTCATAACAAATCTTCGATAAACGAATTTTGCATTAGTGCGCAAGTAGCTAGGTCACTCACAGGTTACTTGTGTCAAAACGAGTGATTTTGATGTTTACTTCGTCAATATTCTAGTTTTCGTTTCTCATAATGTGGCTTTGAAAAACTCAATTGTTATTACAGAGGCAACTTTTGTCCAAATCTGTTGTCCCATCACTGGCAGATAACCTAACTGATGTTAAGCTGTGAGACCAACATTAAAGATATCAGAGATGGGGTTATAGTGCTTTATGCGGACATATTTTCCAAATTGATATCAGACACACAAACACACACACACAGACACACACACACACACACACAGAGACACAGACACACACACACACACAATCGCGCGAACGCACACATACGCACACACACATACACACATTACACATACACACACATATACTACACACATACACATACACACACATGCACACACAGGCACACACAGGCACACACACACATACACACACACACGCACATGCACACACATACAAACACACACATACACACACACACACGCACGTACACACACATACACACACTCACCAATGACAACAACACAAAATGAATTATGGAATGAATTATCACTGTCTCACATTGAACGACAGAGAAGCTGTAGGTTTGATCATAATCAGTAATTTTAAGTATTACCGTAGAAATCCTTTAAAACAAAACAAAACAAAACAAAACTAAACAAAAAGGCTAATAAAATAAAGAAAAAAATGAAAGAAAGAAAGAAAAAACACTTGCTATGTAGGAATGAGACTAATCGCAAATTTCCAAATTTCAGTGAAATATTGACATCATCCCTCCCCCCCCCCCCCCCCCCCACCGCTCTGATACTGCTTGAGAATCGTTATCCTGGCAAAAAAAAAAAAAAAAAAAAAAAAAAAAAACTGCCGATAATTTAGGCAGCTAGATTTGTTAAACCAGTGGTGTTCCATAATAAACGTAGGAACAGGATGTACAAACAATGGACTGATCGTTTGATAATTTCAATCATTCCTGTTGGAAGACTTTGAAAATAACAAAATTACAGTACGGAGTGACAATTTCCCAGCACTTACTGTACAACAGCAACAGAAAAAGCAAAAATAACAACAACAACGCCATCATCTTCGTCCTTCATCATCTTCTTCTTCATCCTCATCTTCATCATCAACGTGAACGACATCATCATCATCATCATCAACAACAACAACAAAACAACAACAACAACAACAACAACAACAACAACAACAACAACAACAACAAACAGAAACAACAACAATAACAACAACAACAACAACAAAACTTAGATTTTGGCTGAAATTTAGACGATTTTATTCGTATTTAGTCATCAGCTTTCCATAATTTTACCTTAACTGTACGAGATGATGGCTCAAACCTTCATATGAAGGAGGAGGGAGGTGAGAGCAAGGGTAAAAAGGTAGAGGACAAGAAGGTGAGTGAGGGGAGGGGAGGGAGAGGGGGCGAGGTCAAGCTGAGATCAAACACGTGATCAACAGGCCTTGTTTTGATGTCCGATTCTGACAAAAGTCAGACGAAAATAGACCAGGTATTACCGATCATTTGATCTCACCATCTCGCTCCGGTCGCTCGTGACTTACATAATTACAACTTGTTTTTAGTTCGGCTGATTACAGAGTTTATACTAGTGTGAGTGTGTGTTTTATTCATGGCTTTGTTTGGGGGTAGATTACGAGTCTTTTTGGACTTAGGGGACCTCATCGGCTTGGATTAGTGTGTGTGTGTGTGTGTGTGTGTGTGTGTGTGTGTGTGGTGTGTGTGTGTGTGTGTGTGTGTGTTGTGTGTGTGTGTGTGTGTGTGTATGAGTGTGTGTGTGTGTGCGTGCGTGCGCACGTGCGCGCGAATGTTTTGTGTGTGTATGCGTGTGCGTGCGTGTGTGTGTGTGTGTGTGTATGTATGTGTGTGCGTGCGTGCGTGTGTGAATATGTGTGTATGTGTATGTGTGCGAATAATTGTGTGTATCTGTATGTGTGCGAATAATTGTGTGTGGGTGTGTATGTGTGTGTGTGTGTGTGTGTGTGTGTGTTTTGGCGTGCGCGCGCGGATGGTGTGTGTGTGTGTGTGTGTGTGTGTGTGTGTGTGTGTGTGTGTGTGTGTGTGTGTGTGCGTGCGTGCGTGTCATAATGATCAGGTCAGTTCATATTAGTCTAAGCTTGAATACGTTTCCGTGTGACCTTTCGTACCCTGTCTAACCGAAATAACGGTGTGAAGAGGTGTTGGTCCTATTGTTGAATAATATTTCCTTTCTTTTTAACGAAACAGTATTCTTTCTATTATTTTCATATCAAGTTTTGGTGGATTACGGAAACATGAAAATACCAGAAAAATATCCTGCAAAAATGGGATATGATTGCCTGCCTATACGGTCAAAGAAAATTCACGTAGAAGCTCATCACTGGCATAAATTACACGAGTATAATAGACGCTTCCGACCGCGGATATAAGAGAAGAAGAGGAAGAAAACTATTTTCAAAGTTTATGTCAGGCCTTTGACTGAACGATAGATTTGGTTCTGGTTTTACGTCGACACCCACCTCAGGTGATATGCCCAACGAGGATAACCATTCCATGGAAGTGGCGAAAGTGGGACTTATCTAATCCTATACTGACACCACCAGAACAACAATCATGTTAAGACAGGACAACGAGAAGGCCAGTTTTAATGTAGCACACCCCGGGATTCGAACCCACAACCATTAGCATGTAAACCCGACGCTCAAACCAACTGAGCTTCTGGGGCCCGCAGGCCTTGGCTTCCACGGTGGTCTATACATCGGTGGACCTAATTTCTGATTTGTGTGTGAAATGGTCTTCCCTCAACACCTGCTCTCTTCTTTCTTTCTTTCTTTCTTTCTTCTACTTCTTCACACAGGACAAAATATTGCCTAAAATAAACATTTATAGAAGAAGTTTTGAGAATGGCACTTTCTCAGGAATGGTTAACATTATTTACACATTTTCCCATTGTTGTGACAGTCCACCATTGTCTTCGATGAACGTCAGCTTCATTTCATATGAAAATTGTTGAAGGTCTCAGTAACCTTGAGAAGTACAAAATCTTGATTTTTTTGGTAATAATTGTATAAAAAGGGAGGTTGTTAAAATGGCTCAACCATATTTAAAAAAAATCAATCGCTTTTTTTTTTAAAGGAAGATTGTTTCACATGACCTGAAGTGTGTGTGTGTGTGTGCGCGCGTGCGCGTGCGTGTGTGGTGTGTGTGTGTGTGTGTGTGTGTGTGTGTGTGTGTGTGTGTGTGTGTGTGTGTGGTGTGCGTGTGTTTATAGTGCGTGCGTGCGTGTGTGTGTGTGCACGCACGTGTGTGTGTGTGTGTGTGTGTGTGTGTGTGTGTGTGTGTGCGCGGATCTGTCGTTCAGTTTGTGCGTGTGTTTGAGACAAAAATGCGTTAGCTCTATGTATGATATGATATGAAGAAAGTATTCTTTATAGGCTATATATACGATGTGATGTGAAATGATAGGATATGATATGATTGACATAATACGATACGATACGGTATGATACAATACAATCCGATCCGATTCCGATGCGATACTTTACGATATCACATTATTTATCATATCACGTCAGATCACAACGTATCACATTACATCACATCACAACATGTCACATCACATCATATCATATATTACGTCATACATATGATATAATGCAGATATATACACGTATATCTATTGTCTAGAATTGAACAACTGATTTTTAATAGCTTTACAACTCAAGTCGCTCGTTAATATATAATTGACGATAAATGCGAGCATTTAAACATGTTCACTGTGAAAAGGTCTCTGCCCTCACTGTCTGAAGATTTTGGAGTGGTGGACCTACAGGGTACGGAATACAACCCGGATTGTAAGGCTGATCTTGACTTAGAGCTGTTTAAACTTTTGACTCCCACACCCTATCCACCAAATGCAAAAACTTAACCCTTTGATTCCCTGCAGGAAGCTGGTGGATAGTGTGAAGGAGTCAAAGGGTTAAGTTTTTGCTTTGCCAGCGTGGTTGACAATGAAGGATGCTGTTGGATAGGGTGCGGGAGTCAAAGGGTTAAAGTTTTTAAGAAGAGACCAAGACTTGGGATGAATGAAACAGAGACAAAAACATGAAATGACATGACAAAGTCGGAAATATCCTAGTCGGAAATCATCCTATATTATCAAATTAATCAGACGGCTAGTTTTCATATGACTATGTCGAAAGTAATGAACGGAAATGTCTTGTTTCAAAAGTGAAGTCCAGATAAAGCCTGTTTAGCATGTTGAAAAGTTGGTTCTGCGCCAGTATTCCAAATTCCACTATGAAATTAGTTCGTTTAACCATAAGAAAGGCAAGTGACTAGCCGACAAGCGAGGAGTTACTTTTGACACCAAGTCCTTTGAATTATTGAAGACCGTCCTGTCTCTTGTCTCCATTTCTTGCTGGTTTTCTTCTTCCCTCTTCCTTGTGTGTCTCTCTTTCAGTCTCCCTCAGTACGTGTACGTGTGTGTGTGTGTGTGTGTGTGTGCGCGCGTGCGTGCGTGTGTGTGTGTATACGCGCGCGTGCATGTGCGCGCCTTAACCAGTGCAATGTGGACGGAGAGGAGTGGTGGGGGCGGGGGGGGGGGGGGTTTAGAAAGGCGAAACCACCATCACCAACACGAGCAGCAACAAAGGTTTGGGGAGAAGAGAAAGAGGGAAAATAAAGAAGAAGAAAAAAAAAAACGAGTGGGGAAAAATCAACTTATGAATTGGGCTTCAATTTGTGCATTCAGAACTGCACTACTTACCGGTACGCCCCCCGCCCTCCCCCCCCCCCCCCCCGTCTGTCAGAAACTTTAAATAGCTCTTGAACATGACCGTTGTGATCGAAATGTTAGCCCTTTGACTCCCGCACCCTATCTACCAACTGCAAAAACTTAACCGTTTGACTCCCGCACCCTTAAGGTTTTGCTTCACTGACAATGGTTGGCAATGCAGGATGCTGGTGGACAGGTGCAGGAGATAAAGGGTTAAAACGGGGCTGCGTTTTTGACATATTGACAGTGATGATGTCAACAGAAAGTGGTGGCAATATTGCTATTTTGAGCTGACACTCTTATGTATGGAAATATTTGTCTTATCATCAGAAAATGGTCGTTGCATTCAACACTGCACAGAGTTTGTGACCTCCCTTCCTTTTTGCTCGGTTTAACGCCACGTACAAGAAGTGGAAGCCTGAAATAGGTTTGGTTTGCTGGCTTGGTGTGGGCGTGTGTAGATTTAGGCCCAAATTGGGCCTGTAAACTATGCAGCGATATAGTAAAGTTAGTCGTGTGTGTGTTTGTGTGTGTGTGTGTGTGTGTTGTGTGTGTGTATGTGTGTGTTGTGTGTGTGTGTATGTGTGTATGTGTTGTGTGTGTGTGTGTGTTGTGTGTGTGTGTGTGTGTGTGTGTGTGTGTGTGTGTGTTGTGTATGTTGTGTGTGTGTGCGTGTGTGGTGTGTGTGTGTGTGTGTGTGTGTGCGTGTTGTGTGTGTGTGTGTGTGTGTGTGTGTGTGTGTGTGTGTGTGTGTGTGTTGTGTGTGTGTGTATGTGTGTGTGTGTGTGTGTGTGTGTGTGTGTTTGAGGGTGAGCCTTTTTCGTGTCTGTCTTTCTCAACTTTCCATGCCATTGTCTGTGTTTGTCTTTTTCATACGAACTCGTACGTGACTTACTCTGAAAGATAAGTCAAAAGTCCCTTAGCAGGTTTCTCGCTAAGTTTTCAAAACATTCTATGCGACAAATGACGTCGATTTTGGAACTTGCATTTTCAGTGTCTAGAACCATTTTTTACCGTGTGAATAAATCAAGCTGAGCTTCAGATCTTAAACGGACACTGAAGCCTGTTGCTAAACATATTCGCCATTTACTATATTCCCCGAACACTGAAAGCCGTTTTCTCAAGAATGAACACCCGATCAGTTCATAACTTAAAATGACTGTAGTGCGTAATCTGACAAACAAACAAACACACAAACAAACAAACACACTCACAAGCAAACAAATAAAAAAAAAATCCAAATTAAAAATCCCCTACAGCTGTAAATCATAATTATATTAATTGAAAGCTAAGACACTGTACTCTATCAGTGATGTCGAACTTTCTCAAGAGTAGGGCATGTTGTGTTTCTCTGTTAAAAACTTTGTCTTCGTATCTTTCTTCACTCTTTCCCTCTTTAATCTCTGTCTGTCTGTCTCTCTGTTTCTCTCTCTCTCTCTCTCTCTCTCTCTCTGTTTCTCTCTCTCCCCACTCTCTTCTCCATCCTCCCTCTGTCTCTGATATGTATCTCTTGGTATTATTTATGATGCCTATATCTGCTGTATCTGCTCTCTGTCCATGACCCTTTCCAAAGTACTTCTCTCCCTCCCTCCTCCCGCCCCATCTTTCCGTCGTCTCCTTTCACAGTTCTCCCTAAGATCCTGTATCAATCCTGTCCCCTCTCCGCCCTCTGGTTTTCGGAGCTACCAACTTTGGAATTTCCCAGACAGTCCAACTTTTTTTTTTCTCCAGAAAATTGACATTTCATTTGGTATCGGTAACCACCATAATTTGCAGTTGTTAACTTAAAGACGTGTACGACTACTACTACTACTACTACTAATGATAACAATAATGATGATGGTAATAATAACAAAATAAACATCAATAACAATAATATAACAATAATAATAATGATAATAATAATAGTAATAATAATGATGATGATGATAATAATGATAATAATAATGATAGTAATAGAAACAATAACAATTGTAACTCCAACAACAACAACAACAACAGTAATGATAATTATAATGATAATAATAGCATCTACAAGGCGTCAAATTTTGGTACAAGCATCAAACCAAAGCGCGCACTCCCATCATTCACCAAAGCAATCACCAAACAAAGACCAAAACTCCAAGGCACGAAGCACACGCAAACTGGGGAGGGTGGGGGGGGGGGGGTAAGGACAGGAGAGAGAGAGTGGGACAAAAGAGAGAGCATGTAGAGGGGGAAAATCACTGCTGGACAAAAAGGTAGGTCCTCGAGTTAGTCTCAAGGTGAAATGGAGAGGAAAGAAAAATCCATCCAGCCGGGAGTCGAACCCCGACTCTCGCTTACCAGGAGGGTGTTTTAGCCACTTGGTCATCACTCCTCTTCTGCGTCTTGTGGCATTTTGCGTGATACGAAACCTAGTTTGAATAAATATGTGAATTAGGCATTTCAAAAGTGGACGAGACCAGCAACATCAGAAGTTAAGTGACCCATGAACAACGAAGGCAGAAGGGAGTGGAGGGATGCTTTCCTACTTCAAGGTTAACGCAGGAGCTTACCACTCGTATCCGGGAGTGGGCTGGTTGGTTCTTTCGACGGAGATCTGATATCTCCAGATCTGATATCTCGAGTTCAACCCCTGCCTTAAAAACATTAAGAACCGGCCTGTTAGCTACCCATCTTGATGTTTCCATCATCCTGGTGATGTCAGCGTTGTGTTTCAAAAGTCCCTCTCGCCTCCTCCTCAATTTCAAGACCTTGCCAGCGCATAGGGTTTTGCACAGGCTTAGGGTGTCTGCCAGACAATTGTTGGCAGTTTTGGGTGGAGCACATATGGGAATTGTCCGAGTGCGATGAATTGGTCTCGAACAAACTCCAAACTCCAATCCTGGAGGTGTGTTACTAACGTACAGAGCGTACGTTAGCACGTGTCGGCCTATGTATATTACTCCTACGTTCACACAACGTGTGTTAACATGGTTGTTATCACATACAACGTATGTTCAAGGAGATCACACGGTTCGTTAACCCTTTGACACCCTCAACATATTTATTGGCTTCCACCATAGACCTGTTTTTAGAGGTCTGTAGCTTCAACCCAAAGTCTTTACTTCCACCAGCTAATGGGTATGCTGAGGGAGTCAGATGGTTAATTGTGTGTTATTTACTTCACATATGTATGGTTCATCAAGTTTGCACTATTCACCCTTGATTTGTCTCTCGGATTCTTTCTCTCTGTCTCTGCGTTTCACTTGCTAATCTCATGCATATGAATTAGCTCTTTTAGAATGTAATGATACGATCTCTCACTGACATTATATATTGGTTAACTACCTATTTTACAGTGTGATAGACACATCTATCATTGGCATTATATAGTTGTTAGATTAATCAGTATATCAACTTGAAAAATCTAATTCTTTTAACTGAAATATCAGTGCCATCTTACTGTCTCTATCATTGAAATATTGATGTTACCGACGTATGATTTATGTGCAGTGTAGCCCGTCTTTGGGCGAGGGCTGATAATAAACAGGCATAATGCATTGATTATTCCATACCCTCGTTTGCAAAAGTTGTTCTTGCTCTTGTTCTTGTTTTCAATTGGATTAGACGCGGGAGATACACAAGTTGACGAATGTACTGCACTTTCTATCTTTCTTTCTCATAAATGCAGTTATTCGGCGACGTTGAAATTTGAATCACTGATGAGTTGTATTCATGAAGTCATTCATGTGTCATGAAAAAGGTCGCCTCATTCATCTTGAGACCCAAGTCCAATTAAAACAATACTCACGATAGACATGTATCACCCATAGCGTAACGGATTAGAGAGTAATTTGCTGTGTTTATATGTATATATATATGTGTGTGTGTATATATATATGTATATATTATATATATATATTATATATATATATATATATATATATACATATACATATATATACATGTATGTATGTATGTATATAAACTTTGTTTATCAAAAGAAAAAATTACGTTCATTTTTAGTTTATGTAATGCTTTTTGATTTGTTTTTTGTTCAGTTGGTACTCCCACTCCCCCCACCAACCCCCACCACCTTTTTCTTTTAAACAGATCATTATGTCTTATTTGAGGAATACTGCCAATGTACGTAGTTACAAAAGCTAATGCACAGGTATGTATCTGGCTTTAAGCCAGTACTATTTTGAAAGTTGCTCTTTTTTCGGTTATCAAAGCACACATTTGTATGCTTATTGATTTTCGTGTTTTTAGTTAAGCACATGTTTTACATTTCATGAAAATGACAGACGCACGCGATCAGAGCACCCAGCTCATAATCTTAATCAGGTTGTAAGCTAATACTGTTACAAAAGTCTTCCATTTTTATGGACACTGATAGCATTCAGGACTAAAGTACACTTTATTTTTGCATCTGTAGAACTGACCTTGTATTGTTTTTTAAAAAAAAAATTTTTTTTAAACTCTTGCGACTGTCGTCAGGGCGCCACATCAGCTGACAAGCCAGTTCCTTTTCTGACGTATATATACATGATGGCCTATGTCTGAAAATAGCATCTGAACGTGTTCTTTGATGGAAAAAAATGAAGTGGCAAGATTATGATAGGAGAATCCATTTTTGTAAGCAAAAACATGCGTACAGGAAACAAAAATGGTCAAACCAATCTGATAATTTCTCCTTTTACACAAATATTATATTAGAAGGTTAAAATGAAATAAAACTTGACGTTCATTGAGGACAATGGTGGACTATCACAACTGTGAAAAGATACTGTAAATGTTGTCAAACGTTAAAAAAAAAGTGCTTTTCACATATTTTCCAGGAAAAAAGTGCTGATATGTGGGCATATTTATGGCCCGTATGACCTTGACCTTGATCAAATGACTTCTAAACACATGTAATCTCGACAGCCGAACGGTCTACAGTTTGGACCCAAATTTGGTATAAAGATCCATCGAGAAAGAGCTTAGAAAGTCTTACAAACACATTTTTGTCACAAATACACGCACACACACACACGCGCGCGCGCGCGCACACACACACACACACACGCGCGCGCGCGCGCACACACACGCACACACACACACATCACACACACACATACACACACACACACACACACACACTCCCGGACACACGCACACACATACACCCCATCTGGTCGATATTAGTCTTAATACCCCTTGTCTCCCTCCACGACACACACACCTCAAATAGAAACCCAACCCAACCAAAACAAAATCCTGAACTGAAAAAGAGACATTGATTTAGGAGTCACAACGTACGTTAGTTGCGTCAACGGGCTGTTTGTATGACGTACGTATATGAACCGCGCTCTAATTTCTTTTATCTGTTTTTGAAACTTCCAATATATGGAACAATCTCTGCTAAGCCATACAGCATGAATAGAAATTTGTTTTTGTGCGCTTATTTCCCTTCGCAGCAAAGTTATTTGAGATATTGAGATATTCCTCTTTCTTTCTCTACTGGGGGAGTCATGATTTTCGTCCATGGTGGAAATTTGCTGTCTTACCCCCCTTTTTTTTTTAGAGTGGGGGGGGGGGGGGGGCAGTGAAACAGCTGACTGCCTTGCCAGGAAAAGTGTCTAAATCCGTCATCCCTTACATAGATCTGAAAGCCGAAGTAGAAACTTAATAGTGAAAATTTCCGGCAAGAGGATTGGAACAACCTGACAGACAGCAAACTTTTTCAAATCCGTCCTGACCTTAAACAGATTCTCCAATCTGTTCTTGGGAACCGTGGGAAAGAGACAGTGTTACGTAGGTTACACACGGTTTACATATTCTACACTCACTCATACCTTTAAAATAATCCAAGACGCACCATGGCGCATACCGTGTGATAATCCACTTGGCATCAAACGCCTTATTGAATACTGTGACTCGCACGATGTGAGACATGAGCACTGTACAGGAGACGCTCAAATGTTAACGTCTGTGAAGTGAAAATTCTAATGATGAGAAACTGCGTGGCGGACATTTTTGTGGCAATAATCTTATGGCAAAAAGTTGAGAGTTGTTATGGTGAGGATCTTATAATACCCAAAGCTGAAGGTTTTGTGGCGAGTCACTTCGGCAGCAATGAACGCAGTGGGGAGAGTTCCACGGATGACAGTAAAAATCTTTGTGGTCACAGTCCTTACGGTCGCAGTTCTCGTGGTTGGAGCGAATTTTATACCTGGCAGCGAGAGCCCTTATGGTGAAAACTAGAATGGTGAAAGACAGTCACAATGCGGCGAAAGTCTTAGTGTATTGATGTAAGCCCAAACGGCGAGAATCGCTACGGAGAAAGTCTTAATACTCTCCTCCTCTGCCCCGAAAACACACACACACATACACACACACACACCACACACACACACACACACACACACACACACACACACACACACACACACACACACACACATACACACACAAAACACACACACAAAGACACACACACAAGCCACACACACACACACACACACACACACACACACACACACACACACACACACACACACACACACACACACACACACACACTCCATTAAATACATGTGTGGTTTTCTATTACTACTATCAAAGTATTGGGCGAGTTTTATTGGCATAGTTTATTAGAGGAGTTAATGAACAAATCAAAATTCCTGTGATTTCTCGTCGTTCAACCCCCACAACAGAAACAAATGTCCAGATTACCGCTGGAAGGTGGCCAGGTCTTACTGGCCGACGTCATTGTATTCTCTGCCCCCCTGTCCTTACGAAATTTGTTTTTGTAATAAAATGGCAGCGTGAAGGTGGTTTCATAACCAAAAGGTCGTTGGGGAGTGAAATGTCAGAGACCTCATTAGTCTATAAGGACAGGTCTCAGTCTTCTCCCATGCTGCTTTACATTCCACGAACCTAAACAGGGCCAGTCACCCAATCGCAGCTGGGTGTACTGGAGGCATTGTACGCTTTAAGTTTCTTCACTTCTCCTCCTCCTCTTCCTCCTCCCCCTCCTCCTCCTCCTCCTCCTCCTTCTTATTCTTCTTACGCAGGTTAGAACTTGTGCCAGCACTCTCTGTCTAAACATAAAAATTCATACAAACCTGCCTGCCTTGTAGAAGAAGAGGATTTTTGCGTGTATGTCTATTTTTTTAATAGATTCTTTTTTTATTTTTTTTTTTATTGTTTATCCTTCTTTAAAAGCAGTTATATTCAGTCTTTGGGGAGTAAAGGAGAAAATTTAGAAGAAAAACAAGTGAATGTTTTTCAGTTTGGAAGGCAGACATAATAAAGAGACTTGTGAGCGAAAGACAAATCAAGAGAAACTTCTAACTAGCTAAAAGCAAACTAGATAACTCCTGTGGCTTAAAAAAAAAAAAAAAAGGGGGGGGGGGGAGGGACGTTAATTTCTGCAGCAGCAGTCCCCCTCTGCGAGGAGTAAGTTTCATGAACTAGAATCGAACCCGCGCGGTGAGTAAGCGGAGGCTCTGTCTCCAAGCTAACATAACCTTATGCTTTTGTAATGAGTACTTAAGGTCTACAGCATCCACTCTGTGACGGCCTTCCGTACCGTTACAAAGCCCAAGCTGACAAGGCTGAGATAATGATTTTGTCGTAGTGCACCGACACTTTCACTTTAAGTCTTTTGCAGGCACAGGTTCCAACAGCCGTTTGCTTGATGGTTATCGGATGTCTTCTTCGATCTCGAGGGTCAGTTACTTAATGTGGGTCAGAATGTGGTCGACAGTCTTACTATTTTTCTGTTTTCTCTCCCACCTCCCCATTTTTATAAACACCTCACCTCTCTTGTTGAAAGGGAGACTACAGATCCAGGACACAGGGATGTGTCTCTGTGAATAAAATCTGTCAGCAAATAATTCTCAACTGTGTGTAATTGAATGGGGTTTTACCAAATTCGATTCACAGGTCTTGTTAAATGAATATTTGCGAATGAATAAAATCAGATGGACTGAAGTGGTCCGACATTTGGACTAGCGTGGTCCAAAGTGTGAAAATATGTACTTGAAGATAGCTGTTAGAAGGCGGATTCTGAGTAAATTTGGCACAAATGTTTACTACTACAGAAATGTATCTCACACACACACACACACACACACACACACACACACACACACACACACACACACACACACACACACACACACACACACACACACACACACACACACACACAATCAAACAAGCACACAAACAACCCAACCCAAGCCAACCCAAACCAAACCAAAGCTATGCTAAACTAAGCTAAGCTAAGCTAAGCTCCGAAAATCTTGTAAACAAATGTTTGCAAAGATTTCTTGGTCGTTTGTTTTTTCTTTTTTAAAAAAAATTAACAAAATTATGCATACCTATTTAATCTGTTGCATGATCCTATGCAGATAAGGTCCAAATACACATGATCTAAAATGAAGCTAATATGGGGTGGATGCGATGAAGCACTTATATCTAGGCTATTTATGGACCAATCTAAGCATAAATAAATTGTATGTTTGCTGTTGGTAATCTCGTTGCAACGTCAACGCAATCGATTGAATTGAATTTATAGGCACAATTTTCCAAAACGCGTTACAGAAAACAAAACCCCGTAAAAGTGATATTGTTTGTATTGCTTGACCATCTTTCATCATTGTGTGTGCGCACGCATGCAGGGCAGAAGTTGCCAACACTTTGTTGTTTCGTTGTTACGAAATGACGTTCATTAGTCATACACAAAACAATGGTTGATACATGATATTCATCAGTCATACACAAAACAATGGTTGATACATGATATTCATCAGTCATACACAAAACAATGGTTGATACAACATGATATTCATTAGTCATACACAAAACAATGGTTGATACATGATATTCATCAGTCATACACAAAACAATGGTTGATACATGATATTCATTAGTCATACACAAAACAATGGTTGATACATGATATTCATCAGTCATACACAAAACAATGGTTGATACATGATATTCATCAGTCATACACAAAACAATGGTTGATGCATGATATTCATTAGTCATACACAAAACAATGGTTGATACATGATATTCATCAGTCATACACAAAACAATGGTTGATACATGATATTCATCAGTCATACACAAAACAATGGTTGATGCATGATATTCATTAGTCATACACAAAACAATGGTTGATACATGATATTCATCAGTCATACACAAAACAATGGTTGATACATGATATTCATTAGTCATACACAAAACAATGGTTGATACATGATATTCATCAGTCATACACAAAACAATGGTTGATACATGATATTCATTAGTCATACACAAAACAATGGTTGATACATGATATTCATCAGTCATACACAAAACAATGGTTGATGCATGATATTCATTAGTCATACACAAAACAATGGTTGATACATGATATTCATCAGTCATACACAAAACAATGGTTGATACATGATATTCATTAGTCATACACAAAACAATGGTTGATACATGATATTCATCAGTCATACACAAAACAATGGTTGATACATGATATTCATCAGTCATACACAAAACAATGGTTGATACATGATATTCATCAGTCATACACAAAACAATGGTTGATACATGATATTCATCAGTCATACACAAAACAATGGTTGATACATGATATTCATTAGTCATACACAAAACAATGGTTGATACATGATATTCATCAGTCATACACAAAACAATGGTTGATACATGATATTCATCAGTCATACACAAAACAATGGTTGATACATGATATTCATCAGTCATACACAAAACAATGGTTGATACAATATGATATTCATCAGTCATACACAAAGAGGTATGTGACGTCCATTAGTCACACACAAAGCAGTTGTTGATATGTGACGTTATTTATCATACACAAAGCAGTTGTTGATATGTGACGTCCATCAGTCGTACATAAAGTAATGGGTGAGATACAGTTTCGTTAGTCTTATATAAATCAGTGGTGGATTAGCGACATTTAGCATTCACACTCAAGGTTGTCCCAATACTTGATCTGATACATAAAGCGTTTTTTTGAGTTTGTGACACTATGATATTTCGTACTTTACCTCGATCTTGTGGAGGCGTTTTTGTACTTTTTTTCTTCTTCTCGTATTTGATGAAGTGAGCTGCTTTAGACTTTTTGAACTTTTCTTGGTGTGTATTTATTTATTCTTTCTTTCGTTCACTCCAGTGTTCATTTATTTATTTATTTTTTCTGGAGTGAAGAATGACGAAGAAAGAGTAGTGCTCATGACTGACGTATCGCTTGACTGAATTGATGAATAATTGACTTGTTGTTTTTATCATCATCATCATCATCGTCGTCGTCGTAGTCGTCGTCGTCATCGTCATCATCATCATCATCATTCATCATCATC